>CAJQZJ010011242.1:2380446-2439230 GCA_907164525.1 Lophiomys imhausi
TCTTACTTGGCCCCTTTGGGGCACTCACTCTGTGGTATTCTTACTTGTTACCTTCTGAAGGAATTTGATCAGTTTTGCTTTACTAAACATTTTTAGTGAGGCATCCAATATTTTTCATCTTAAGCTTACAATAGTTGCACAAGATAATTTCCCATCAGACTATGAATATTTACTTAAAAAGTAATTATGTAATGATAGTACATATCATTTTCCCACAGAACTTTAACTTAATATAACACAACACAATTTATATTGAATAATCTTGTTGCTCACTTTTTCATGCCTTGCTGTACCAAAAGATATTAACTAAATATTTTAAGTATTAAATGTCCCTTAAGCATAGAGTGCAAGTATTAAGACTCATTGTTAGTGGTATATGTAAGGATGCTAAAAATTTTAAGTCATTACCAAACCAGGTAAAATTGTATTAGAAAGCTATCCCAGTGAAATGAATTGAGTTTCTTTTCAAATTACTAGATAAATTTCTGTATCTGAAGATCAATGCTACTTAGTGCTCATAAGACACAGGGCTCAGCATTAATATTACTTTCATTTCCCATTTTATGGATGTAAATGGTGATAAATTTATTCATATAAGTAGATAGGTGGCGAGGGATTTTGTTATAGTAGTGCCGCTCAATTCTTTGGTCTTACATATCAAAAATATTGCACAGATAATAGTCATTTATAAAAACTATTTACAGTTCGTTAACTAATTGTTGACTAGAATTATTTTTAAAAATGAAGACAATTTTATTCCTGAGGCATCAGAGTCTAATTGAGCCTTAAGACCTAGAAATGAACCTTAGGTTTTCCACTATGTAGTATTAGTGATGTGGATGAGGGGTTATTTGGCTTTTGGAAAGTATATGATAAATGTGAAAAAGCTGCTAGAAGCCTGGAGGCATGCATCACGGTTGGCAGAGTGTTTGCCTCACATGAATGAAGCCCCGAGTTCAGTCCCCAGCACCACACACACCCTGGTACCGTGGGCACAAACCTGTGATCCTAAGTTACATAGTAAGTTCCTATCTTAAGAAAATGGTGCTGAATTTTAATAGAACAATACAAGAAAGGATGAAGCAGCTGTGTGCTCACACCAATTTTATGAAAAACAAGTACATAGGGAGGCTGAGTCTTATTGTTAGATGAGTTACATAGTTAATAGCTGAGGATACTGTTACCTTACAGCTTACTTGACACTCCTCTGGCAGGTTCTTGTGTGCCCTATAGCTTAGTTTGAAGGATATTGTTTCACAGAATAGCACATTGACCAGTTGGCTGGATCCATCTGGAAAACTGCAGAAGCCAATGAAGCCTAAAACACTACTAAGGGAGAAATGTTTCTAAAACCTTTGACTTGATTCTACTCCTACAGAGACAGCCAGTCTAGTCTGAAATGAGCCAATATTTTTTCTGTCAAGAAACATGAAAAGTGCGCATGAATAGAAAAGTCATCACCTGGGAAATTTTAAGAAAAACGTGTTCTTTGGCAGTGTTTAAGAGATGGCTGCTTCCACAGCTGCCCCAGAACCACAGGCAGCTCCAATTCGCCAGGTGAACTGACAAGAAAGCTCCCTTCACAGAACTGGAGCTATGCTTAGATCACAAAAAAAGAAAAAGTAAATCCTTGCATATTGTACATCATGTACAGCTGGTTTTGATTTGTGCTTTTTCAATGAATGCAAGATGGGTTGGAGGACTTCCCTGAACATTTGTGGAGGATCTCAGATGCCTACAAGACAGAAGTCTGAAAAATTTGTAATATACTGGAATTCTGCCAGAGAATCACCTTATAGGAAAGAGTCCTTCAATGGATAAAGATTAATTAATTACATTAGATCTCTGTGACTTGCCTATGTAGAGAGTCCGAGTATATTAAACAGTAGATTGGAACCATTAAGGTTTACCAAACTGAACTGCGGAGAAGCAGTTTTTAAGCACATTTCTCTGACAGGCTTCTTTATTACTGTCCTCTCAATGAGGAAGGCACCCCATAGGCTGAGGCATTTGAGCATTTCATCACCAGTTGGCGGTGCTCTTAGGGAAGGTTTAGGAGATATGGGCTTGCTTGAGGAAGTACAATCACTGGGGTCAGGCTTTGAGATTATAAAGCCTCTCCCTGTTTCCAATTCTCTCTGTGTGTGTTTCTTTCTTGAGGTAGATGGTATAACCACTCAGCTACCTGCTTCTCCTACCATGCCTGCGTGATGCCAAGTCTTCATGCCATAACAAACTCTTATGTCTCTGGAAGTGTAAGTTTAAATGAATTCTTCCTTTCCTAAGTTGCCTTGGTCTTAGTATTTTGTCATAGCAATAGAAAAGGAACTAATACAATCCCCATCACCTTTCCTTCACATTAATCCAAAGCTATGTGAAAATAATGGAGGGCTATTATAAATAGCCAAAACTCATAGAATTGAAGTTTATCATATAACAAAACATAGTATCTTAAAAATTTCTAGATATTATTGGTTGATTAGCTAATTCAAAATATTCTACTGTTTACGTATCTATAATCTCTCTATCACCTATATATATATATATATATATATATATATGAGAGTGAGAGAGACGGGGTCTTGCTGTGCAGTCAAAGCTGCCTTTGAACACGTGATCCTCAGGCCTCAGCTTCCCAAGTGTTAAATTTATAGGCATAATAGTAGACAGCTACTTAAGGAGCTTCTCATTTTATTACATACATTTATTTATTTATTTGTTTGTTTGTTTGTTTGTGTGTGTGTGTGTGTGTGTGTGTGTGTGTGTG
Source organism: Lophiomys imhausi (assembly GCA_907164525.1). NCBI lineage: Eukaryota > Metazoa > Chordata > Mammalia > Rodentia > Muridae > Lophiomys > Lophiomys imhausi. The sequence continues at coordinate 2,383,214 of CAJQZJ010011242.1, forward strand.
TATACATGTGTGTGGGATGCAGGTATCATAGAGCAAGTGTGGAGGTCAGAGGACAACCTGCAGAAGTTGTGTCCCAGGGATCTAAACCTAGGATGTCAGCCTCAGCAATGAGTGCTTTGACCCTGCATGCCATCTCACTGGTCCATGGGACTATCATTTTGCAAGCTTAGTTTTGCTTCCCAGACAGGGGATTGACTTCAGGGATTTGAAGCATTATGGGGAGGTGCAGGGGCAGGTGTGGTGAGAAGGAGAAGGGTAAAGTGTAGGGGTTAGATAAATTAGATTTAGAAAATATATAGGAGTTTCTGATACTGTCTCTTAATTCGGGGCCTGAAGAGCATTATCAGCATGAAGTCAACAAAAACAGGAAAGACTTAATAGACTGAAAAACAAGGTTGAAGTCAGGAAAAACAGGAAAGACTCAATAGACTTGAAGAAACAAAGTATCTGGCCTGACATTGTTTTCAGCTGCTAAGTGGGCGGAGCCCAAATTAAGCTGAAACAGAGTTCCTCCTATTTAAGGACAGTGCATGGAGCCCAGAAAGGGAAGAGGCCCCTGATGCTAGAGAGCTCCAAGAGTCCTGCTGAAAAAAAGGGCTGGCCATTGATGGCCAGCTCTCTCCCTGAAGCAGAAAGAAGCCGGTGAGCAAAGAAAGCCTGAGCAAGACACCAAAAGGCTAAGGACTGGACCCTGTGGCTCAGCTTTTGCCTGGAGGGGTTTGATCTGTCCGATCAGTGGCCTAGGGGAAACGGTGCCTGGCTTTAAGGACTGAGGCAGAGCAGCTGAGTTCCTGATTCAAAAGAAGTAAGTTGGCCTGCAGACGGCTGGGGTCTCCCACAGAGAAGAAAGCATGAAGCTTTATTTAAGGTGAGACTGCAATAACCAACTTACCCTGAGGAACCTGCATCTGAGAGATCCAGAAAAAGGACTGCTAAGTGTGTTAAAGAATCTACAACAAAGACTGTGTTCCTGACGACTGAGGACCTGCCCCAGAGACTGTATCATTCTAAAAGGTTATGAAAGTAGTTGTTATAATTATCAATAGGTTTAGTGGATAGGTTAAAGGGGTTGTAGGAATTTATAGGATTAATAGTTAAGAAATTGTTGGTGTTTGTTATAAGTGAATTTAGTAATAAATAAATAAGTGTTAAATAATAATTTAAAAGTTTGGTAACTATAAAGTGGTGTGGTGGGGAAAATATGGCTTTATGTGGTACAGAGAAACTTTAGTTCAGCTCCCCAAACCACTCTCTAAATTTTTCATTTAGTTCTTATGTGTAAAATGAACACAAAAGCTCCCCTGACAAGGTCACACGCTCATTATGACAATCTATGGAGATAGAATGTACAAAGAGATTCTGAAAATGTCAAGGTATTATGCAAATGACAGTAGTAGCTTTTATAAAGACAAAATTTGTTAAGGGTTCTTGCTTCTGATAGTAGGGAATTCAATAACAACTGCTGATGGACCGATTCTGTCAGGACCTACCTCATTTTCCATGTCTGCAGCTAATCTTTCCCATAGCTGGGCCCCCTCCTCAGCCTTGATGGCTCAGCCTCAAGATGCTTCCCAGCACCACCCCTGACTGTGTAAAGGTCCTAAGGATCCTTTGCCAGTTCTCTAGGCTGCTTCCTTAGGAAACTCGCCTGCAAAGGCCAAGTTACAAATTTTTGTTTTCCCTGAACAAAGGAAATCAATAGATTATGAATGATTGTTTTTTTCAGTTAAGTAGGCCAACATTTCTGTATTCTTTTCCCCTTCGGCAACTATAAATTTGCATTGAGTGGGAATCAACAACATATGTGATTCCGTTTCTAGTTCTTTCATTGAGATTAGAGATACAATTCTTTTCCCCTCCAAGGAAAGATGCAGGAGGGGTTCAGGATAATTTGAGCTCATAGCGATATGGTTAGAAGGGTTTGGGACAATTCTCTACTATTAACTGCCAATTTACTAGGATTCCTGGCCTAAGACAGTCCATTTGATTCACAAATACAGCCAAAGGCACTGGGGGTAATATTTGAAAGCCATTTGGGTAAGATTTTATGAAGTGAATAAATGGTGTGTGAAGCATTTATCTTGTGCCTGACTCTTGGTATCCTGGAATTTTGTTCTTATGTTCATTAAATGGATGTTTCCTCTGACCTCAGAGAGAAGACATCTTTACTTTCAGCCAAATCCAACATGGAGGAACCAGTCCTCAGTGCAGGGTATTTTTTTAATTTTCATTTTTAATTAATTTATTCTCTCATATATTACATCCTGGACACAGTTTCCCTTCCCTCCCTCTCCCCACCTCCTCCGTCCCAACCCAAACTTCTCCCTCCCCATCCACTTCTCCTCCATTCCCCTTCAGAAAAGGGCAGGCCTCCCAGGAATATCAATTAAACATGTCATATCAAGTTGCAATAAGATTAGTTACCTCCCTTCATTTTAAGGCTGGACAAGGCAACCTAGTAGGAATTCAAAGGTCCCCAAAACAAGCATCAGAAACAGACCCCTGCTCTTTTGACCTCAGCAACACTTATAGGGTGGGGCTGGAGTAGAAGGATGCTCAAAATCAACGTAGCTAGCCTCTAACAGCTAGTGCCTGCATCACCCTTCACTGTTTTCCTCTGCAAGTACTGACAATTCATATGCTCTTCAGACACTCTTAAATGTTTCCTGTGGGAGGGAAATCACTGTACCCAAGATATCCATCACTCCAGCTCCTCTGTCAGCTTTGTTCTGACCATGTCTGTCATCTTCTTCCCATCTTCACTCCAATTCTGGACTTTTGTCCCTGAATTTCATCCTAGGAACCTAGCTTCCATCTTACCTGATATTATTCATGTTTCAGAAGATATCTATGAATTGATTTTTCACTCATTAAATAGTTCACCAGTTTATCTACCCACCAAGTATTTGGGCATCTATTCTGAGTCAAGAATGAAAGTGCAGGATAAAGAAGCCCATGGCATGATAGATGGTGACATAGAGCCATTTCCTTATGTCAGTGCACTCACTGCAAGATGTGTGAACAACCACATCTCTGTCAGGGACAAAATTATCCAATTCAAGATAGTTATGCAAACTAAGCAATGAAAGTCCCTGGAATGTCTTGCAGCTGGAATGGAATAGAACAGGACCTCAAATTTGTTATCTTCCCAATTCCTGGAGCACAGACATTCCAAGAATTTTCTCTGCTTTATATAGTCCTAAGTTCCAAACTCCTAGACTTAGTTTAGAGCTCACAGCCCAGAGCCCTTTCATTTTGTGTGGAGAATGAGGTTCCTGTCAACTCTATATAATGAGACCCCAAGCCCTAGTACTATCTGCCATCATAACCTAGTCTTTTGATCCCATTTCTCCTAGCCCAAGACCAGAATTCTTGAACCTCCTCAAAACTTATAACCAGGTATCTGTTTAGGAATCATTACAGTGGAAGGTAGCCATCCTGGGAATCCAGATGCATTAATGGTCTTGACATACCTTCTCTGGGCCATTTAATTCTAAACATTGACATGTCATGTCTGTTGTTGTCATCTTCCTGACATTTGTACATGAGGTGCACCATCTCCTATTGACTAACAGTGGAATTCATTAAACAGACCCCCCTACTGAAGCCAGGTAGTGTCTCTACACATTAACTAAAATTCTGAGGGCCTTAAATGTCACCTCCAAAAGAATACAGACCAAAGTTTGCATCATCTGTGCCCTTTGTATAAGCCCTTCCATGTGTTCTTTATCATGGTGAAAGAATTGGAGGCCGTTTCCATGTGATAATCTGGAAAGATTCGAGAGAATACAAACCCATAGCCCGCTGTTCGCCCCAGTTCAGATTCTTCTACCACTCGGTCACGGCATGGGGGTCGTGGATCATTGTCACAGTCATCTTCATCTGAAAAGTCTCCGCAGTCGTTGTCACCATTACACAGAAGTCGTCTCTTTATGCACCTGCCTGCAGCCAAAGTCAGGAAACATACAGTATGTAATACTACATTTCCTTTTCCACTGAAGTCAGAGTGGGCACTTGAACACTGGAAGTGGGTGCTAGACACACCTGACTTCTTTCATAGCTAGCCCTTGATGGGTAACCATTACACTTGGAATTATGTCTGTCTATGAAAATGTGTTCATTTGTTTGCAAGCACAAGTGCACACAGGGGTCCACAGAGTGCAGCTGGAGTCTCAGATTACCTGTTTCACATAGGAAGTCACCCCTACAGTTGTCCTCTACCTCCCTACACTCCTCGGTGGGTTCACAAGGTTGTCTATCTCCCAAAGCATCAACACAGCTTTTCCCATTAAATTGTCCGAAGGCTTCAATGCTTCTTGAACGAAACTGTAATCAATCAAACAAACAAAAAAAAACAGCTGAAAATATTTTATTTCCTAATGCAAAAGTGGACTATGTTCTAAAGCAGTGGTTCTCAACCTTCCCAATTCTATGACCCTATTACACAATTCCTCATGTTGTGGTGACCCCCAACCATCAAATTATTTTTGTTGATCCTTCATAACTCTAATTTTGCTGCTGTTATGAATGGTAATGTAAATATCTGTGTTTTCCAATGGTCTTAGGCGACCCCTGTGAAAGGGTTGTTTGACCCCCAAAGGGATTGTGACTCATAGGTTGAGAACCTCTGGAATAAAGCAACACTACATCACTGCGGGGCTCACACCTAAAGGGTCTATGATTTCAAGAGAGAAATGGAAGAAACCATCGTTGATATCACTTAACAATAGTGTTTTGTCTTCTAGGTTGTGGAATCTCTTACATACATGAAGTATCACGAACACTTACCCAGTCCGCTGTTCAACATGCAGGTCTCCTGGTCAGATCAGCCACACTCATTTCATTCGTTACCTTTTCCTGGGTTGGAATGTGTCTCTAGGGGTCCCTGCCTCATAGTCACTTCCCAGAAGATACCAGTTTTCAATTGAGGAGCTGGGCTAGATGGATTCAAATACTTACCCTTTGTCTGAGACAAGGATCACACTGCGACCATTTACTCCAGGTGCTCATTCTGCAGTCTATCGGCAACAGAGAGTCTTTTCTTTGTGTTGGCTCTTCACTATGGCTATAATGAAGATTAAAAAGTATTGCTTTAAAATGACGGCCATTATGCACACCTCTTTCAAGAAGCCTTCCAAAACCAATTTCATGTATTTACTACTTTTCCTTCTTAAATAATACTGCTTATTCATACATATATGCATATATATAGGGTTGGAGAGATGGCTCAGCAGTTAAGAGCATATGTATGTATATATATATATATACACACAAAAAATATGTATTGTGTATATATATATGTGTGTGTGTGTGTGTGTGTATACATGTTTGTGAACGTGTCTGTGTGTATATGCATATGCACATATGTGTATGCATACAGTTGAGGCAAGAGATCTTTAGATGTCTTCCTTGGTCATTCTCTATTTTTTGAGACCAGGTCTCTCATTGGACCTGGACTTCACAGTTTTAGCTGGACTGGGTAGGCAGCCAACCCTAGGGATCTATCTATTTCTAAGCACTCCTCCATCCCAGCACACTACAATAACTGGCTGCAAGTAGTGGCCTGGGGATCTGAACTCAGGTCTTCATATATGTGTTTGCTTTCCCAACTGATTCATCTCCCCATTTCACTCTGTATTCTTTACTGTGTCTTCCATGGCACTTGAACCCATGGTGGTTTGTAGTTTCAATTCATTCTTCTGTTTAATTCTAAGTTATCACATATTACACACATATTACAATGCCAGTAATAAGGGCGGTGAGGACAACCAGCAAGGTGTCCTCATAGGTATTTGACACGGACTCATCTTTTTACAAGCGTGTGATGAGTTCATTGGGACTGGAATCTTGTTTCACTTTCTTTGTATATATCACTCACCCCCTGAGAGACTGTCAAAACCTGGAGTTGCCTGGTTCTCTTGCAAGTTTAAACCAGCCAGTCCAGCCATCCCTGCAGCAAACACCTCATAAATCAGCCCCCCCCCCCCCCCGCGCTGCCCCAGAATTCCATGTTTATGCTCTAAAATGATGCTTTCCTGCATCACAGTCCACTTCAAGACCTGGTCATGATCTTCCCAAGTTTTATCTTCGTGTGTTTTAGCACTTACAGTGTCTCCTTTCGTCCTCAGACACAGTGCTCAGCCTTATTTCTCAGGCATTCTAGTTTTGAACTGTTGATGCTCCTTTGGTTTACAAAGAGACACCATTGTGTCCCTTTTTGTCACAGCCCCACCTTGGCCTTGGGTACTTAACCCATTGAATGATAAGAGAGAGACAAAGCAAAACAAAGCAGAAGCTGTCCATCAAGAATCTACAGAAGCTTTGCCCCTGCCTTCCTAGTCTGGCCTTCTGTCAAAATTCTTACACCAGGAAGAGGTCTACATGAGAAACATTCTAGAGCCTAGCTCCACTTTGACTCTGGTTAGCTGGGCATCTCTTCCATTTTAAATGCTTCTTCCTAGTTGCCTACCTCCCTCTGAGATGCAACATATTTATTATAGTAAATAAGCCCATAAATAATAAACAGGCGAGCCACCCCGTGCGCATCCTGAGATCCTGCTTGTCTCATCCCTCACATGCCCTTCATGACAGTACATTTTTTTAAAGATCGCAATAAATACCTTTATGTCTCTCTCTTTCCCAGTAAGTCTCATATTCTTCAGTCATCCACACTCCTCGAGCCATTTCAAAATCCTCCATGCTTTTTCCCCTTCGAATTTCTCGAAACAGTAGCCTTCACCCTGGTCTAGCTCCTTATCTCTCAACCATTTTCCAACTCTTTTGCCCCATGCATGCTGCTTTGCTCATTAGCAATGACTGTCATCTGGCTTACTCATTTCCTGCTATTTTTAGTTGTTCTACTCTCCTCTGTAGGATCACCCTCCTCTGTAGTCCTTCAAGTGATGTTTATCATTGAGATGCTGACATTAGATTCTCCTTTCCTCTCCTCCCTCTGCCCCTCTCCCCTCTCCTCTCTTCTCCTCCCAGATCCATGGTTTCCACATGTGTGCTAAGGACACCCAGACAGAGATAAACGTGCTCTCCAGACATCTCTCCTGAAGTTCAAACTTTGGCATCCAATTCTCAACTCTACATGTGCACTTGGACTCTTCATGGCTCATTGACCTCAATGTTCTTCCCAAATGGATTCATTTTCCTTTTCTTTCAGGACTGTTGTTTCATTTATGAGTTATCCAAGCCAGAGACTGGGTGTTACTTGTCTAATTCTGTATTCCCCCTCCTCATCTCTGACAGCTAATTGAGCACTGAAACCTGTTGTTGGCAGTCTTGTAAATGATTTTCCAATCCATCCTTACTTCCTAATATCTTCCAGATGTTCTTCTGGTCTACACTAATATAACATCTCTTCTAACAGACTCTGGTAATTTCTTTCTGACTTAGTTTGCATATGGAATCCAGAGGGATCACTTAGGAAAGCAAATTAATGTTATTCTGCCTCTACTAAAAATTCTCCAATAGTTAAAAAGACTACATATGTGACAGGGCTCAAGTCTTCCAATATGGTGTGGAAAATGTCTCCTAGAGATGTTAAAAATCCTTGGACTCCATGAATATGCTATCTATATAGCAAAAGAGACTTTGGAGACAGGGTGGACCCGTTCTAATCACATGAGATCTTACAAGGAGAACTATTCATTGAGGAATAAAGAAAAAAGAGGCAGGAGAAAACCAAGGCTCAAAAAAAAGCCTCCATCCGTTACTGTCAGCTCTGAATGGAAGAGCAGGGTGATAATTAACACTAAAGTCTTTTGAAAAAAATCATATGGAAACCTAAACCTACTACTACAGTAGCTTCCTAAAATATATACATATATCAAAGGAGGTTAAGTGGAGTTTATCCTATAACAGGGAGACATTACCTCAACTAGACGTCATACACTATCAAAATAGTCAGTATCAGAAAAGAGTTATATATTTTGAGTTGTTGGCCAAAGGGGTCTCATAGCACCCCCTCCAAAAGAACATTACAGGCTGCAGCTGAAGCACTTGGCACTTTTCACAACCTGACAATAAAACCTCATTGACAAAAACATTACATGTTTGTGTCATACAACATGGAGAAATCTAGTTGGCACTCAACTGACAGCTTCATCTTTAATGCCTAGCATCCATAGCTGGGGAAGGTGCTTTGGACACAATTGATGGAGAAGAGTGATCATCAGTCTCACCAAGTTATGATCATTGTGAGCTACAATAATGACTTGCCTGGCCGGATATGTCTCCTGGTGCAATAGTGGCACAAATGGTATGGGAGTAACCAAAGACTTTTTAAAATTGGATTTAAGGCCAACCCACCCTATCAAGAACTAGCCCTCATTTTCTTGAAATACAGGTTAAAAGTATGCAGTCCATATGGATAAAATTACTAGCAGAATCTCTTCATCTATAGGCTAAAGTGTTTGTGTGTGTTTGAAGTTGCTTAACTGAGAAATTTTTTGCTACAAGTTTTCCATTAAAGCTTCTTTGGAACTGAAGGGTCTCAATAAGCAGTGGCAGATAAACTCTGTATTCTCCACTGTTTATACTTCATAATCTTGAGATATTAAAAATAGTAATTTGGAGGGTTGATTGATGCTTTAGTGGTATGAGCATTTGTTCTTCCAGATGACCCTAGTTCAATTCCCAGCATCCACATGATAGCTTACAACCATCTGTAATTCCAGTTCCAGGAGATTGGATGCCTTCTTGTGGTCTTGGAGGTCACCAGGCATACAGGTGGTACACAGACACATATGCAGGCCAAACAACCTTATCTAAAATTAAAAAAAAACCTTGTGGGTGGTAGACATCTAAATCAATGATAGAGTGCTTTACTAGCAAGGGTAGACTTCTGAGTTCAACTTTCCAACATCACAATCAATCGATGCATAAACGAATCAGTCAATCAATATATGTATATCCCTCTACATTATTGGTTAAATCAGTTTCTCCAGGGATGAGTTCCTGATAACCATGCTTTGAAAAGCTACTCAGGTGATTCTCATGTTAAAGCAATGTTTGAAAATACTTCTTGACAATATCTGATGGAAATCCATGATAACTGAGAATATGGAATAAATATAAGTGTGGGAGTGGTCCTTATGTCAGCATTATCCAGACTTGAGTTCACTGTTGGCTCAAATATGTCACTGAACTGGCCTATCACTAGTTTCAGAATTACATTAGGTTTTATCTTTTTACAACTCCGTGATCCAATTCAGCATCTTGTTACCTAAAACTTGACGATCAGTTCCTATCTACCCATTACAAACTTAGGTGAACATGTTAGCATTTCGTTACAGCAGTTTCCCAAGGGTGATCACTTCTTTGGTTTCTGAAACCACCTTATAGACCAGTGTCCTGGGATCCTTATCTCTCAACTGCCTGTTCAGAGGGTATCATGCTTGGGAAGTCAAATCCACTGAAATACTCCAAAGGGAGTCATAGTTCTTTATTGGCCAAAACTTGATCCTAGACAGTAACTGGGGGTGAGGAGAAGTTCTGTTCATCTGCCCACACATTGGTGACTAAACCCTGCTACAGTGATCCTGGCTCTGCTTGTATGCAGTTCTCTAATGCCTTTTGCATTACTAGCCCTATGTTAACTGTGTGGTCACTTACTCATTTCCTTCTTGGCCTCTTACTTAAGGACTCTTTCTGTTTTAACAGTTTAGCTCATAGTTTGGACTTAGTACAAAGCACCCAATCTTTACCTTTGATTTTTTTCTTGCGTCCCTGGACTGTGATCCAAATTCAGTCTTTGAATAACATATCCTACCCCACAAAGATATTTGCAGATCACATGCTTGCCCTGGGCACAGTGCTTCCACCCCTCTCTAGATCTTAGACTCTGTGAACTAATTTGCTTGGGTCACTCAAGCAATATAAATTTAATCCCCTCCCCCAAGTTCTAGGGAAGGAAATTCTGAGAGCAGGTGTAGTAGGACTGGTGTCTGCTGACGTATCACTTGCTGTCTTCTAGATGGTCATATTCTCATCCCTGTATGTCTTTTTAGTAATTATTTCCTTTATTTGGTGACATTATAATATAATTATACCATTTCTTCCTTCCTTTTCCTCTCTCCAAACTGTTCCATACATTCCTCCTTGGTCCCTTTTAAGCTCGTGGCGTCTTTTAGTAATTGTTGCTACATATATATTTGTATATACATATATATTCCTAAATATGTACATACATGTAACCTTCTCAGTTGGTATAATGTTACCTGTATGCATGTTTTCAGGACTGACCATTTGGTTTTAGATAGACAGTTGGTGTGCTCTTCCCTGGGTAAGATGGTTTCTCCCGCTCTCAGCATTCTCCAGTTGCCCCCAGTTCTTTGTAGAGGTTTAAGACCTCATGAGCTCTTCTCCATTCTCTTCAGTGTGCCTAGTGGTGTCCTTGTTTAGGTAGTCGTGTTGGTGAGACTTTATGGGTATAACTTTGGATGCTCTTAGGAGACACAGGCTCTCAGCAAGCTGCCCAGTCCCCCAGCTCCAACAGTCTTTCTGTCCCTGTTGTACAACTATCCCTCAATCTTAGGCTTGGGAGTTGTAGTGCAGTTGTATCCTTTGGGGCTGGACTCCCCATATCTTCTTGTAGTCTTCCCTCTGCTTGTGTCCCAATTTACTCTTTTTAAAGACACTAGTCAGAGCAGACAGAGTCTACCTCTTAACTGCATTTTAATGTAATTATATTTTAAAATGCAACAAATATAGACACCTTGGTAAATACTGAGCATTAGGATTTGAACACATCAATTTTATGGTAACACAATTCAGCTTATACACTTCAAGTGGTTTTAATGAACCAAAAAACATATTTAAGTCTCAAATTAGTATTGCTAATTTTTATTTTTTACATTTCAAGTGTTTGGACAGACATCTGTCTATTTATTTATGGGGGTGGGTGATGCCACAGTGAGCATATGGAGGTCAGAGGGCATCTTGTCTGGATCAGTTGTCTTCTTCTACCATGTGGGTCCTGGTAAACCACCTCAGGTCATCAGGTTTGGTGTTAAGTGCCCTTACCTGCTTATCCATGGTAGGCTTTATTTTACTACTTTCTAAGTTCATTTCCACATAAGCATTTTATTTTTTACCTTGAGTAATAAATATAATTTATAATCATTTACTGAAGGGAGACACAAATGGAGAACTACTCTGCTTATTCCAAGTCAAACTGTTACTGGTTTGGAATCAACATCTGCTGCCCTTGATTTAGTGCAGTTTACTCCTGTCTCTTTGTGTTTGTTTCCTCTACAGCTTCTTCAATCATTTCTGGATGGAATGGTCTCAAGATTTTTAGACATTTTGAGACATAGTAAGTTAATAAGAACACAATTCATTTTGTATATAGCCACCCAGATAAAGTACATCAATTGGACAGCCTAACTCTTGCCTGGATCCTTGGCAAGCTTACAACAAAATAATGCCAAATGGGGCAAAAATAAAACTGAAAATTGTCTTAGTCCGTGGTCATTTTGTCCTCACTTGTCAGGTGTCTGGCTATCCCAACGCACAGTAAAAACAGGACTCTGAGGAATTAGTCAGGGAGACTAAAAGGTTATGCAAACAGAGTGTTATTGAATAAGCATGCTGCATAATATTAGGACAGGAGACCAGTGACCTAGAATAACTCTGCCTTTCTTCCACCCTCTGAGCCCAGCACTACCTCGCCAGCCCCTTTGCCTTGCTCAGCAGATAATCTTTTGTGGCTTGAGGACTGCATGTGCACAGCACTCACCGCCTGCCTGTCATCCTGCTGAGCTATCAGGCTGAGCAGAACCGTGTTTGACCAGCATTTTCTGGCCTCTCAGATGAAATGTGCTTACCGAGAACAGCCTGTCTCCAAGTGCTTGGATCTCAGCTGGGAAGGCACTCCCTAGATCAAAGCAATGCATATCAGCACGGCAGGGGTTCTAACTCTGGGTCAGAAATGCAATAAAGGAAGGTCCCTGGCTTCCCTCCAGGAAGAGAAGTTTCCAGAAAAAGAAAACCACTATAGTCGCTCACATTCAAAACAGTGTGCTTGGCCCAAGCAGGAAGACATCCGTTGTATGAGGAATCTTCATTTGTGGGGAAATTTCAGCTAATTGGGACTGCATGCTGAATTCACATAGTTCATGAAGATAAAAAGATAATAGAACTAAAGTGCCCACAGTTAACATTTTAAAGCACTACCCTGAGTTTGTAAGACTTATTTTATGCATTCCCAAACCAGCATATAGCAGCCTTCACTGAGGACCTGCTACATATCAGGACTAGCTCCAATGGCAGCAGGTATGACACAGATATTTTGTTGTGTGCAAGATACAAAAAAAAAACATATTTACACTAATGTAATATGAAGTATCTGTTGAGATACATGAGCTTGGAGGAAACAGGGTCTACTGTGGGAGTGCAGCTGTGAAGCTGTGGAGACCATACTTTCCAGGTAGCCTGGCTACTGAAGTTATACACTGAGCTATTATTTCCCTTCCAGACTGGTCATAAGAATTTCCATTCTACCTAGAGAAACATATGAGATGGCAGTCCTCTCAGAACTTATTCTCCTGGGAACTCACCTTGAGGTGAGAGTTAGAAATCCCTAGCAGATGACTGTTGGCAAAGCTCCAGAGAACCTTGAGACTTCCCCCGAAAACGACTGTAACTCCAACCCCTCTCCTGAACAAGAAAGCATTTCAAAGCAAAAACAACAGTGAAGTCATTATAATAAAAAATACTTGATGTTTATTGACTTCTTTCCCCATGGCTGGGACAGAAACTCAGACTACTTCACACATGTGACAACTTAACGTTCACATGAAAAACAACAAAACAAAACAAACAAACAAAAAAAACCACTGGATGGATTCTGCCATCATGTGTGTATGAATTGAATTGTGTTCCCTGCAAAAGTGAATGATATGCCGAGTCCTAAGACCTGTTTGGTACCTGGGAATGTGAAACTTAATTGTAAATAAGATTTGGGTAGAGGTGATTGAGTCAAAATGGAATCATCAAAGTAGGCTCTAATCCAGTGTGCCTGGTGTATGGATAAAAGGAGAAATTGGGAGGCTGGGGAGGTGACTTGGTAGGTAAAATGCTTGCTGTGTAAACATGAAGGTTTGATCCCCAGAACTCATTTAAAAAGGCTATTTGCTGGTGTGGCATGTGTGGAGGATGGGGGAAAGACAGAAAGAGAGAGAGAGAGAGAGAGAGAGAGAGAGAGAGAGAAGAGGAGAGGAGAAGAGAGAGAGTGTTTTGGGAACCTAGCATATGGATAGAGTGCTTGCTTAGCATGTGCTAACCCTAGGATTCAATCCCAACATGGCAGAAGAGTGATCAGGGGAAATAGAAAAAGAAAAATCCATACAGAAGAAAGATGACTATGTGGTAACAGAGACAGGATTAGAAAGCCAAACTATGCCAAGGACTGCAGGCCACCACCAGAAGCTAGGAAGGCTCAGAACAGCGGCAGAGCAATCTTGGCTCTCTCAGTGTCTTGATCTCAGAGCTCTAGCCTGAGAGACAGAAGGCTTGTTTAAACCAATGAATTTTTCACCTTTGTTATGGCAGCCTCAGTAAACCAACCATAATCAGTGTCTTACAGATGAGGGAACTGAGGCACAGAGACTGAGCCATTCATTCCAAACTGCACAGCTGGTAGACAAAGGTTGCTCGACCTGCACAGCTGGAATACAATGGTGGCTTGCCCTGTGCTGCAGACATATACATCCTTTCTAAAGAAAATATGTGCTTAGAAACCCTTTGAAATATTGCTGCTGTTATTCAAGTAAATGGTCTCATGTAGCTACTGAAGTCTCTGAACCCTTCATCTTAACCTCATCCTCTATCAAAGGGCACAGCACAGAGTGTTCTGAGTGGGGACATTGTGGCACAGGCTGAAGGCCATGGCTGTTAGAGTGCAGGATGATCAGCAGAACCGGGGAGTGCCACTGCCAAGCTCCGGGGCCAGCCAGGGGTCTGCCTGGCCCTGCCTGGAACAGCTGGGTATGACCAGACCCAGGAGGTAAGAACTTCAAAGCAACCATGGCTTTCCTACAGCCTTTCAGTATTGAGCCACAGTCCAAAAATATGAGTTGTTTAATTTTTTTAAACCTATGAGAGGATCAGGTTAAGTACAAAAAATCCAAAGGAGCTTTCAGTAACTGTCTTTGCACACATACCTTCTGAGCTAAGATATGCAGAAAGTGAAAATAATTTCTGAAAAGAGTGGTACTGCTTGGATGCTGTCCTGTTGGCAGAGGAAGTGGGGTAGAATGGGGTAGATATGCACAGCTGAGCACTTATCCCAGGACTCATGTGAATCTGAGTAGCTCCCCTGTGAGTCCTCCCCTGGAAAATGCCATCATGAACACAACCCACTTAGGTGGCTGGAGCCTAGGCTGAACGGCCTCTACCTCAGCCAGCAGGCAGGCAATGATGGTATAAGCTGGCTAGCCGAGTCAAAATAGACTTTGGCTTAACCTTAGGGGAGTTGCACACAGGTCAAGGTTAATGCAGACAGAGGAACAATGTCCAGGCATATGTTGGCACTGGGGGTATTTCTATTCTGTCTTTGGAGAAGAACACGCTGTATTGGACCACACAGATTGGTGTCTTCTCCTGTGATGTCTAATGGCAGGAAGGGAGCTTCATGAAGTCACGATCTCTAGCAGTCCAAGGCACAATGGTGTTCAGGAAGCTTTTCCTGTCCTGTTGATTTATTTATTTTCTGGGTGTATTTGGCATAGTGTCACTCTCTGTTTTGTACTTCTATCACAGAATGCCTGATGTGGGTGATTCGTACAGGAGAGAATTTTACTCTTTTCACAATTCGGATGGCCACAAATTGCAAATAGCATGGCCCAGGCATCTGGAGAGGATTCTCGTGGTTGTATCATAACATGGTCACTAAAAGCAAAATGGGAAGTGCCTGTGTTCAGAAGGGCCACGTGTGTAAGTAAGTAAGGAAACAAGGGTTTGAGGAAGGGTCTGGCTAGACAGACCTGTTAGGAGCCACCCTGGCTAGGCTTAGCCATTCCTCAGAGATAGTCCATTCACTGTGGAATCCTGAGACCTTGGACTCCTTAAGGGCTCCCCCACCTCTTTCTGCTGTCACACAGGGGACTGAGCTTCTGGCTCATGCAGCCTTGAGGACACTGTCACATCATATGCATACCACAGCTTATGGACTTTGCAACCCCGAGTAGGATCAGATAAAAAGGAAATAAAGAGGCTATGACAGAGCCATAACTGTTGGATCTGCATCATGGCAGTTCTTCGGCAGAGCAAGTAGACCTAAGACCCAGGATACAAAATGTGGGGTATAACATGGGATGTCACAGAAGAGAGGACAAATGATTAACTTTTGCTTAATGTGGGAGGCCGAAGGGCCATACAACCAACAGTTAAAAGTATTAAGTTTTGAGATAAAAAACAAAGAGATTAACTTCCTTCATTGTTAACTTCTCAGACAGTAGTCACTGATCAACACTGATCTATCACAAACTGGCGACAATCAGTTTTATTTCCGAATTCTAAATATTTAAACAGAATATCTCAGTCTTAGCATTTGAGTTCCTTCTTTAGAACAAAGTTCGAGAAGTATCAGCAGGCTTCCGTTGCAAACCGGCAGATACACCCTGACTTTTCTCACTTCTTTGAGAAGTTTAAATCCTGGGCGATTTATATGTTACTGTTTAGCTCAACCTTTATTTTCCTTACTTTGCTGTTAAGAACTGGATCCTGAGACAGCAGATTCCACAGTAGAGTTCCAGAGATAAACAACCAAGCCACGGACTCACCTGAGCCTGGATCCTAGTGCCTGTGCATTGATTTCCAAGGCAAAGACTGCAACAACTAAGGTGATGGTCCCACCTGGGGACATGCTTCTCCTCCTAGACGGTGCTGGCATCTTGTGAAGCATTTCTTTGCAGAGGACAGGGGACAGTTATTGCTAGTACATGTTCAGGGTTTTGTTTGAATGTGTTGGTTTGCGTTACCTAGGTGTCAAAGTCCAACTAATGGAGAGTCATTTATTGTAATTTGTGACTGTTATTTTGCCTTATTGACAAGGTATCATTGTGCAACAAGCAAAAAAAAAAAAGCTAAAGTGGGCAAAAATTAGCAAAAGGGCTGCGTAAAAACAAAAGCAATCAAACAAATAATGTCCTAGCAGTTCTTTTCTTGGGAGACTCTGGAAGGGAAGATAAAGAGAGAGGCATAATTTATGGGAGAGGTCTATGGATTATTATCATAGAGACCTAGGCTCTAAATAACTACAGAAACAGCACCATGAAAGGCAAGGCTTAGGTGGAGACATTCTAAATCACCCCTCCCTCTGAAAGTCAGATGTGTGGCTTATTCTCACATGACCAAGGTTTTTTTGTTTGTTTGTTTTTGTTTTGATTTTTGTAAATTTTGTATGCCTCTTTCTTATATGTGTGGTGGATTCTTCTGACAATTACAATGTAAGCTCCACAAGGCTTTAGCATTGGCCATCAAAAGGATTTGGCTTGCTTGTGATGGAAACACACACTATGAGGATAGAATTTCCCTCTGCCATGAAAAAAGACTGCTGACCCAACATCTCTGCAATCTCCAGGGCTGTGGAGAGGGAGAGGCTTTGGAAGCACTGAGGAATGTGGACCAAGCAACCACTCTGAGAAAACTGGCTGCACAAGAGGATGACCTGGGATGTTGCAAACATGGAAGTCTGTTACTCCCTATCTGATTCAGACTTAACCAACAGGGCTTCTCAAATCATTCTAATGTGTGGCTGGGGTTGGGACTGAGAATACACAATGAGAGAGAGAAAGACACACACACGCACACACACACACACACACACACAAGAGAGAGAGAGTGTGTGAGAGAGAGAGAGATCGAGAGAGAGAGAGAGATCGAGAGAGAGAGAGAGAGAGAGAGAGAGAGAGAGAGAGAGAGATCTGATTATCTGATGGAATGTTGTGGGTAATATACCAGGACTTTAAAATGTCTCATGATACCATCCTTATCTTTTGTTTTGTTTTGTTTTGTTTTGGGCAGGGCCTGACAGGACAGTCCAGGCTGGCCTGAAATTTATTCCAGGCCTTCTGCCTAAAACTCAATGGCTAGAATTATAGGTAGGAGTCCATACCCAGCTGTTCCTAACACTTTTGTTTTGTTGAGACAGATTCGCTTCAAACCCTCTCACTGAGGACCCTGAAGTGTTGGCCAGTGCTGACTATTCTGCGTCCATTTCCCAGGGACTAGAAGTACAGGTGTACACCACCATGCATGGCTCCCTGACATAATTCTTAAGAGACGTTCCTAGATAATTATTAATTACAAAAGAGCAAATCTCAACCATTAGTACATGCAAAGGTGAAATAGACATCTGGCTATGGGTATGGCAGATCACAGAATAAAATAGTTAGCTATTTTAGGACCATCTTGCCTATGCCACTGATAGTAAAAGGTATCCAATCTCCATCTTTTCTTGATACTTCACCCTTTTCACATTCAGAGCCTGAGAATTAATTGAACTAATTTTGCCGACCTGTGAGCTTACTGTGGAGACCATGTGTTTGCCTGCTGTGTAAGCCATGTAAAATTGTCAAGTAATAAGATAATTCTAACAGGTGCCATGCTTGCAGCTATGCCAGTGAATGAATCCATGCCAGAAGGACACTTTCCATGAGCCTTATTAATGACGGGTGGGTCATTAATAAGTCCAGATTTGTCAGCTATGTCATAGTGCATGGGGGACTCTTGTATGGTCTCTATGGACAGTCTCAAGATGTCTTTAGACCTCAGGTCATGAAATAAGTTAGTATAGGGTGATGTTTTATGTTAATGAGATGATCCTACTTGATTAGAGTGTGAGTCTTAACTTTGGTAAGTTGTCATGATTAAATATTGCAAAATCACCTCTCTCCTGAGAGGCTGACTGTCTTGAGGGGTGAAGGGGAAAAGGACATCTTGGCTGGTTTGGTTTGAATGGGAGGCCATTCTAAATTGCTACTTGATTTTTATCATCAGGCTATACAATGCAGCATATAATTATATAGTATATAGCATAAATTTGTAGATTGCTATTATATTTTACTCATATTGCTGCATGAATAACATGGCTTTTGTTTTTACAATGCCTTTAACCCTTTCTTGGATCCTGAAAAATACCATGTATCTGACACATTTTTGAATTGAGGCATTTGCCTTGCATGACTCTTGAAGAAAGGAGGGTTAGGATGAATTAAACTGGAGGCACAAAAAATAACATCTTTATTGGTGTAACACATAATAGCCAACAGAGATGAAAATGGGAACTTTATAAAGTGTGGGCTCATCTGTATAGGCAAACAAATTTAATTCTCAATGGCTCCATGAGAGAACTGAGGAAATGCTGAATGTGGAGGTTCTACCATCTGTTCATTCTCATCCAGGGATGAGTCACTGGGATTTGTGCTTATGTGTTAGGCTTTCCCACCACATGACTAGTGCTGCTCTTAATATCTTAATTAGCTCATGCTATTTTCATGGAGCATGGCACTTTGAAGATCCCTACCCAGTCTCTCCCTCTTGTACAGGCCTTCAGTGGAAAGGCAACAAACTGGCTTCTCTAGGAGTTTCTGCCCTGAAGAGAACCTCATGGTTCTCTATCAGTAAGGAGATTTTCTTTTCATTTCATTTCTTTTCTTTTTAAAATTGCATTTATTCAAATTTCCTTGGAACTCTGTATTGCTGAATTATACTGTGACATAACAATATAATAATACCT
Source organism: Lophiomys imhausi (assembly GCA_907164525.1). Lineage (NCBI taxonomy): Eukaryota > Metazoa > Chordata > Mammalia > Rodentia > Muridae > Lophiomys > Lophiomys imhausi. The sequence continues at coordinate 2,401,962 of CAJQZJ010011242.1, forward strand.
TTGCCCATTTGGAATGGTAGAGACACATGGATACTCTGATCAGCAGCACGAAGAGCTTTTGTTTTTTGTTTTTGTTGTGTTATATATATATACATATATATATATATATATATAATGATAAAATGTGTTCAGGGTCATTTCCATTTGACCCTTTTAGAGGTATGGGACAGACTTTTTTCAAAGTCCTTTTCTTGGTAGTCATGGGCTCTCTTGAGTATCCAGGGATCTGAGCTTGGGGAACCTTGGTTCATTCTGTAGCTTTTTCTCACTCCTCAGTGCCACCATGAAGGGGGGTAGGCGATCAGACCACTGAACACAGAGTACCTGGGTCACCATTAAGTTCAGGTGTGCCTGTGCACCGTCGTTCTCAATGCCTAACAAGTGTAACATACCTGTGAATGACACAGATTAACAGACAAATGAGCGTCTAGAGATCCACAGGGCTCGATTTTATATGCTAAAGTCTGCTTTCCTCAACTTTGGCAATCAGGAAATGCATTCTGCTCCAATGTTGCCTGCTTCTCTTCCCTGACCATCACACAGAAGCACACCCTTCAGTGAGCTGGTCTCTGTTTTCACTACTTTATTTTCTCTTAAAACATCCATTCTTAAGATTAGACCAACCTTCGGATGAAGGTGTCTCAGAGTGTGGCACCTTGATCCCCCTTTACCAGAATCTGCTTATTTTAAATATGGGCTCATGGAAGTGACAGTTGACTATGTACATACACTCACACAGGTATGTGTGTAAATTAGTTTCCTGCTTGATAATCCTGGTCCAGAGGTCAAGATGCCTGTTACTCTTAGCTTCTCTGAGTATTTCCATTCCTGTAGCCTGTTCATTCCAATACAGGCCGAGAACTGCCACATAGATCCCAGGGCTTTTTATCCTTTTATCAAAAACAGATATCCTCTCCAGCTTGTAGCTTTGTCATTTCCTAACAGTTATTCCCCAAACCAATCTCTCAGTTCAGTGAGGGAAGCAGGAGGCGGACCTCATCAGCCCTTCCAGTCTCTTCCTTTCCTTCCCTATTAGCTCCTGTATCTAATGTTCCCATCTCCCCTGACTGTAAATGAAAATTTCTGTGGTGTCCAGTAAATATGGGGGGAGGGGAGACTTAGACATTTTCTCAACATATCTGTGACTCTACTCCAGCCCAGTTTGGTCACTCTTTATCCTATCCCTTTCTTAAAACAATAACAACAAGCTAGCATGATAATTGAGGTCAGCCATGGTAAATATGAATGACTGAAAAGAGGATCCATATAATAAGCCTACAGAAACAGCATCAGAAGGAAAACATTGTCATGAAGACTTTCACAACTTGTTTTTGGTGGTTTGTTTTCTGTGTCCCTTTAACTATTACAGCCTTCTTTGGTTACTGCGAACCCCACGTTGTGGTCTCTGTAGAGACCAGCACTCATTGACTCTAGTGTAAAGTAGAAGTTTGTAATTAGGTATATTACTCCAGCAAAGCAAGACAAGCAGGCTGGGGCGATCATGAACTGAGATGACAAATGGCTGACCCTGTTCTATCAGCATCACTGTAATTAGGACATGTTAACAGATCTGCTGCTGGTGCATAGCTTTGTTCATATCCACATGTGCCAGATAGACTTAGGACATGAGTTCTAGTTAGTTTTGGCAGAAAAGAATTAGTTTTAAAAAATACCATTTCCTAGGAAGCATTGGGTGCTTTGTTGTTGAGCAATCTCTTTAAATGGTGATAGCTTAAATATTTACCAGGCGCTGTGGGCAATTCCCATCTTTCAGTAGAAGACTTTATTTTGAACCGATTCCAGGCATTGGGGTCAGAGTCCTCATTCATCAGGGAATTCCAGAGCCAACCACATTCCTGAGTTAGTGATATCCCGTTATTTCCCACCTTGCTTTCAGCACAGGAAGACAGCAATGCTGCTTGGCTTGATGAGGAGTCTGATATTATGGAAGAAGAGTCCCTACTACAACAGTTTTGCCATAAAATACCCATTAGAAAAACTCCCTAAGCTGATAGAGGAAGTGCATCCATTTTAAGACCTGGATGCCAGGGGGGTGGGAGAGATGACTCTGTGGTTAAGATCACTGGCTGTTCTCCCAAAGGACCCAGGTTCAAATCCCAGCACCCACATGGCAATTTGAAACTGTCTGTAATGACTGGGCTTGGTGGTGCATGCCTTTAATGCCAGCACTTGGGAGGCAGAGGCAGGTGGATCTCTGTGAGTTCAAAGCCAGTCTGGTCAACAGAGTGACGTCCAGGACAGATAGGGCTACACAAAGATACCCTTCTCCTCCCACAAAAAATAAAGCAAAGCAAACCAAAAAAACTGGATGCCAATTTCATATGACTTATAATGCCTATAGATTCACCTCATTGGGTTATGCGCCAGCAGAACAGAGCTATTTTTCATAACTAGTATAACATTTCCCCAATGAGAGACTATTATAAGAAAAATCATCACCTTCTCCCTTTGTGTTGCATTTGTGTAAGAAATCTTTGGGTTTTCTGGCTGTTAATGTTCAACTCTTTGCTTAGTCACATTTGATGCTTAAATGAAGCTCCAGGTTTGCCACAAAGTACCACACTTTCAGGATAGGTCTAAATATCATGTCTACTAAAGACTGCATGGAATAGATTTGTTCTTATTTTCCATGGCTACTTCAGTAAGCACATTGCTTTTTTGTCCAACAGTGGTTCTTATTGAATTGCATGAATGTCTTCTTATACATGAGCAATAGTTAGCCCCAGTATGTACTTACATATCATGCCATACAGAAAGAACACATGAGTTCAGATAATTAAGTACACATTAGAACATCCAGATAGACCAGATTACCCCTTGTGGTGTGTCTTTTCCAGCCACCTTCAGCTCACCCTCATCTTTCCCTGCATTCCACCTTACTGTTTTCAGGAATACCCCCCCCCCCTTTTTCAATTAAGATGGACAGAAAGCACAAGAGCCAAACATCCCACAATAGTATGCCCCAAAAGATGATTCATTCCAAGTATCTTATTCTTTAGAGTTGTTAGGTTCAATATTCAGTCTTCTCTATTTTCCAGAGCCTTCTTTAGGATTCGTTCCAGGTCTTTGCTGAAATGAGATCCCTGAACTTAAACCAGGGCTTCACGACTGAGAGTGCCTTCAGCTGATCATTGACCTGCCTGCCTGACTCTGCTGGTCTTCCAAAAGAATGGTACCCACCCAGACTAACCCCTATTCATGTGTTTTGGTGTGATCAAACATGACTGGATAGCAGAAACAAAGGACAAAATCCATCGACCAATTGTCCAGTGAACATCATTATGACATGGTCTGGAGCAACACCTATCTACCAACTCCATCAAATCCACAGGAAGGAAATGTGTGAGAGTGTGAGCAAGAATGACATTGAAAGACTGGATAAGGGACTTGTGTTTCTACACCACATGTTTCCACTTTCTCTTATCGTTATGACAACCCAAAATGGGTATAACTAGCAGCTTCTCACCTTCTAACTGGTGTGTTTTATTCCTTGATAACAGTCAATTCAAAAGAAGGGGTCAAATATGAGAATAAGTTAACAGTGACATGAGATTTTTGTCATTCCAGTTTATTGAATGAGTAAATTTATAGCTTTATTCACATACAGAAAAGTGCACAAGACAAGTATGTACGCAACAGTCATGTGGCTGATCATCATTTTCATAAATTTGACTACCTAGAAATAGTAACTTCCAGTTTAGCACATCTTTAAGTATTTAGAATTTTAAAGTATGATTTCAAGTCTGTGTTTATAATAACTGAGTAGGAAGTCAGTCAGAAAAAAAAATATGCCATAGAAAATTAACAATTTGCATTAAACAAAAACCCACAAACACTTCAGCTTGTATTACTTGGGGCTAATTAACAGAGGCTCAAAGACCAGCTTCTTGTTTAAAACCTGAGCAGTCATTTTCTCCCAGCAAAAGGTAAGGTTGTACTAACACCCACAAGAACCTGAGCATTAAGGGTCAAGAGATAACATTAAAAAACAAAACAAAACAAAACTCAACATAAACTGAAGAAACTCATCTTGGCAGGAACTTCAGTCCTGTATAACAAAAGAACTAAAAATTAAAATGTACTATGTAGGTTTCCAAGGCTATGCAGAAACTATTGCAGGCAGATATTCAATGATAACTCCAAACATTTGCCCATCACTCTCTCTCCTCTCCTTTATTATTGTCTTAATAACTATGTGATGGTAGCTTCAAGAAAGTTTTCCAGTTACTTGTTAAAGGGCTAGTATGATGTCCAGTAAGGGCCCAGTGTGATTGGCACAGTTACATTTTGCTTTCAGGATCTAGTCCTTCATTGCTGAGCTCAATCCTGTTCTTCTACTGTGTTAAATTACTTTACACAACTGCAGTTTAAGAGAATGGTCCCCCAGTCCATAGGGAGGATGAAGATGCTGCACCTTCCAAAGGCTAGCCACTGGATTAACAATGACTAGAGGGGCTGTGTGTCCACTTCAGATTGGCGGAGTAATTTAATGTTTTTTGCCCCATGAAAATCTGTTCCCCATAAAAAAGAGTCATTGTTTATACTAACCCAAGAGCAAAATGGACTGAAAGAGAATAAGAAGGAAAGACAGGGAGAGATAAACAGTGCTTCCCTCCCTTTCGAAATAGCCAGCAAGAGATTAAATGGGATAAGCCTAGGTCTTGGGAGAAATCAACAGAATAAAGAGAAATTATACCTTTTTTTAGTAATGCACAAATAATCATCTTTATTGAGGAAAAAAAATCACATGAAATAGAATTAAGATCTTCAAGGAAAATTCAGGCTATGAGGTCACAGGGTCAAAGAGCTGCAAAATATGTTTGGAATGAAAACAATTTTAGACCCCAGGGAGAAATCAATTGTCTTGTTAGCTTTGAATAATGAATGCCTTATGTTTTGAGTTAGAATTTTCTCCTCTTCAAGTCAACTGCAAGCACCTCTTGGGGCAGAAATGGTAAATGATACCATAGCTAAGAAATGATCTTTTTGAAATGGTCCTAGGGTGTATTTGACAAGTTAGTCCTGCTTTCATTTTACTCAAAGAATTCCTTCTGAGTGGGGATGGGAAGCAAAGTATCTTGCTCTCCTATTAACAGAATGTTTGGGTTTATGCTGCACAGTGGGAGCCCCAAAATGACTTCGAGCTGTGAGGATTTGGACGTTTTCTCAAGGCAGTGTGGTAGGAAGAGTTAAGAGGGCTGCACCTTCCAACTGGAGGGAAGAATGGAGAGTATTCTGGAAGGTTCTAGGGACACAACTGACAAGGATTTGGTAGGGAAGCTACTTCATTTATATTTGAGCTAGAGAGTTTAGGAGCTTAATTTCTGTAAAGCCATAGTTTCAGTTTAGCTTTAGCCTAGACAGAAAGCATAAGGCATTTTACAAGTATAAGAGGAAAAGCCAAGTAAGGCCATAGATAATACATCAAAGCTGGAGCAAGGACAGAGGTCAGCATGTTTCTGGTTATCAGCTTTGTCCTTGACTAGAGCCAGTCTTTTGTTCATCTGGGTAGTCAGCATTTCAACTTTCTAGAGAAACATGGAAAAGAATGGTTAGAATATTTGGGTTGAATATCAGTGTATTACATACTAAAATACTATTTTCAAATGTTAATGATAGTATATCCTAGAGCTGATGTGCACATTGAACGAATAGCAATATACACCAGATGTGATAGTGCCTGCTGATGACCTTAACATTCAGAAGGCTGAGGAAAGAGGAGAATAAGTTCGAAGTTAGCCAAAACTATATAATAAAATCAGGGCTAGTCTCAACTATGGAGCAAGTTGAGACTATATATAGATCTATATCTGTTAGGCATTATCTGGGTCAGAGTAACTGAACTGGGGAACCTCACCCTGAATACAGGATGGGGATACTTGGGATGGAATTCTGAATTGAGTAGAAAGGAGAAAACAAGCTGCTGAGCATCATTCATAACTCTCTGCTTCTTGACTGATGCACGTTTCTGCTACCATGATCCTCTCTGTCATGATAGACTCGAACCAAAAGTCTTTCACTTCCTAGGTTGCTTTTGTCAAGTATTTTGTTGCAGCAACATGACAAGACAATAATACACCACCCATCTATTAATTTTACAAGTTGTTGTTATTCATTCTGGCTGTTAATCTCTGTGCTTGATTTGTCAATTAAATTTTAGGCATTTATGCATAAGAAAAAAAACTAGTTGGTACTAAGTTGTAATTCATAGTTTCAGAAATCCTCATGGAATTTTGAAATGCATTCTCCAGGGGTAAAGGGAAGTAAATCTTATTATTGATACATGTGAGGAATTTATCTACTACAGGTGAAACAAGATAAAGGTTAGCCTTGGTTGGATGAGGAAATACTGGAATAAAGTGGGTTTGGATACTTTTGCTCATTTTCTTGTTCTATTCCTTCCAGCTATGCCTGGTCTAATGTTATACAGCTTCAACTCTCTCCTCTCTTCAGTGTTATAAAGTTAGAACACAATTGTTGTCCCTTTATTGTTGAAAAGAACAGACTACTTAACACTCTGGCTGAGATTCAGCTTTTCTAGAATAAAGTCCATGAGACATGGAGTAACTAAGCCTCTGACTCATTTTATACTCTCAGTGCTTCTCAGGGAGACATTTACAATGGTCACCTGCGTCAGTGTTAACACAACATCCCACCACAGGTACCGACTTGAGATCACTCTTGGAAAAAGACATGTCTGGAGGAGTCAAGAACACCACATAAAGACCTACAAAGCCAATTAACACACACAGAGGGGTTTATAGAGACTGAACCACCAACCAAAGAACTTGCATGGACTGGTCCTAGGACCACTACACTTATGAAGCTGATGGGATGTTTGATCCCCAAGTGGATCCCCTAACAATTGGAGCAGGGACTATCTTTGACTTGGTCTCAGTTGCCTTCCTCTGGACCCAATTTTCCCAGCAGAGCTGCCTTGTCTTGCCTCAGTAGAAGAGGAGGCACTTAGTACTGATGTGATTTGATGTGCCAGAGGGGGTTGGTTCTGGGTGTGTGTGGGGGGGTAGGGGGGAAGTGAATGGGAGTGTGGGATTGGGTGGAGAAGATGGAGTGAGGTTGCTATTAGAATGTAAAATAAGCAAAGAAATAAATTAATAAAAAAAGAAATGGCAGAGAAGTTGTATTGTCCTCTGTTTAGCTGACTTGTCTGATGGATGCTTCCCCTTCAAAACAAATCTTTTTTTTTTCTTAAAGTAGGTCTGGGAATGTAGCTGGAGAGTGCTTCATTCATGAAGTCCGGGGTTTGTCCTCCAAGACTACATAAAACTGGGTGTAGTGGTACATGTCTGTGATCCCACTTAGGAGGTGGAGACAGGAGGATCAGAATAAGGCCATTCTCCATTACAGAGAAGGTTTGAGGCCAACCATAGATATATAAAACCTTGTCACAAAAATGAGAAAACCTAAAAGGGGTTAAAAATGTATGTTCTATTGAATTTATTTCCATATAGAACTCAAGTATCAAAAACATAAGATAGAAAATTTTATCTCCTAGCTTGACTATTGTTCGTAAAAATTTCTTTTCTAAATGCTCAGCCTCATTCTTATTAAATTATCAGAGTATTGATTTCCATACTTAAATTCTTTCCAATTCTAAAAATAAAATCTCACCCTTTACCCTCTACCATTTCTCATTCTCCACCCACTGCAAGACAATGCTAAGTAGGTTCTTCCACTTACAGAAGCTAGGCGAAAGGATTTCCGAAAGGGCTCCTGTGGGCATCAGAAGATGTAGGCTGAGAAACCACCTAAGAGAGGAAGCCAACGTGAGAAACACTATTACAGTCACAAAAATAACATATAATGGAACCTCAGTTCCTTTAATCACCACTTAGATCATAAGCCAATCAGACTTTGTGCAGTTTGTTCAAAGTCAAATTGCCTTTATCTGCTTCAACTTGGAAGAACTCTTTTGATGAGTTTTAGAACTATTGATGGGAGATTTAGAATTTTAAACTTTAAAGGTTCTTCTCCCCACCCCACCCCTCCCCAATACAGGATGTTTCTCTGTGTAACAGCCTTGTCTTCCCTGGACTCGCTTTGTAGACCAGGCTGGTCTCGAACTCACAGAGATCCGTCTGCTTCTGCCTCCCTAGTGCTGGGATTAAAGGTGTGAGTGACTATCCTGGCTTCTTTAATGGTTTTTAAGAGACCAATTTGATTCAGTTTCTCCCATAATGTTTTCACAAGAAAGACTAAATGAAATACAAAGGAAGGTTTTCAATGGTATAGCTCCTCAAGTTCAGGGGATGCTAAAGCCTGTGACACGTGATTAGTTGGATGATTACACTGTGGAGTCCCCTAAGACTACAAAATAGGCAAACAGGAATTCTCACCAGAGAATAATTGCATAGGGAAAGTGGACTGAGGAAGCTCTATGGGTAAGTGGCATGTACCTCCAGGATTTGATACGTACAGAGGGCTGTGATGGGCTGAAGCATCCTTTAGAGAAAGGGTTCTCCAGTGAATTGTCAGCAGATTTGGTACCTGAGAGGACACCTTGTCTGGGAGCTGGCTTTGGTGGTTCTGGAGGGCAGAGAACTCAAGCAGTTAGTACAGAGGGTTTGCTCACACACAGCACAGGTTCCCTGGCTGGCTTAGCTTTGAAAATTCATTCTTTACACCAGTGAAATAAAAATCATCATGTACACCAGGATTTTATCCATCCACCCCAGAACAGAAAGCTGCATATATACTTTATCTGAAGTGGAAGATGTTCAGAAGTCCCTTGCCTGTAGCCACAGAATATGGGCTTGATTATCAATTCAGTTCTCCAAATATCATGCTATGTTTCTATAGGTCTCATAGGCCCTTTCAAAGACTATCACCAGAGGGCAGCATTGGGCCGGTCCTTGGGATTGGCTGAGGCAAAGGGCTCTAAGAGATTTACTGTTAAGTTACCTCCACAGCCCTGAATACCAGAAGAATCCAGAGGTAGACTATTGATGGACACAGAAAGTTCCTCTGAGCTCCTCTTGGGACTGCCTGACAGCTGAAACATTAGTTGGCAGAAAACTGAGCAAACTTACCATTTATCTTGCTCAGCAGTTGATTGGCATCAAAGTCATCATGGTCTGCATGCTCCTGAGGAACACCGACTTTGCTATTGAAGTAACTGGAGAAGGCGCTTGAAGTCCCAGTGGGAGGGGTCTCGCCCTTCCGTGAGGGTACAACAGGTGGCTGGCGCAGCTGGAAGTCCTTGAACATTTCCTTCACTTCCTTGACTTCTTTATCTCCCAGTGGGTCTAAGCCAGTGAAAGCATCACTGGGGATGTCCTTTAGTGGGCCGTTTCTGGGAGGTGGTTGAGGAGGTGTGGCCAGAGCAGAGGACACCATAGGCGAGGACTGAGTGGACATGGCAGGAGGTGGAAAGATATTACTCTGAAAAGGATTCCCCAGGGGGCTTGTGGACGACCATGCATTGGGTGCCACAGGCACTGTAGGGCACCAAACTGCAGGGGCTGGAGAGGAAGCTGGGGTTGCAAATGATGGAGGTTGATTCCAAACTTGAACTGCTGGGGTTGTACCAAAAACAACTGGCTGACCAAAACCTGAAGGCTGGCCACTTATTATGGCTCCTGGGACCACAGCTGTAGAAGGACTGAAGACAACAGGGGTCCAAGGTCCTGCTTGGGGGGGTGTCACTGGGACACCACCTGAAGGAAGAGGGGAAAAGACGTTATCAAGGGACAAGCTTGAAGAGGAATGTTCTATTTTTATAATGATGAATTGTACAAAATAATGGGTTTAATTGTGATATTTTCAAACATCCGTATAACAGACTTTGGCTGTGTTCATCTCTTTGACAAGGATTCTTGAATTTTAAAAAGCATCAGTTTCTGGGTGTATTTATAGAGCATTCCCAAGGCAAAACACTTTATGAAATTTTGAAGCTGGCTTAGGCTTCTGCATATTAAATCACTCAGAAGGTTAACTCATTAGCATTGTTTAGAGAGCCTCCAAATGCTTGGTACATATTCTTTCTGCCCCATCCTTTACTACCCTCCCTAGAAGAATAATACAACCCTAAGTTCCTAATCATGAACACATGAGTGTTTATCAAACATGAATTGAGGTACCTCCAACACCCTGAACAGAATTTGCCAATAGTAAGAACTGATTTGTCATGTGGACAAATTTAAATATGCAAATCACCAATGATTATTAAGTAGTTAATTAAGATAATCCACTGTGCCAAGTCTTTATTTAGCCTTTGCATTTAGAAGCTGGCTCCTGGGGCAGAACTGGCTGCTCTTACAAAGGACCTGGGTTCAAATCCCAGCACCCACATGACAGTTCACAGCTGTCTGTAATTGCCAGGCATGGTAGCACATGCCTTTAATCCCAGCACTAAGGAGGCAGAGGCAGGTGGATCTCTGTGAGTTCAAGGCCAGCCTGGTCTACAAAGTGAGTCCAGGACAGTCAAGGATACACAGAGAAACCCTGTCTCGAAAAACCAAGAAGAAGAAGAAGAAGCTGGCTCTTGCTGAGGACTAATGGAAACTAGCTATCGTGAATGTGAAGGACATGAGGCCTTAAAAACCGTCTCTCCTGTTTCAAAGTCTTCCTGCTTAATAACGATGCCAAAGCTGATAGGAAGATAAAATTTAGTTAAGGCCAACATAGTTTTAGGCTTTTACATATAAAGATGGAGAGAGGGCTATTTATCTTGGGAAGGCTGCTTCAAATAAAAGTGTTTCCTGCCATGTGTCACTCACTAAATTTGCCTGCAGTTCCCTCAGAGCAGTTATAAGAAAGGTGGAGAAGAGAAAGTAGAGCCCCTTCCTGGGTAAAGTGGCCTGAGTCAGGGAATATTATCTCCAGGGTCCACCTCCTTGTCACATTCTTCAGGGTGTAGTTAGCTCAGGAGAAGCCAGCCCTCTCTCTCCAACCTCTGTTCCTCAGACAGATTCATGCCCCAGCTTCCATTCTAATACAGGGCTTTCTCTCGACTCTCTTCCTGAGTGCATTAATGAGTCAGTAAGACATCATCATTGAGCAAGACCCAAGCAAAAATCACCCCACAAAATCAAGTCCAGCCTCATCCTCATTCATGGATGCTGCTATTTCTGCTCTTGAAACCTACTTGTTCTGAGGGTTACAGCTTGGAGTTCTTTCATTACCTGTTTTAACTGGTTCAATCAAGAAAAGATTTCAAACTTGGGATAGGAAAGATTGGTTATCTTTTTTTCCAGAATGAGAAGAGCTTTGATGTGGGGTTTAGGGGCCAGCATAGGGAGATCTCCTTGATCTTTTTGGCATTTGATTCTTTTATTATCATGAATACTGGCATCTGGCCAGGAACACATTACAGAATGGCCACATTACTTGACCAGCAGACCTATTTCTCAATGAGGGAACTGATCAAGAACAAAATCAAATTGGGAAGTTCACAGCCCATGCCCATAGGGACAAAAAACTTATGCACCTTGGCACTGACCCCAGCTCCTTATTTTCCCATTTTGACCTCTTCACAGCAAGGCACAAGAAAAAATGGTAAGCTGATTCACACACAGACTTCCTAGACACAGGATCCAGGATTTATTTGCATTATGGAATACAGTCAGAAAAACCAAGACATGGCTTCTCTTAGATTTTCTAATATAAGCCTTAAAAGTGGATTTAGTTTAAACAAAATTATTGTCAGTGTTTCAAAACAAATTAATATTGTAAATGAAAGAAAGGATCATTTACTAATAATTTCAACCATTTATGGTGCACGACATAATCCCAGCACTTGGGAGGCAAAGGCAGGTGGATCTCTATGAGTTCAAGATAAGCCTGGTCTACAGAATGAGTTCCAGGACATCCAGGGCTGTATAGAGAAACACTGTCTCAGAAGATGAGGAGGAAGAAAAATTAATAAATAAAAGTAAGCACCCATTTATTATCCTACATTCTGCCAGTCTGTAAAAAGAAAAATATTACTTGCCAGACAATAAGGTCTTGGCAGGTGTGCATTTGTGCCAGCCTTTATTTCCATCTCCCACACTCCACCCATTAATGTTTCTAAGACATTTATGGCCCAGCTGGAGAAAGTAGAGGCAAGGACCGAGGAAAAGGAGTATAGGCATAAAGCATTAATTTTACTACCTTCTGAAACTAGATCAAAACACAGGGTACAAGTCAGTCAGAGCCGAGGGCTCAGCTTCCTGTAATGCCCCCCCCCCCCCAACACCCACATCTTCAGAGGAGACAGTCCCCAGCTGGGTCCAGCGGAAGCCAGACCTACAACCTTCCATGGTTTGGCTGAGGATCACTGCCAATGGACAGGGGCTACACTGTGGGGCTCAGTTTGAGTTCCATGTCCAAACTTGGAAGAATCATCAGTATTCTGCAGTTGTATACCCCAAGGCCTCAACAGGGGCACCTCGCCAAAAAGCTTCACATCGTCTGAATAAATTAACAGTTATAGGGTCCAGCTGTATCTTCGGGCTGACTTGTTAAATATTGGCTGCAAGAATTCTTCAAGCCATCGACCTTAGACTATAGAGCTCTGGGATGTGACCTCGTCACAGGCTCTGAATGCAAGTCCTCTGCTGTTCTATGTAGGAAAGACACCAGCTGCTTCACTGTGGGTACAGGGGGAAAAGCTATGCCAAAAAGGAGGCTCCCAAAGGGAGGTGCGAAGTATCTATAGAGTCTCTTGGTGCTCTAACATCCAGAAGCCTGGACTCCACCAGCTTCCACAGTGACCCTGGTTCCAGTCACTCAGCAGTAGTAACATCTTTCTTATCCCCACTCCAGACATGTTGAGACAGAATTATGGTGGTAGAAGCAAACTGCTCTCCTTTGCAGGAAAACAGCAAAGGAGAGAACAAAGGAAACAAATAAAGACAAAAAAAAAAAAAGATCTTGGTGACTGATTCTGCATGATCTCCATTCAGATCTTACCAAAGGACCTTACCAAGAATCCTTCTTGATCCATGGTCCCCCACCTCCCAAGTCAGATTCTATTTGAGTTTGCACAGGTGCCAAGAAGCAAACAAACAAAGGGAATCCCCAGCAGGACAGCAAAGAGTATTGTTTGGTGGTTTCTGAAAAATGAACTGTGGAGCCTGAAAAAGACCCAGAGGCTGTGGAGGAAGAGGAGCAGTACCAGCCCTCAATCAATGTCCTGTGGCAGAGGTTCAGTGGATCTGGCAAGCCAGAAATACATTTTAACATCAGCACATCAAATTGTCTAATAAAACTCCATCTATTCTCCTTCTACCTTTATTTCTAGCTCTACTTACATGCTCTTCTAGAAAAAAAATATTGAATTTGAGTTGCTGTGGTGCAAGTATTCAAAACCAGATAGGATCTGTGCCCATTCTCTCTCTTCTCAGACTTCCTAGGGGCAGAGCAGAGCCCAGAAGTCAGACTCTCAGCCTTGCTTCAGGCCTAAGCTAAACCCAGTCTGGAGTTCATAAGAGGGTCCGAGAGGAGACAGATCTCCATCTATCATAGCAAATGGCATGGAACACATACACCCTCTTTACTACACAGACGGGACACAAGTCTCTCTCAATTCATCTCTTTTTTGCCATTCTTTATAGCTGTCTTCTGAAAGCCACTGCTGGCTGTTCAGGGACACACAACACTGAAAATGGACTTCTTGTCCCTTGGCAGCTTAAAGAGTTGAATTTCCATTACAAGGCAGGAATGCACAGGGGTGTGGTCTGCGCAGGGGTAAAAGCGAGAGCAGAGTTGCTTCAGGACTCCCGTCCCATGCCCACCAACATAGACAGTGCCTTCCTCCTGTGTGTCGTCACTATGAGGGATGATGCAGCAGAGCCACATCTACTTCCAACTCTAGGAACGTACCTAGACCTGCAAGGGGCCCCACTGGGGCTGGGGAGCTTGTTTTGAAGAGATCCAAAGGGTTGGTCTGTGGGGCTGCAGGTTGTTGTCCTGTGGAAGGTGTCTGGCCTGGAGATTCTGAGGCAAAGATGTCTGATGCAAGCAAGTCGTTTGCTGACGACTGACAAAATGGAGAAGGAGGGAGAAGAGTTACTCAGCAAGGAGTCAAACACAGCTTCCATGTGTTTCCTACTCTTTACCCCAAAGCTAACATCCACATAAAGGAAAACCTATTATTGCTGGCAAACGGTTACTTCTACCAAAGTAAATAAAAGACCAAAGGTGAGGTGTGGGGTGAGGTGGGCATGGGGTGAGGGTTCAAAAACACAGATGACTGCAGTGGATAGACTAATGGATACCACTTTGGATTTGCAAAATAAAATCTTTGTTTTTATTCTCATTTTATCCTTGTGTGTCAGTCTGGTCTCCTTATTGACTAAAACTTGAAGCTTGGAAAGAAAGGGCAACATAAACATTCTAAATAATTTCAGTCATTCCACTAGATCTAAATCAGTTTTGATGGAGATGGTGCTACTTTCATCATTAGGTAAATCTGCACATCCTATGAGAGCTCTTTAAAAGTTCCCTACAGATGCTGCACTTGGAGTCACTTTTGAATGAAGTTGGTAATAGTGGTTGTGTAAGTTTCAAAGTCAATGGGTTATTAAATCAACATTTATGTTTAAAGGAGGAGACAGACCTGAGAATTTTATACCACCACCATGGACATCAGTGATGATGAGTGTGCAGGACATGTGTTAGTGTGGGGACAGGACCAAGGGAATCACAAGAACTCTTACCCTCCCATCCCAGAACATGACAATCAAACTTACCAGAGGTACAGAAGCATAGCAGCATTAACAATGGAAAAAAAAAAAAACAACAACTTGTGTTTAGTTTAGTATTAAGTGACAAGACATGCAAACGGAACGCAGATGTGACAAACACTGCTGGGAAGCTTAGGAAGAATGTTGACTAGAGGGGCATATTCCTGGAGGATGGATGTGCCTTATCCCACCTTCTATTTCACAGCCACACAGGAAACTAAAAAAGCAGCAAGGAAGAGAGCTTGCGTCACACCACCCTCTGGTACCGAGCATGCATGCTGCTAATGCATATGTGGAAAAGACAATTCACCTTAACAGTCCTTCTGCCTCTTCCTGGTTTGGTACTTTGTGGAGGTGGGATAATGGCTACGGAGTCATGTGCTGAGGACTGGACAGAGCTTTCCAAGTCCTGCTTTACGCCATTCAGTACCGATAGTCCTTTGGGAGGGCTTCCCACAAAAGGGTTCTGGGAAGATGTGATATGGAAGCCGTTCTGTTCTCTTTCAGATACCCCATTTTGAGTTCTCACTGCTTGCTGGGTTTGAGAACTTGGATAGGGCCACGGGCCTGCCTGAGTTTCCTGTTTGCCAGTCCGGTTAGAGATCTGGTCAAATTGTTGGCCAAAGTAATCAGTACCACCACCGTTCAGGGGCCCTTTACTCAGGGGAGTAGACAAGCTACTCAAATTCGCTTTCTTCTGAGATGTGAGAGAATCAAACGAAGAGGGTGCCGATTGGTCTGGCTGTGCAAAAGGATCATCACGGAAAGGATCAGGGTTAGGGGTGGGAAAGAAGTTGAGATTGGCAGAAAAGACATTTTCAGGCAAGAAGGATGCCTGAGGCTTTGGTCGAGGGAGAGAACAGGAGGTGACTCCATTTGTTAAGAATGGATTTTCTCTTAAAGAGTTCTGATTGGTGTCGATTTCAGAGTTTAGATCCACTAACAGGATATCTTTGCTTTCCTAGCACATTTGGGGGAAAAAAAGAGAGAAAGAGAAAGTGTTAGTCCATGTTACAACTTCAAATGAGAAAACTACATCAAAATGACAAGGATTACCAAGATTCCTAGTAGAATTTGGGACTATTACCATCTCCCATGAACTCCCTGAGTGTTTACTAGCTGTGAATAAGTTCCCCACTCAGTTTGTGAGCTGTAAGTTTCCATGGGGTCTGCCCTTCCTTCAGTGAAATCTTGCTAAATTCATGTTCTCCTTAGTTCAGACATTCAAATGGGCTATGCTCATTTCCTGCATTTGTTCAACTGATATCTTTGAATTAATTAAGACTCACTCTAAATGATTATCTGAATACAATGTTGGGACTTATGAACTGACTTCAGAAACCTGGCCCAGCTTCCAATTGGGAAACATACAGTCCACAGTCCTTACAGTCTCATACTCTCTAAATAAGCAAATTTATCGGCTAATACTCATACATGCACTATGTGCGTGTATGTATATGGTGCTGGGAATTAGACCCATGGCTTCAAATATGCTAGGGGAACATTCTACCACTGAGTTACAACTCACAGCTCCAGATTTCATAGTTATGGTTGTGATGAAACTTTAAAAAGTCAAGTGGATTTCCTTTCTCTGGGGGAAAACAAGATTCTCCTTTTTTCTCTTGGTCTGTAGGTATGCCTCTCTTAACAGACAAAGATTTTACTGAAGGTGCTAGCCAGGTTGGACCTCTCATCTTTTCCATCTTCTTCCCTTCTTGGACATACCTTTTGTGTGTGTTCTTCTGAACATGACAATCAAAATAGGGATCTCATCTAGTCAATCACACACTAACCTCACATTGCTGTGCATATTCTCAATACATAGCTCCTATTTCCTTGTCACGTAGCAATGTCTCACTTATTTATCATTAAATTCAGCTAAGCACTAAGAAAAAATGTGGGTTTATGGTATAATCTTCAAAGCATACAAAATGTATAACTAAGAATTACATGTCTTCTCTATTACAGGAGAAAAATATAGATGTTAATTGTTTGGTTTCTCCACTTATGAAAATTGTTAGCATCAAAGCTGCCAATTTAATCAGTCTGACATGTTTTTATTCCAATTCATAACTAATTATGACCTACCTTGGGAAAGACCTTTTTGACTGGCTTTGAACTGGCTTTGATCCATTAAATACTTAACTATGTCAGCCACAGATTATAAACAATAAACACTATCCAGCTGGAAAGGAAGCTACAGTAGACATCTAGCATTAGCCTGGGTGGAGTACTATTTTGATCACTGGGGCAAGAATACCTCAAAAGAAATCTGAACTTTTTAAACTAATAAGGGATAAAAGCATTCAAAAGTCTCTATCTTTTAAAGAAAGGAAAACATTCTATTTCTCTTTTGTGACCATAAAAGGGGCAACAAAATCGGGCCCAAACCCCATATTCTCTCTTTTCTAGACAATATAAAATCAATCTTTTCCTTTTTCTTTATAAAGCCTGATTTTCTTTTTATAATTAGAAGAATTCATCACAAGAGCGAGTGTAAATTTAAAAGCTTTTAATCAAACAAATGAATTGGGAGACTTCTTAATGAGGGGATCCTTAAGCAATCAGAAGTTGGGATAAGATACATTTTGGAATCTTGATTTCAGTGTTTATTTGTTTGCTATGAGCCACCTCTCGGTTAGCACAGTTGCGTGGTCACAGTTGGCAGAGTTCTCCTTTCCAGACACTTCAGAAGAAGTTCTTAGGACACCAAACAGGAGCCACAATGTTAGACTTCTGAATAGTCACCCTACGAGCAAAATGTATAAGGCTCTCCTCAGCTTAGAGTTGCCATCAATCCAAGCTTAAGAGTCCAAGTACAAGACTAGAGTGGATGGATAGAAGGCTTTGCCTACTCCTGTGGTCAGAGCTTCACCATGGCGTTGTTGGGCTGTTTTGAGTGCCAGCACTCCACCTGGCTACCATTTGAGCACCTTCAGACAGCTATGAAAGTCAATCAAATTACTTCAACAAGGGGGTGTGAAAGAAATGGGAGGCAGTCGAACAGAGGTAGGATTTAAAAACAGATCTATATCTCTTCTCTGGGTAGCTAGCCTCCCAGAAGTAGTTACTAATTCCGGCCTCAACCCCATTGTTGCCATTCCTTATGTGCATTAAAATAAGCTTCTTTAGATCAGCTTTGAGAATGCTACATGATATAACCCCACTTGATTTGACCCTAGGTACTATTTATTGCCCTAAACACCCAGCTCAAATTCGGATTTTTCTTTATGCTTTTCTTATTGATATTTCCATTTCAGTTTTACTTGTGTCTCCCCCATGTCATCTTATGGAGGTATACACATGTGTATGCACATACTATTTAAACTTTGTACTCTAATCCTTTCATGCCAAATTTAATCTCTATGATGCTGGATCATTTTCTATAGTCTTTCAAGTGGTCAGGTTTTTGGCTGTTTGTTTGTTTGTTTTTCGAGACGGGGTTTCTCTGTGTATCAGCCCTGGGTGTCCTGGACCTGCTTTGTAGACCAGGCTGGCCTCAAACTCACAGAGATCCACCTGCCTCTGCCTCCTGAGTGCTGGGATTAAAGGCGTGCACCACTATGCCCAGCCAGGTTTTTAAAGTCAAAGATCACATACCTGCTACCTTTCTACTCTTCCTTCTTCACTTTTTGCCTGTATGTCTCTATATCTTCTTCCCCCTCTCTATTTCTTAAACAGTACAAAACACAATGCTCCATTAATTTTACAAAAAAGTTATCTTCTAAGGGATACCAACACATTATTGAGGTTTTTTTTTTTTTTTTGCTCACCAACTTGGGAGAGGCTATCACCACTTGGGATAGCTAAAAGAGTTTAAGTAATTTAGATTTTTTTTTTCTACACTTCACATTTTCCACAGCAGTTGTTGTAAGAGTTGAAAAATCTGAAGCATGTTAGTTTCACCAGTCAGAGAAACATATATTTTGTGACCTCTGCATATGGAGTCAATGTGAAAGAACATGTTGCTAAAATCTAACCAGCATATAATTAGCCCTGTCAACCTTTAAAAAGAAACTACATATTATCTAATTTGATTAAATTTGTTATTTTAACTTATTTTTAAACTAATACTTGAATTTCTACAAATAAAACATTTTTAGTTTGCAAGAAATCGAATACAAAAGTAAGAATTATCCCTATTTTTTCACTTTGTATGGCAGCATGCTTCAGAAGTCCACAAAAACCAATTAAACAGTAAGTGCCTTCTGTTTCTTCCTCTGCATTTCTACCTTTGTCCTGAGAACTTTTCTCTCTCTTGAAGTGTGACACTTGGGAAGAAGATTGGACAGATATCAATTTCCTTCAAGGAAGGAGCTACTAATAAAGTACTGCTAAGACTGTTGAGGACTCAAAAAGAGCTCAGAACTAGGATGGTCCTTCCAGCATCAGCTAACTTAATACGTGGAAATCTCATCCTGAAAATAGTAAGAAGCATTATAAAGAATGAAAGGTTGCACGGACAAGTGAGTAGGGAAGGACTCACTATTTGAGAGACTCTCCAGTATCTCTAACTTCTCTATTGTAAGCTCTGTGAGGAACTTAATATTCCATCACACAGCGCGATTCCCACACAGGGGTTCAGAGAAGAATGTACGCAGTCCATGATTTAGTTGACTTGTGGGTTTATGCAGTGAGGTTCTGCCTGCTGGACTTCTCTGAAGTACTCTAGGAAGTGGGAATCTTTCCCAATCTTCTGACTCACTTCAGTTTCTGAGATCTTCTGCACATCATGAAGAATTACTTGATAATTTCCTGATTGAAAAGTCTTAACCAGACATGTCCCCCATTATTCTATATGTGCTAATTCTCTGTCAGTTACTGCCTTCTTATCCTTAATGCTCAAGTCTTGAAACACTCTTCCTTAGAAGTATTATCTGAATCTGCATACTAGGTGAACACACTATCATGAGGATCATTTGATTGGTTTTGCCACTAGTCTTAACACGTTCTCTGTTTAGACAAGTAGTTGATAACAGCACTAATTTGTGTCTTGCTTGCTGCTGTGCCTTGCCAATAGCAGGTGATCAGGAAACTAGGAAGTAAGTAATAGAATTTGATGGAAGTCATCCAGAAGAACATGAATGTTTCTGTGTGAGGCCTGTTTTATAGAAGATCTGAAGAATAAGTCACAGATTCATTGATCTTGAGAAGGCTTGCTATATAATAATGCTTAATAACTACAAGCAATTTTATAAAATGAAGAGTCTTTTGTTAATCATTAAATGAACCTTGGTTAACTCTTATTTAATGTCAAACTCATGCTACTAAGTTGGAAAATAGAAAAGTAGAAAAAAATGAAGAAGCTAAGACAATTTAAGATCTATCATTTAACAAGAATCTCCTTCAAGTAGACTTATGCCAGGAATTATAATTTAGCTCCTCCTTCTGATCCCAAGTTATTACCAAGAAGGATTGCATTAACTGCCTAGTAACACAGACTTAACCTCGTGCTAATATATCTGAATTAGTAGTGGTAGTTTCTATGGTCACTTAAGATTCAAATTATTTTTCTAGTAGCCACTTCTATTTCATGAGGAAAAATCAAGACATTCCAAGTTTCCATGAGATGCTCAAGCTTTCTGGTTAATTGTATAAATTTGGATTATAGGTGTTATTTCAATTACATTGCAAATTTAAAAACAAAACACTTACTGTTGGACTATTTAGGTCAGGAGGTGTAGACATGTCCCCAAACAAATCCATCTGGTCAACACCCTTAAAAAAGTATTTGGATTAGATTCAGATGTGTCTACTAAAAACAATTACTTTGTCTATCATTGTAATTGTTTGTGTCCTAAACTATAGGAAATTGTTGTCATGATTGGATTGCAGTTCATTTCATAAGGATTTGATATTAAGCTACTTATGTGAGGAAGTGTAGGCTTATCCTCAAGCACATCACACTGGTCAACACCTTAAAAAAATACTATATTAGAGTCTGGTGAAACTACTAAAAAGACTATGCTGTAGACTAACATAGATAACACACAAATGTATAGAAAAATAGCATCCCAGTTGAATTTTCATGTGGATTCAATATAGGTCCAGCATTAGCAACATCTACAGGAGATAGAAACCCATGTTCAAGTGAGTGAGAATCATAAAACAACACAAACATACCAGCTTCAGCTTGTTAGCTTGATCATCAAGGGTCATTAGGGCCTCATTCCCATTCTGAAAAGAAAAAGCAAATATCAAAGGGTTTAGTTGATGAAATATCCCCATAAAATTTATATTCCTGCCTTGAATTCCTGCCTGATTACCACCATGAAGCTATTACAACTTGGTCTCCAATAATTTAACTATTCATCTTCCATGAAAAGATTGGTCCCTAACCCAGAGGATCAAGTCAGGAGGGGAGAATGCTCATGCAAACATGGCATCCACAAATCAAATCATACATATCACAAGTAAAGGGGCAGCATTACCTCTTCTGCTTTGTTGGCTTCTTCGACCTAAAAAGAAAGATGCAGATTCTGTAAACTTGGGAAGGGAGTTGATAAGGGAACAAATACAGCCAGATTCATAGGCAAAAGGGATAAAGTTGTATATGTTGCTTGTATATGTTGTGTATGTTGCTATAGGTTCCTTCTCCCCCTTTCATGTAGATACTGGATTTGAACACTTTCTAGATTAAGCTAGTTGCTATGGTGGTTTGACTAGAAATGGCCCCCATAGGCTCATGTGCATGAATGCATGGCCCATAGGGAGAGGCATTGTTAGGGGATGTGGCTTGTAGGAGTAGGTGTGGTCTTGTTGGAGGAGGTGTGTCAATGAGGTGGGCTTTGAGTTCTCATATGTTCAAGTCAGGCCAGTGTGACACAGTGTCTTTCTGTTGCCTGCAGATCAAGATGTAGAACTCTCAGCTTCTTCTCCAGCACTATGTCTGCCTGCATGCCTCCATGCTTCTAGACATGATGATAATGGATGGACTAAACCTCTGAAACTGTAAGCCACCCCCAACTAAATGTTTTCCTTTATAAGAGTTGCCATGGTCATTGTGTCCCTTCACAGCAATAGAAACCTTAAGATCATTGCTCTGTCAAGTCTTGTAACTATTGTGACTGTTATAAGGAGCCAGATACTGCAAATCAGATATTCCTAACACAAAATCCTACCATTGACATACTAAGAACAATAGACAATTTTATACTTGGAAGGAGAGAAGCCCAGCTCTTCAGACATGGCATACAACACTAAACATGGCCCTGAGTATAGTTTTCAATCCAGTAGAACTTCTACCAAACAGCACTTGCCTTTTTCTTTTCTTCCTCTTTTTTCTTTACATTATAGATAACTTGGAAAAGGTCTTTAAGATCGACAACTAATGGTTCAGCCTGAAACAACAGAAAGCATAAATGACATTTTGTTTTCATCTTTCCTTGCCCATAATCAGTTCTCATTAATATTTTTTATTTCCACTTGAGATTGGTTATAACCCTTCCCTCTTTTGCAGAGGATTTCCACTCTCAGATAACTAAAAGATCTAGTGTTAATAAATGTTTAATTAATGTTAAGAACGTAGTTATCACAATAGAATTCTTTCAAGTATTGAGACAAAACAAGAGGTACCATGACTATTTTTGGAGTTTCTTCAAGGTTTCTGGGAACAATTCAATATTGTTCTAAGTTCACATTATTAGAAAGTCTTTTTGCATAAGTCTTTTGCCACACACATGAGTATCAGTAACATTTTAAGTAGATTCTTAGGCATAAACCATTCTCTGAATGATGATTGTCCTAAAGAACCAGTGTTGGCCTAACAAATTGTTTTCAGTAAATTTTATTGAATAACAAACACTTATTTTCTCAACAGAGGACTAGTCGGCAGATGATGTATGCCTTAAGGCTTACCTGTTGCCCTGTTTTTATGGCAAAAAAACTGATGCTGGCCTTCTCCTCCACACACATATCCAAATGCTCTATTGTCTGTCACATCACGAGCAATGAAAGAAATCTTATTTACTGGATGTTCATGCTCTATTACCTTAAAAGGGAACATTAAAAAAAAAAACAATGCTGAGTAATATAGTATGCACTTGTTGGCTATTACAGCTGGCTATAAGAAACATATGTGAAGAGATATAAATGCAGTTTAAAGGCTTTGAAGAAAGACCCTTTAGTCTTTGGTTCAAGGCTAGACCTAGATTTATTTTTTGCTGGAAAGGGCTCCAAAAGGAAGGATAACTAGGAAACAAAAGTATGAAAACATCCTTTCTAAGAATACAAGTACTTGCCGGGCAGTGGTGGCGCACGCCTTTAATCCCAGCACTTGGGAGGCAGAGGCAGGCAGATCTTTGTGAGTTCGAGGCCATCCTGGTCTACAAAGTGAGTCCAGGACAGCCAGGGCTACACAGAGAAACCCTGTCTCGAAAAAAAAAAAAACCAAAAAAAAAGAATACAAGTACTTGGGCTGGAGAAATGACTCAGAGGTTAAAAGCATTGGCTGTTCTTCCAGAGGTTCTGAGTTCAATTCCCAGCAACCACATGGTGGCTCATAACCATCTATATTGAGATCTGGTGCCCTCTTCTGTCCTGTAGGCATGCAGGCAGAACACTGTATACATAGTAAATAAATAAAAATATTAAAAAAAAAGAATACAAGTACTTGACTCTCTTTCTATACAAAAGACATAATATCACATGCAAGGAAGTAGCGAGAGCAGCTCAAGAATTGGGGAAGATAAGGGGGAATAGGCAAACCTTATACCAACCCAAGTTGAGCTGGGGGTGATGTGGCCTTTATATTCTCTGGGAGTTTGAGGGAGGGCATTAGTTTACCTTATAACTTCAAGACCAGCTCAGGCAACCCAAGACAGTATCTCAAAGCTAGCTGACCAACTGAACAATCAGGGAGCAAAAACCTGAATTGGAGCCATTCCTCACAATAGAAAGAACAACAAGAGAAACAAAATAAAACAAAACTCAAGTAGGTCTATCTTCCTAACTAAATGACAAAGTTAAATGAACAGCCTGACAAAGCTGGCTGATTGCCTATAGGGCCCTTGGGATAGCAACCAAAGAATCATCCTGTATTTTTATTAAAATGACTGCACCCAGTAAATCCTAGAACTATGAAATGCTGCCATAAACATTTTCAACCTATTCCAGAAGGACCTTCTTATTGGAAGTCAGATGTGACAGAGGCTCTATTGGCTGATTTCCCCCATCTCTCCTGAGCCTTTTCAGTCTGCACCACAGTCCATCTCTTTGAAGATATCTGTCAGTGCCAAAATGTGTCTTGAATTTTATTTCCAAATGCCTAAGATCACTGAGAAGTTTAAGTTACACGATACTTCTGAACCATTGAGTTCAATTGGACAGCTGATCTTCAGTCTACAAGACACTAAGATTTGCCAAATGAGGCATCTTATTTACTTGTATTTTATTTTTTAAGTTTTTTTTGAGACAGGATTTCTCTGTGTAGCCCTGCCTGTACTGGACTCATTTTGTAGACCAGTCTAGCCTCAAAGTCACAGAGATCTGCTGTCTCTGCCTCCCAAGTGCTGGGATCAAAGGCATGAGCCACCACGCTGGGCAAATGAAGCATTTTCTAAAATGAAATTATAATGCTATATTGTTCCTTACAAATGCTATAAATCTATTTTTATTTTTATGTGAATATTATTAATTATTGATAATTAAAATTAACTTGCCAAAGGAATCATGTTTGGATGAGAAAGAAATAAGGCTTATGAGAGAAACCTGCTGCCATTCTCTGGAGGACTCGAGATTAAAGTTGTCTAGAGCTGAAGGATGATGATTAAGGACAGTGATAACTGAGGACCTAAGGACCAGCAAGCTGAGGGGCATGTACCATGGTGCCCCGGCACTAAGTCTTGGAGACAGATTTGCATATTAGATAGTGGGTTCCTCTTGGAAGGGATGAATAGACATCTCATCATAGTGTCTTGTTTTGAATAGTGTTTCATAGCAGAGTTACAAATGGCACTCTAAGTGAATGAATCCTACAGTGTTTCATAGAATAAAGGAAAAAGTGCCATAGAAGACTTGAAAAACTATAGCTTGTGGGTACTGGTCAGAATAAAGTAAACAAACAAGGAAGAAGCAACAGTGATTTTATGTGGTAGAACAATAGCCATCACAAAAAAAAAAAAGGAAAATAAAACTAAAACAACAGCCAAGAAAGTTACATCCCCAGGTTGGGAAGGACAGGGAAAAGAAAAAAAAAAAACATTCTGGAGGTTTTGAACTAGCCAGATTCACACATGACCAATACATTAAAATAAATTAGGTATTAAGATTAACCTAGTTCAGTCTGAAGTTCAAAACCATGCAACAGTGGTGGCACATTTGTGTTTAGGGGCTTATTCACAGCTTTTATAGGAAGTGAGGCTCAAAATAGGACAACCTTGACTCCCCTCTTTCTATTGTCTATTTTGGAGAAGTAGTGCATGATATTATTCTTTTCTCCACTTTGAGTAAGAAAAGGAAATTTTCCACTGGAAATCAACTATGGTCAGACTCGGGTGGCCAACTAATGCTAGAAAGCACACATTCTTACCCCAGTTTTCTCATCAATAATTTTTTATGCCAGACAGGGAAATGTTGACCCAGATCCTTTGCTTGTGTTGTCCCTGAGACCGACCAGCTGCTGCCATTCCCTGGTGAGATTGGGAAAATAAGAGAAATGTATTTTAATGTATCCTGTAATACTTCTGATGACAAAATTTTGAAAGACAAACTGCTTTGTTTTCAGCTTGGATGAAAACATCTATGAAAGGATTAAGTACTTTTCATCAAGAGAATGAAGTAGAATAGAATGAATAGTATAATAGGATGGAGTAGAAAATATATGCATTTCTTGTAGGGATATGGATATAGCTCAGTGAAAGAGTGCTTGCCTAGTATATGCAAGCTCACAAATTTAATGTCTCTAATACACACACACACACACACACACACACACACACACACACAGAGAGAGAGAGAGAGAGAGAGAGAGAGAGAGAGAGAGAGAATGGTTCACCTAAACCTTTTATTATTTATTCAGGTCCAGATAGTGGCATAGCACAAAAACTTTAAATTCTAAAACACTGGGCCTAGGGAGATGGTTCAGTTGGTAAAGTGTTGGTCATATAAGCCAGAAGACTTGTTTGATCCTCAAAAACCCACAGAAAAAATTAGATGCTGTTCCATACACCAGTAATCTCAGTGCTAGAGAGTCAGAGACTGTAGTATCTCAGGGCCTTGCTGACCAAAAAAATTATCTAAATTGGTAAGATCCAGGTTGAATGATACAGATTCTCTGTCTCAAAGAATAAAGCAGAGGACAATTAAAAGATGTACTCATTGTCAACCTCTGGCCACTCTCATGTGCACACATATGTAGTAACAAATTCAAAACACTGAATGGCTATTGGGAAGGACCATCAGTTTCCAACCAGAGTCTTGTATTTTACCTGAATACTTTGTTGGCCAGTAAGTATTCTATGACTTCTTTTAACCAGTTTTATTTAAATTTTATTACTTTGGTTTTTGTATATGTGTGTGGTATACATGTATATGGAGCCCAGAGGGTGATACTGAATATCTTTCTTGATTACTTTCTACTTTATATACTGAGGCAGGGTCTCTCATTTGAGCACAGAGCTCAGTGATTCTCTAGTCTAATCTAGCTTGACATAGGAATTCTGTCTCTTCCTCGAGAGTGCTGGGATTGCAGAGGGTCTGCCACATTTCCATGGGTATTGGAGATCTAAATTTAGGTGTTTAAACTTGCAAGGCAAGAATCTTTATCCACGCAGCCACCTTCCTAGTCCCTACTCTGTCTCTTCCATGCAGAAGAATCTGCATTCACACACAACTGCCCACAGCTTTTGAAATCATTCAATGATGGAGAATTTAGAGGTGGGCTCTGCTCATCCAAGTGCTGGGTTTACCCACAGGAAAAGGCACCCAGAGCCTTGCTACTTCTAGAACAGAACTCAAAAGATGTAGAGTAACCATGGCTTCTCTGAAAAGAAAACACAGGCAGATCAATAAATGAATTCAAAAGCTTTTCCAGTAACAGAGATAATGGGTTGATCGGAGCTAATAGAATTTCCTCTTCAGACACTGGGTTGAAACAGACCATGATTTCTTCTCCTCTTTACCTTGAGCTTCATCATAGAATCCTGGCTCATTTTGTCTCCTCTTGCATCAGCCACATCATCAATACCAATTAGCTTGGCCTTATATTTCACACCATCCCCTTTGAACCTGGCCAACAGATACTCGTCTGTCTTTTCGGAACCTAACAAATAGAACGAAATGTAGGACAAAGCTTATATTTAGAAGTCACCCTTAGCTATGATCATTTGTGATCAGTATCCCCCAAAATTGAATGCCATAAATCTTGACTATACTGCAACTGATCATATGTGGGATTTCCACTGTCCTGTCTTATTCTTTTGAGCAAAATCATGTTCCATAATATTGAATATAGAATTAAGATTAAAAGGAAAAAATATTTAAAACAAAACACTTCCTCAAGACACAAAATGCTGAAGAGAAATTCATGAGAACACACGAATTTGGAAAGCTTTAAAAATGTTTTGAATGAATTTTTAAAAAATGGCATATTCTGTTTAATGAAAGAAAAAAATAAGCCAAACACTTCTCTAACATTTTGAACCACTAATAAAACAAAACTGAATCGAGGGTAAATCTCCATGGCTATAATTGGAAAACTATCCCTTCTTTGTATTTTCTTTTCTCCTCTCAAAAGGCCTGTGCTGTCTCATTCTTAGAGCTGAAGGAGCAGCCAAAAGCCACGGGGAAGGATGAGGTATCTCCTCCAGGACTAGCGGATGAGGGACTTCATTTTGAGCACTATCTAGCAGTTCTTAAAGCCAAAAGAAAAGTATGTAATAAAATTACAAATTTGATTTTTCAAAAATGATGATGTTAGCAAAACAAAGTGGTAAATAAATTACTGAAAGGTAATTACACCATAGTTATGGTTGTATAATTAATTGTAGATTTAAACAAAATAGCTATTAAAAATGTAATTAAACAAAAATGCTATGAAAATTTCCTAACTGGACCCAAGTCCAGATGCAGAAACAAGTACATGTGAGACAAACCAAACTCTTCTGCCAAAAACCAGTTTCTTTCTTAGAACCTAGACTAAGGTCTTGGGTAGCCAAACAGGAGCATTTGCCTGTACCTTTCTTCTTTTCCTTCTTTGATGGCACTTTTGGTGCGGCCTGTTGGTCAGGCTGACCGGTGGTTGTGCTTGTTTCTGCTTCATTAGACATGACAAAAAGGTAAGCTGAAAACCCAGCAGCAGACACTCAACAGACACCAGGCAATTCCCAATGGGCCGGTCTCAAATGAATAGAACCCACGGCACACACCTGTGGGTAAAGAAAAGGAATAGTGACGCAACAACGTAACAAACCTAAACTGCACACCATCAGTGTCCACAGGGGCCAGGTTACGTGCTTGTTAACTGCACACACTTGCCAACCCTTCTCTATTAGCTTGAACTCTGAAAGCACGGTTGTTCCCTTTGAAGCTCCCAGAATGGGAAATAATTGTTTGGTACACTTTTCTTCAAGCACTGGGTTTCTGCTAGTATTTAACGATTGATTTTCTAGCTCAGCAACTTGTGTAAGAACTTTGGCCTAAGAATCTATAATCAAAGATAGGGATCACAAACTGGTTAGGTTTCATAGCAAAATAGAAACATACCTACTGAGCTCGATAAGATTGTAACTGATATCTGAAAGTGTATGTTAAGAGTTACTTATCCACATCTGGGTTGTTTCCAGTTTCTAGCTATTACAAATAAGGCTGCTGTGAACATAGATGAGGATATGTCCTTGTGGTTTGGTGAGGAATCGTTTGGGTGGACACCCAGAAGTGGTATGGGCTGGGTCTTGAGATAGGGCTATTCCAAGTTTTCTAAAATATTGCCAAACTGATTTTCATAGGATAAAAAAATTTGTGGTACATTTACACAATGGAATATGACTCAGCTATCAGAAACAAGAAAATCATGCAATTCACAGCCAAATGGATGGAACTAGAAAAGCTCCATCCTATAACCAATGCACCAAAAAGATCAGGAACATAGACTTTGTTACTTATCAATGGGATAATTTGCCCTAGGGATGCTACCATGTAGGCCCCCAGTGCAAGAGGAAGCTCTTAGCCATCATATGACTATTAAACTGAGAGGGGCTGATATGTAGGGACACTCCACATCAGAAGAGTGGGATGGGTGGGAGAGGGAGGAGAGGGTGGGAGGATGAAACTGGGAAGGGGGAAAGAGGGCACTTTTATGATGGAAATCAAACTTGATGTAATAAATAAACATTATAATATTTTTAAAAAGAGTTACTTATCCACAAAACTGTTTAGACAGGCACTTGTGCTCTATGGGTGTAGAAGAGTTCTTGCAACCTGACTTGTATCCCCAGTTCCCCCCAAAGTAGAAAAGGGTGGAGTCATAGATTTAAAAACTATTACTGGGATTCTACATATGGCCTCTAGTGCTATATAAGCACTGTACTTTAAATACCACCACAGGCATGTGTGTGGGGGTGAGGGGTCAGTAGTGCTGAGAATCAACTTGATAAGCAACAGAAGCCAAACTCAGAAAGGTAACCATTGTATGCTCTCTCTCCTATCTGGGTTGTGCCATTTAATTAACAAAAAATTCCTTGGCAATCTAATTCAGTAAATACAAGTTGGGTTGCAGAAGTTCAGAAAAGGCATAGACGTGTATGGTAGGGCTACTCAGATGGATAGAAAGCAAGGCAATTGGGTGGGTCAGGAGACACCATCAGCAAAACGGCTCCGAGAGAAGAGTTGAGATAACTGGTCCTTTGAGGCCAGTGGACAATGGGAAAAGACACAAAGTAGCAATCAAAGTAGAATGGGAACTTCATTGGGGAAGGAAGAGAGGGGGAAACAACACAAGGAAATGAGAGAGGAGAAATAGAAATTAACACATATTTCTCTCATAAGTGGAGTGTAGATTTAAATACAAATAGGTCTAGATTATATATATATATGACATATGTCATACATATATAGCATGAAAGTATAAGGAAGAATAGTTAGAAGAGGAAGGGGAGTAGCTGACAGGAGGAATTTGGGTGAGGGAAGGCAGTGGGATTAAATAAGAACAAAGTACAATGATGCATATGTATAAAACCTGCCACCATGAAACACATTATTTCATACGCTATTTGAAAAATTAGTTATATAAATAAACGACTTCCTTTTTTGTATCAACATGTTAGTTTACCAGAGAATTTACAGGTGTCTCTTGTACAATTCACTGAGTATATTCATAAAAGCCTTTATGCTATTATTTCAGAGGATGCTAGATCTTCAAAACATTTACTCCAGACTCTCATAATGCCTCCTAGTGTATTACAGTAGACAGAAACAGTCATTGCAAAGCACACAGTGGTAAACTGATGTTTCAAAGGGTTCTTTTACCACATGGTATTCTGATTCTACACTCTAGAGGAGCTTGAGGGGGTGAACATTCCAAAACTACAGATCAAAGGCAAAGAAGAGGTGCTATTTGTTTTAGAAACTTATTGTAAAACTTTCTCTGGATTGGGACATTCCCTTACTACAGAAGCCTTCTTCATGATGAAACCTACCACATGGGAATACCTGCTATTTTGTAGACATGGAAGATAAAAAAAAAAATAGTAGGTCTTGAATTTGTCTTGTTCAACTCTTAAAAATCCTCAACAGCCCTGTATTATAGCATGAATTCATCTTCCCAAGGAAAAGCAAAGCACAGAGTTTTCACTGCCTGTCAAGTGACAGAAATGAGTCTCTATCCCACACAGTATGGCTCTGTGTCAGAATCCCCTGGCATCCCACTGATGAATCTTATCTTGGAAATTACATTCTTGTTACAAAGGGTGTTCTACTATATACATGCAGTGGCTCATAAATATACGTCTAAGATGTAGTGCCCAGAGTTTTTGCAATGAAATGGGATTGAGCTGGATTTGGGAAGGAATCAAAATCCAATGACATGGCCTTATTTTTAAAGATAGAGAGGTTTGAGGGACAGAGACTCACAAAGCAGGTACTAATATGAATCCAAAAGACGAGCTTGATTGATGTGTCGGTCCACCAAGGAAAGCCAAATGACAGCTAACATCCCCCTGGAGGTAGGAGCATGAACTCAGCCTGCTGCTACCTCAAAGCTTCCATAGGCAACCAAGTATGTCAGATCCTGATTTTGGACTTCTTGCCTTCAGAAGGACTGTGGCAATAAATTTCTTTTGCATTAATCCATTCATTCGTTTGTAATAATTTGAGAACGCAGTCATGAGTAAGTAGTGCATATGCCACCTGTATTTTGTGTGCCATCATTGGTTTCTGTGGTTCTTGGTGACATGATAAATGCTTCTTAGAGTCATATCCACACCCTTCAAATCTCAAAGCTGTTGTCTTCACTTCAGAGGATTTACTGCCAATGAAACAGATGCTTGTTTGTGGTAACAGTATGGGGGTGAAACTAAACTCCTATCTAAGGAGCCACATTGACACTCATTCTCCTACATGTCCCCTTCTCTCCAATGAGAACCTAACCCTGCTCAGACATCATCTTATAAAGAAAGTACTTTAGTGCATCACAGTCATCATGATTATCTTCTTGTGATTCTTTCAAGACTAAACAGGCAAAACTAACAGATTGCTACTTTGTGTCTTTTCCCATTGCCTGCTGGCCTCAACGGACCAGTTATCTCAACTCTTCTCTCGGAGCCGTTTTGCTGATGGTGTTTCCTGACCCACCCAATTGCCTTGCTTTCTATCCATCTGAGTAGCCCTACCATACACGTCTATGCCTTTTTTGAACTTCTGCAACCCAACTTGTATTTACTGAATTAGATTGCCAAGGGATTTTTTGTTAATTAAATTTCTCTAAATTAAAAAAAAGAAATGGTTGCAAAATTTCCTGCGGAAGCTACCCTTTGGATTTAGGGAGGAATTTGGTAACCCTGATAATCTTCAGCCCCTGCTCTTTTCACACCTGGATGCAAGCCCCAAATTCCTTGTTTGGAAATGGCCTTTGGCTTTCCCTCTTTACATTTTCCTGTTTGCTGAGGTGCTGCTGGCCCTACATCCTGTTCCTTTGGGCACCTACTTGTCCCTGAAGACAATAACTAAGACAAGTTCCTCTCTGAAGCTCTTGTCTCTCCCTTCTAAATGTGCATGCTCATCGCATGATGTCACACATACTACTTCATGCTTATGTGTCAAATCCTCAGGACCACATTCTCCTTGAAGAGAGAAGACTCATCTGGTATGTGGGAGCCACGCATATGGATGGTTCCCTGGGCTATTGAAGCAGTGCAAAGTTTCTTCCTTATCATGTGTGTGAATTTGTGTGTACTACTAATTTCCAATTTCTCACAACTCTCTACCTTCCCTTAACATATGTGGTTATTTGTTTCAGAAAAATAACAAGAACGTTTGTCTGTAGGTTCTGTGACTAAATTCTAGACAGGGGTTAATATAGCTCAAAGACACAAACTGCCTTACAGGAATAGATGTGATGCCTATTTGAACTTCAGAGTTTTCCATTGTGTTATGAGGTGAGGACATCTTTCTTTGTATGAAGAAGAAATTCATCTTGGAAGATGGAAACTGCAGGGAAGCAGTTTAAAACATGCAGAGGCATCCATGTAGATGGTGACTGGGTAAGGGGTAGCCCATACCCTTTATTAAAGTGTCTCAGCTTCAAAACCTCCCTGTTTCATGAAGCTTTGCAATATGTGGCCCAGTTTTCTGCAAACACTTTGTCAGCTGGTTGCACATGAGCTCAGGCAATACAAGATACTAGAGGGAGATTTCCAAGCTGAAAAAAGGACCAAATCTAGCTTTTCTACCTTCTTCAACTTGCATATCTAACTTTGTCATGTTCCTCTTGGGTCTTCACTGTTCTCTTCAGCTTCAGAGATTCAGGAACTCAGGCAAAATGCTTCAGCAGTAGCTGAGCATCCTCCCTCTTCAGAGGTCTGAGAGTCCCAAAACTCATAAGCTCATGTCTGTGCATTTTCTAATCAGTCCTAGGGTAGCAGCTCAGCCCTAGGGTACCATCTGTCTTTTGCCATTTGCTTACTCAATGAGATTTTGTGTGTCCTGCCTTTATCATCTCAATTGTCCAGAGAACAACTTTATACCTAACCTATACTTAACATTTAGTTCTCTTAACATGATTGATGGAGGCTGGACTCCAACCAATACAGTGGACATACTAATTTTTCTTGATTTGATGGCTGAAGAACTATGATTTGAGGATATCTTAAATGTGACAGAGAAGAGTTTTATTTAAGTACCCATACTTACTAGAAATGTTTAAAAAACTGTATTGTTTGGGGTTTGTGGGCTGTATATCTGTATTTTAATATATGGATCTATATTCAATATAATTTTAATTTCCTAGTCCAAGTCTATGGTCCCTAAGTGTGTCCCGAGGATAGAGTCCATCTTATTCTGTTTATGGGAGGCACTTAGAGTGCCTGTGCGCTATCCCTTCAAATCTTCCTTGCTCAGGGCAGTGTGACAGACATCATGAGTTCAACCATGCTCATGTGGACATCAGAGATAAGAGAGATCCAAATGTACAATTATTGGATGAGAAAGTATCATGGAGATCAGAGTTTATTGCCCATCCCAGAAGCCTACTGTCACATTCTTCAATGTAATAGTGTTTCTGACATGAAAAGACTTAGATAACTTTGAGATTTAAAAAAAAAAAAGACTTAGCTTATTCAATTTAGGAATTTTGACTCCAAAGTTTTAATATTTTAAAGGGATCTGAGAAGTTCCACAAAGCATTCTGGTGCATCTAAGAAGGAGGGAATGGTGACATTGCATGTGAGTTTAGTCATAACATACTAGACATACCAGGATGTAACTCAAGCCCAGGGACCACGTCAAGTGTTGGCTTCCTGAGTAAAATTAGAAAGGGCTGAAGGTGAGTAGAACTACTTGGCCAATTCTTTTTCTTCAGAGACCAAAGGACTATTTGTGGGGAGGAGACATGGAGTATTGAACCTATATATATCAGGAAAGTGCCCCTCTGATATTTTACTCCTGCTGTCTTGTCCTTTGGACTGTGTAGTAGTTTGAGTGGAAATCTCTGTAAGTTTCTCAGGATGGCTTTAAATACACTGTGGGCTTTGAAACTGTCACCTTCCTGGTGCAGCTTCCCAAGCATTGAGTTACAGGCTTAAAGAGCCACCAAGCTTAAGTAAGGCACAACTTTGATGGAATTGCTATTGTTTTAAAGATATTTGGTTTCCTTTGATTGTATACCCTTTACTATTTAGAGATAAACAGTTACAGTAACCAAAGAGAAAAATAGGGAGAAAAAAAACTTCATTATAAATTTCTGAAAGAAAATGGATGTATATGTTGAATTACACATACAGTCTTTGGTTTACAGCTTGATTCTATGGCACTTATGATCAAGGAAGAATGAAATTATCAATGAACCACTCATAATGGTCAGAAAAAGGTAAGGTTTACAGATGAAATCTCAATGATATCTACAAGGATTATCTCCAAACAGTTATTTTTTTCTAATTTTCTAGAACGGGATGCTTCCTTCATTAGAAGATTAAAGAGAGAAGTAACATCATATATCTGGGAAAAAATTAGGATAATCTAAACTTAGCCCATATCCTGAGCTCCTTAAGGCATCATGCAAAGCAGAAAATGGTAAGAATGAAGCTTTGCTGAGCCAGTAAGATTAGCTTTGACTTGAGTGAAGACATCTATGTTGAATTTTGGATTTCAAACAAATCTCTCTGAAGGAATGTGGAAATGGCCTCCTTGCATGGCACTGAGGTCAGATGACTTTGGAGGTTGCAACATCTTTCTTGATTTCTGAGAAGCTCTAAGGGATGTACAACGGAAGGATGCATGAGTCATCTTTGAGTGACTATGTCATCTGCACTAATAAAAGTCAGCTATAGTTTGTTTTGTCCTTAAAATGACTCATAGCATTTTGCAACCCAGAAAAGGCCAGAATAGTTGAAAAATGGTTAGGGTAGGCTTGATAAGGGAGAAAACATCTAACTAGCATCTTCTTAGAGATGTTTACCCTTCCTTCTCATCTGTAGGACTTGTACTATTGTCTCAGTGGTACTCCTTAATGATTATGAGCTTCTGAAGTGACATCATGACACAGTTGGACAGGTATTCTGGCCCTCTAACCTTCCTTCTTACTCTAATTATACAGAACAGGCAGGAGTTTGTTCAGTCAGTCTCAAGATGCTGGAATAACTTTGATTTTAAAGACTTGAGAGTAGCCTCATTCCACACATAGTAGAGAATCTTATTTCAAAGTTCAGGGTCCACATTCAAATGTTCTACATTTGTGAGTTCAAAAACATTGCTGATCAAAACACCCAGAAAAATTATCTGTACCGAATATGTACAGACATTTTTAAAAATTATCATTCCCTAAATAAAACAGTCTAAAGTCTATTTTGCTGGCACTTCCATTATATTCAGTATTATAAGTACTCTAAAGATGACTTGAATATTCTAGAGAAACATACTAGATGATTGGAAGTAAACCATGTGCATAGGATTTTGAACATCAACAATTGTTTGGAATTGTGGGAAATGGAGAGGACCCTAGAATCATGCTACTGTGGACACAGAGGAATATCTATACACTGAGATGTTAAACCCTTTATCCTGAAAACTGTATAAAAAGTGCCTCTATTTTAGGAATAATAAATGTACTCAAAAACACAAAGAATAATCATGATAAGCTGTTGAGCTCAAAATTGAATTTATTTTCCCTCCTTATGATGTATTTTTCTTCTGTCATTTGCTGTTCTCAAATCCCACCAGCCTTTAACCTCTATTCTCAAAAATTCACAGTCCCAAGGACTTTTTGCCATAACAGTTACAATTTTCACAGAGAGCTACATGAACTGGACGTGATGAAAGCAATTTAGGAAATGTAAGAAGAAAACATCATAAACATCTTTGCTTTAAGTGCCCAGCACCTTTGTACTGGAGAGACAGGGAATGGGCTTCCTTGTCCTTGCTCACACTACACCTGCTCCAGCTGGAATATGTACTAGGACATGTGAAATATTAACCTGTAAGCCAGACCTCAGGACCAACAGGCAGCAAATACCTTCTCCACTGTCTTTGAAGTAACCTCTGAGAAAACATGTGCTGAATGACTTCCTCCCCTAACTGCTTCCATCTTCTAACATGGCAGCCTATTCTGCAAAGGCCAATTGAGCAGACAGACAGTAAGGTTGCTGTGGATCAGAAAGATGGCTCAGGGAAAGGCAATTACTCAGAAAACCTGACGACCTAAATCCAATCCCTGGAACCTATGTAAAAGTAAGTGGAAGGAGAAAAATGACTCCATGGAGTTGGTCTTTAACTGCCACACACTGTTTGGCACACATGCAACCACACACACACACACATCACACACACACATCACACACACACACACACACACACACACACACACACACGGTAACAGAAAATAAGATTACCAAAAGATTTCTGCATCTTGTTGACTTGAGTGATTAGACTATGTTAATGTACACCCAAAAAGGGTCCTGGGAAGACATTCTTGTAAACAGTGACTACTGTAAAGACCTGATACCTGTGTAATATGTAAGTCAGACATTTCTGTACAGGTTATGCACTTACAGTGAACATGCCTTCTGGGAGTTGATGATGCAGAACAGTCAGAATATAAAGCCCTCAACTAAGAACCTTGTTCCTAAAATTAGAAACAAGTCAAACTGAAGGTAAGAGTTCCCCAGACAGTTAACCTGGGGTAGAGGAGAGAAGGCATATCAGTTAAACAATTCAGAGTTTAGTATTGAAAGTCACATCTACCTCGGGATCTGGCTTGTTTTGTTTTGTTTTTGTTTTTTAACTGAAGCAGAAGGATTGCTGTGCGTTTGAGATCATCATGGGCTCCATGATGACTACCAGGCCAGTCAAAGGTATAAGAGTCTACAAAACTAGTAGATGAAATCAAAACAATAAGCCAATGCAACTAACAAATGCAGCTATAACTAAGCCACAGCTCAGTGTCCAAATGCTGTGTGTTGTACAATACTTCATGGGAGCCAATGTAGCTTTTCCACAGCAGGTGTTTCAGTGGTTAGTAATTTAAAACACAGAGAAGTACTTTAGTTAGTGATGCAGGAGAAAAGGTGAGAGGGTAGACCAAAGCCTCACTCCAGGTTAAGGGCCTACAAAACTATGTTCTCATGGGATACAGGGCCAGGACTTAATCTGAGTTACTTCTGTCTAGTAGATTTTTTTTTTTAATAATTAGAAAACTGGGGACAAACAAAATGTAACAAAAATCTGGGCATGCCTTTAATCCCAGCACTCAGGAGGCAGGGACAGGAGGACCTGTGTGAGTTAGAGGTCAGACTGGTCTACAAAGACAGCCAGGACAGCCAGGACAGCCAGGGCAGCCAGGACAGCCAGGACAGCCAGGACAGCCAGGGCAGCCAGGGCAGCCAGGGCAGCCAGGGCAGCCAGGGCAGCCAGGACA
>CAJQZJ010011242.1:2441857-2461148 GCA_907164525.1 Lophiomys imhausi
GCTAATAATGTCTTCTGTAGACAACATTTAGTAGAAACACGCAAATAATTGGGTCCACGAGGGAAGAAAAATGATGGGGAAAGCTGACATCAAAGAAGTTAGCGTCCTTGTTTCTGATGCTTTTTCCTAAACCTTTACTACGGAGCAACACAGGCAATGGAAAGGATTAAGCCAGTTCTTTTGTTTTGTTTTTTTAAACTAGATACAATTTTCACAGGTCAGAAAATCTATCTGAGAAAGAAGAATTCGTAGCAAGGAATAAAGAGTATATCAGCCGAGCAAAGATACAGGACTGGTGCTCATGAGGCCAGGGGAATGGTTGAGAGCCAGGGCAGGCTGGATTACGGCGAGTTTACGGCACTTTATTTCGTCTAGACAGTACTGGGGGAGACGTCGAGGTTGGGGTAGTGACAAATCTGAGTACATGCAGGAAGGCATCAAAGAGTCAGATAGCTTTGTAGCAGGGTGGCTGCATGGACTTGCCACTTTGAGGGATTCAGTGCTGCCAGTTTCTTTAATTTAAATGCTTGACTAATGTTCTGGAAACAAAGCCTTTTAATCAAAAGGTTAAGGTCTAATAATCTCAAATGTCATATTTAAGGTTAGCCTTCTAGACAGGCAAAGATGCCAGGGACCCTGGGACTTCAAATAAACTATGTCCTAGATGTGGCTTTCATAAAAGCCGAAGGCTATTATATATTACTTTATTGTATGATCCAACTTATCTTTAAAAAGAAGTCCCCTTCATGCCTATCTTATCATGAAATAAGTATCAAGTTAGAAAACAAAACAAGGATGTCCTTTGTCAAAGGCAGCTATTGAATAAAATATCCACGTCACCGTCACTTATTTGAAGCAATATGATGTTTTCCCATTTAGTATTTATTATATAACTACTGAAAAATCTAGAAACATCAGTACTGAAAGAGGATAATAAATAAGGGTAGGCAATTTCTAATTCTTATACAGTTAGAATGTGACATTGGGGTGGTGTGTGCTTCTCGTTTTAAAATTAAACTTCTAGGACATCTGTTAAAACATCAAATAGCAATATTTAAAATTCAGGTAGAACTTGGAGCATTGCAATGATGGAACACGTGCCTAGGGTACTAGCATGCAGGAGGAGTGTGCACCCCAAAAAATTTTAGGTAAATTTACTTAGGCTTCAGTAATACCTACAGAGAACATTTGGATGTGTCTAGAGCAGTGTTTATAGCCAGCCTGCAACACTAGCATCTTAGACACGATTTAACTGATGCCTATCTAAAGCTGCTGGGAAAATCTCCTGATAAATTAACAGTTCAAGCCAGGGGTGGTGGCACACACCTTTAATCCCAGAACTTGGAAGGCAAAGCCAAGCATATCTTTATTAATTCAAGGTCAGCCTGGTCTACCTTGTTCCATAATAGCCAGGGCTATATAGAGAAACCCTATCTTGAAAAACTGAATGAAAAAAAAAACCCTAAAATCCAACTCTTTAACTTATTTCATTCTGATTTATTTGTGGTGTGTGTGTGTGTAACATGTGTGTGCAAATGCCTAGGGAGGCCAAAGACACATAAGGTTGATTCCTAGTAACTAGAGTTACAGGTATTTGAGATGCTGGGCATGGCTGCCAGGGTCTGAACTGCAGTTGAATAAGCAATCATCTGAATCGCTGAGAAGTAAGTTTTGAACCAAATTACTGAACTTTGAAAAATTGCTTTGATGGGATTTTGTATCTGGCTAGGCTTTGACCTATTCTTGGTTTCCAGCTATGTTCTTAGACACACTAGGAGCAGTGTAGGAGAGTAACAAGCTGGCAATGTAATGCCATCAGCATTTTAGAAAAGCTAGTGGAAATTACATCTTACATCACAGTCCAGCTGCACAAGCAAATTTTAAAAATTAAGTTTCTCACTGGGTGTGGTGGCTTATGTCTGCAATCCCAACGCTGGAGTACGGTAGGACCAGCTAAGCCAGGAGAAGTTTGGCTTGGGCTACATAGTAACCTCCAGGGCATCCTGAGCTATAGTGACAGACCCTATCTCAAAAAGGCAAAACAAAACAAAATAAATACATTTAAGTTTCTCTCATTTGGGCAAAAATTATGTTAAGTCAAAGCAATTGTCAGCTATAACCTTTAGGTCACCGGTATTCTTAATTTTGAATAGTTATTTAATAAACAGTTTGGTGGACACATGTAGGTGCTAAAACAAAGGCAGAATGAAAAGCTGTCCTCCGATGAAATGTCAGCCTGGATACCTGGACGCGTAATTGCTCGTAGTCAGGGGGTTCTAGTCACCAGGTGAACAAGACCTCTGAGTGGTGATTAATACTCCCATGACAGAAGTTAAACCAATGACTTGGGAACACAAATTATCTGGAGAATTTTAGGAACACCTTGTCTGTCTTTCTCAAGACCTGAGCAGATATAAACTATAAGAATGTGAAGATCATGCTTATTATAAATTACTTTAAAGTTAAGACAGGGTCCCGAAATGTTTTACTTGAACTAATGGATAAAGGGAAGCTAATGTTCTCCTTTTTTCTCAGTCTAAAGCAAAATTACAAGTAAGTCATAAATGAGAGTAGCTTGACTTATTCACCTGGCCATCTGGCTGTTTATTAAATGCCTACTATGTGCCAAGCACTGTATCATGCATGCTATGTATACAGTGAAAAAGAAGATGTGGTCTTTACTCTTAAGGTACTTGTAGCATAGGACAAGAAAGTGTTGGTTAAAGTTGATGCTAAGGATTTTGGAAGAGACCTTTCTAGTTAGCATGAAAATGTTCTTTGTTATCAATCAACATTTAGTGAGAAAAAAAAACAGTACTAGTTCAAGAAATTCTATATGGACAATGGTATGAGACTACCTTAATGAATAGACTATCTCTCCTACAGTTTTTGTTTAAATCTCCTGGAGCCATACTGCAATGTCAAGAAACACCTTTGTGGCAATGACCACTGGAAGGAAGAATTGTGCAAAGCGGGGCCCTCAACGAGTATTGATGCTTTTCTGTAGCCTTAATTTGAAATCCAAAGTTCCGACTCATCACTAGTTTCATAAACACCAGAAGGAAATATTACATTCATCTGGCAGTTTCACTAATGGAGAAGTGTGAATGACTCAGGGGAGATGTCAGCGTCTACATCTTAGTACCAAACATGTTATTGGATCCTAAAAGCTCAAGAAAGTTATTCTCAGATGAGGCAGACTCCTGAACTGAGATTTAAATGCAACAACTATCAGGAAAATGTAACCATTTCTCTCCGCCCCCTATTCCCTCAAGCTAGCTCTGGTTAATATGATAAAAACATTACAAAAGCATTTGGCTCAGCGGTTAAGAGCACTGGCTGCTCTTCCAGAGGTCATGAGTTCAATTCCCAGCAACCACATGGTGGCTCACAAAAGCATTAGCCTTCTGTCATGACAGTCTTATCAAGAAAGCAGTCTACACTGGTACCTCATAGAAGCTTCCACAGGTGCCAGCTGCAGAAGGCCTCTGTGTCCAGACTTTCACCCACAACAGGACTTTTCCATTATTCTGTAGAAGAGTTCTCACAGCAGAAGCTCAGTGTTGGCATCACTGTACATAGACTGGGAAGAGACCGAGTAGAATGCGTTCTGTACGTACCAGGATATACCTACGAACTCTGGAAGAGTAGCTGTCTATAGTTTGGGATGAAGCTGAGATTTCATCCTAAATTGTTCGCAGTTGCCTTTTATTTTCCTGCTTCTCATACTCCACTTTTCCTACTCTTTACTGAGTTCCAGCATTTCTTCCCAACCTTGCCTCATTGTTACATTACTTCTTATGTGTATCTGACTCATGGTATATTGTACTTTACCTATTCCATGCAGATACTATGCTATTCCTTACTATGCTTAAAATACTTAAAGTCAAAAGTGCAATGATTAAACACTTTCCATCTTTTCAAAGAATTCCAGTGATAACCCAGGCTTTGCATAATTCTAGTTGTACCAGACCAACTTTTATGGTGACATTATGTAGAAGTGCCTACTGGATTAGTCTTCATGATTTTGTATTAATCAAGCATCAGTGCTCAATGCCTACATTTTTACTCTGGCTGAGAGCTTCAATGCCCTTAACCAGGCTGCAGGCATATGTATCCATAGCTACCACCTCTCTGTGAGTCACTCTCTTCTGTTTCCCCTGATGGAGATATGGATGTGCCATGTCTTCCATGTGTCCGATGCTGATGTCCAGTCTGCATCCCCCCATTGCCTTCTCCCACTTAAATTCCAATCTGTCATTCAAAGTCTATTTGAGGTGTATGGCCTCAGAGAATTGTCTACTGGTCTCTAACTCACCGTGTCCTTTTCCTCCAATGACCATGACCTATTGTTGCTCTCTGACTCATGTGGAAATCTTCCGTCAACTCGATAAAGCTTTTGAGGTGAGGGTATTAGTTACCCTACTTTTCTAGGCTTTATACAACCTGGTAAAAAGCACAGCACTTTAAAACATTAAGACTAATGCACAAATGGGAGGTGGTAAGGCATATTTGTAATTCTAGCACTGGAGGTTGGGGGTAGTGGAGTGTCAGAATTTAGTTTATCTAAAATTCACCAGTGATGAGACCAAGGCCATTTCCCAAATGCCAACCCAGCTCTTGTACTGGGAAATGGCAGTTCCAGAGGAGTTGCTTGTCTGCATCAGCAACCCCTCTCAAGAATTTCCCATTTGCCTTTAGTTGTGACTTTGAGTCAACTCATTTCACTGAGAGGAAAAATAAAATTCAGATGTCATACCTTTTGTGTTATGGCAAAGCTAATCTGTTGACTCGGACATTTGTTGTTCAGAGCCCACACTCTGAACCACTAACCTCGTCTACCTCAGAAACAGCATTGTCTAATCTACTTCTGGAAGACACCGTTGCACACTTCAGTCCAAGATGGGATGTCCATCCACACCAGTCATTCCTAGGACTGCTTTGCAAGGCGAAGGTGGTGACAAAAGGTTAGGTTCATTGAGCAGCCTTTTTTTTCTTTTTTAAACTGGAATCAAATCCATGGCCTCATACAGGCTTGGTAGGAGCTCTACCAATGAGTCACATGCCTGGCTTTTAGTAGTAGTTCTGAGAAAAGCTGGGGCCAGCTGCCATTCCATTGCAAGTTGGCAGAACTCTAGATTTTGTGTGAATGGCCTCACCTGATGCAGACTACTTCCCTAATTGCTACTCACTGGGGTTGTTTTTTCTCCACTGCCAACTCAGTACCATGTATCACATAGATTCTTCATAAATATTCAGAGAAACACTAACACTCAATTCATCTTCAGGATCTGATGTGGAGCTAGCTGATCATACTGGAGCTAAGAAATGGAGACATCTTTTTCTGAGACAGTGAATAGCCTGTGCTGGCCTCAAACTCAGTGTATAATGTTGATGCCCTATAACTTCTGATCATCCTCCCTCTACTTTCCCAATACTAACCACTTGTGGTATGAGCTACAGGTAGTTCAGCACTAGTGATTTAATCCAGGGCCTTGTGCATGCTGGGTAAGCACTCTAGCAACTGAGCTATATATCCAAAGCCCAGAATATATTTTTTATTACAAGGTATGCATAATGAAAGTTAAATGAAAGAATGAACTGATCCTTCCTAAGACACACAGCTCTCTAAAACCCAAAAGCACAGTAGATGTATTTATAATGGAGGCTCTTGCCTGTGCTTCTGGACATGGTATGGAAAGCAAATGTCAAAATTATATGGGCTAAAGGAGGGAGTGGTGGGGCACGCCTTTAATCCCAGTACTTGGGAGGCAGAGGCAGGTGGATCTCTGTGAGTTCAAGGCCAGCCTGGTCTACAAAGCAAATCCAGGACAGCCAGAGATGTTATACAGAGAAACCCTTTCTCAAAAAAACAAAAAAAAAAGTTATATGAGCTACAGAAAACTATCTGGTTTAAGGGGAATGATGCAGTTTACTGGAATCTTTTTAAAAAAAGATATTGGCTGAGACAATCTCTTAATAAGTGGAGATTAATTATACTTCTTAAAAAACCTCAACCTAGGTAAAAGGATTTAGAATTGAGGCAATGTGGTAAAACCTAAAGTTTATATTGGCTTTCCTGGACCAAGAAAGCAATGTTGGGATACCGACTGCAGGTATGCACTTTCTCATCTTTTTGCAGCTAAATGTAATTACATTTAAATAATTTTGCTCTATCATTTATTTCTATGACCTTAGGAATTGAAGCACATTGTTATGCTCTTTACTGAATGACTGAATCATGTAGCTGAATTATAAATTAGATCAAATAATAGGTTTGTAGAATACAACTGGGTGAGGGCTTCTACCTGCTTGGCTCAGTAGATCAGGAGTGGAGACCACGCTCTGAGAATCTATCTCATAAAAGTTCTCTCTAGCTGT
Source organism: Lophiomys imhausi (assembly GCA_907164525.1). NCBI lineage: Eukaryota > Metazoa > Chordata > Mammalia > Rodentia > Muridae > Lophiomys > Lophiomys imhausi. The sequence continues at coordinate 2,448,239 of CAJQZJ010011242.1, forward strand.
AAAACACACACCAAGTGTCCAGGCTTGAAAGGGTGCTTTTGTTACAAATCAGCTTACAAATGCAAGTTTGTATGTCCTCTGAAGATCTGAGTGTGTTTCAGCCTAACACATTATATCTTATCACTAAGGTAAAACAGACTAGCTTTCACCAAGAGAAATATCCTAAGCCTTCTGTCTGTCACTCCAGTTTCTTCCAGGTTTAACAGCATTTTAACTTTATTTTCCTTCTTTTCTGTAGTGTTGGGGGTTGAATCCAGGGTTTTAAACACATAGGCACATGCCCCACCCCTGCAACACACCCTTAGCTCTTACAGTATTATAGACCCAACATTCTAGAATTCTTACTTCCTGTTTTTCCCTCACCCTTTACTCTGATATTTCTTGAAAATCTGACATGGTCGTCATACTTTCTGCTTCCTGGTAACTTCCCTAGAACTAAACCTTAAATTGGCATGTCCCATTACTGAGAATTCTTACCAGCTTGCCTCAGCCAAAGGTCACTTACCCCAAGCTAGTTTGTGCAGGTTATAAGAGGAGACAGAAATTGCCAAGCAACTTCTGTACTCAAGTAATAACTGAAATTTTATAAGCCGTCATGTTTTGTTATCTAGATGATGTGAGAGCTAGCAAAGATTAGAAAGTTTATACTGGAATTAAAATAAGTTTGAGGGGTGAGGGAAGGGCCATAAGAGTAGAAAGAGATGCTATTTCACTTCGTAACTTCCATTTTTAGACCAGGAAGCAATTTGTTCAGATTCCACTTGCCCTAGAGTAGGCAAATTTCCTTCCAGGGTGGTGGAAAGATGCAGGAAGGGGAATAACCATGGCGACCTGCGCAGCTATGTGGAATACCATAGCATTGGGGCCCCATGTCCTGGCCTAGTCACTGGTTTAGTCAGGGTGGTCCCTACCTTTTGCACTTCCTTGACTAAAGCACTGACTTTAGGAGAAGAATCCTTCTTTCTCTGTAGGGAGTCTGAGAATGTGTGGGGAAGATTTAAATGAGACCAGAGGTCATTCTGACCAAACCAAATAGCAGGCTTCCACGCTGAGAACAGAGAGTAACTGTCTGTTCTAGCGTGAACATAAGCAAGCGCACAGGCTTTCTTAGTATTGAGTACTTGAATGATTAACATTTTTCAGATAGATGGGTGGTATTGTGTTTTGATTAAGAAATTCTTCATTTACTTTCAGTGTCCACAAAGCCACTTAATTCAGTTGCTGGGGGGGGGGCAGAAATGAACAGGCAGATGGGATAAAGTATTCTAAGGCTGTAGATTAACTTATTTTCCCAGTCACCCTAAGTACTATTGTTCTTTCCCAGATAAGAATATAACTCAGTTTATTCTATGTGCCCAAGGTCACTTTACTATCTGTTGTGTGGACACTTTTAACGACTACCTAACCATGCTGTGTTGGCAGAAGGAGGGACAGCAGCTAGCCTATGAATGTAGGAACTGCTGAGCCTTTAAGATATGCAGGACCATTTGTACCCCTAATCAGGAATTTGTTTCGGCTTTGTCTCTAATGGGAGACCTGCTCATTTGCCCTTCTTCTGACTGTTATGATTAACTCGCTAGGATATCTCACCATGATTTTGGTTTCCCTTAAACACACTTATCTGATGTGAACACTGTGTCATCCAAATAAGATTGGGCTAACCTCTTCAATTCAGTAATAGTACTTCAACTCCAGGGGGAATGAAAAAATAAAAAAACAAAACAAAACCACATCCTGATACTCAGGTGTTTCATATTGCCAGTCTGGCTCCCATTATATTTCTGTCCAGTGTAGGAAGCCTTAAATGGTTAACCTTCCCCCCCCCCCCAGGTTAGTCCCCTTGCAAGTCTTCTAGCTGGGGCAACTGATGTCCCTAGTGAACTCCCTTCAGAAGCCTTTTCACACATTCCAGTATCTTGTCTCCAAGAAAACGAATGAACAGTTCCCAAATGGAGAGAAGGAGGCAAAGAAATGCACGGCGCTTCCAAGTTAGCTTGATCAAAATGGCAGTAGACTTAAGCTATGAGGAACTTCCTCAAGGCCTCACCAGAAGCACAGATTCCCACAAAACTTCCTGATGGCCACAAGCCACCCAGCAAGCCATGTTTTCCTGCTTTTTTCAATGTTTAGGTAACAGTGGTATGGCTGAACAAAGCAGATCAGCTGGTCCGCAGCTCCACCACCATGTCAACAAGTGTCTTACCCCCAACAGACAGATCAAAATTCATCTAGCCTTGGAGTAAGACAAGGAATAGGCCCAAAGACAGGACTTTACATGGTTAGTTTAACCCTAAAAAAAAAAAAAAAAATCACAATAAGTCTTTAGCAGAAATGTACACTCTGACTGAGCTGGGTGCGGTGGTGCTTGCCCGGAATTCCAGGACTCCAGAGGCTAAGGAGTTCAATGTCAGCCTGAGAAGAGATATGCATTGGAACTCTGTCTCAAAACACCAAAAGAATAAAAAAAAGGAAAGGAAGAAGAAACAAACAAACAAACAACCCCAAAACCAAAACCAAAAACCAAACAAAACCAAAACTAACCTCTGGATTGTCTTCTTAAATCAGCAAGGCCTAAAAACAGTGCTGTGGTTATCCTCCCAGCCTCCTTTACATCCTCAGGTAGAGATAAATGGTGTGGTGTCAGCATGACTGGCTCTATAAATACATGTGTGCTGGAGGGCACAAGCTGAAGACATTCCTCCCATTCCTGTGCAATCTCTCTCTTCTGACCAAAGTTAAAATGCCTAGCTTAGCTAGGTGTGGTAGCCTCCACCTATAATCTTAGCACTCATGAGGCAGAGGTGAGAGGATGGAGTTTAAGTTTAGACTGAGGTACAGAGTAAGTCTATCTAATCAGGGATTAGGAAGGGAAGCAGCTCTGGAGCCTGCCAAGCATGCCCAAGGTCCTGGGTTCCTTCTCCAGGACTTCAAGTGAAAGAGGGAGTATACTACCTCAGGAAAAAACAATTGCTAGGGTAATGGGGCAAAAGGGCTTGAGTCGCAGTAGGGAAAGAAGGGATTTGTTATTTGAAAAAGGCAGCCCAAATCCAGTGAGCTTTTAGACGAAGTGACCAAGAGCGAGCGTGGAAGAAGTGATCTGTGTCTGACATACACATTGAAAAAGACCACTGCACCTCTTGGATGCATTCTTAAAGGGTCTTTCTTATCTTGCTTTCTGAGTTGAGTTCACTGTAGCATTGCTTCTTCCAGACACCCAGCTGTTTTCCTCAGGGAAGCCTGCAGCCAACACTCCTGCATTCCTAAGCCAGTAAACTTCCTTCATCATTGCTGCGCTCTGCATCAGTTCAAAGGAGCGGAGAGAGGTAGAGGCCGATAGACCCAACTAGAGTAGAGCAGCCTAATCTGAGACTAGACAGCACCATGACAAGCCATTTGGTAGCAGCAAGTCCTGAATCCTGACTAGTCTCTCCTTTCCGAACAGTCAGCCAGCGATGCTTCTGTGCGGAGCTCAGGCCTCAAGATTGCAAGAAAGATAGATTATACACCCCACCAGAACCATTCCAAGGAGGCTTGTCAGCTATCTCCAAGGCATTTTGGCAAATTGTCTGCCATTACTTAGGTTAAAGTTGTATCTACCTCTATCCGCCCTCCATTCTCTTGTTCTGCCTGATTAAGGCTGGAATTTTTTTTTCATCAAGTCATTTTATAGAGCAACAGGAACATTTACTATTCATGAAGTTGCCCCTCCATAATTTTTAAATCTTTCCATGTGTCCGGAGGCTCATTTCTGCTCTTCTCGGTTTACGGACGGAGTGGGTCCCTTCCTTCCAAACACAGGCTAAGAAGAAAGGGAAAAGGGAGGGGATGCCTGGCGTGGAGATAGCACCCAGACTCTTTAAGTGTTTTTAATCCAGTTAAATCTCCCTTCAGATTCAAGCGGCTTCCATCTGAAACCAACTACAGAGCTGAATTCCAGACTCGGAATTAAGTGAAGGAGAGTGAGAAAAGGCAGGAAGAAACAACAACGTCAGCTTCTATGCTGTGAAGAAAACCGCTATGTTGACAGGGGCTCCAAGGTTTTAACACATTTTTCATCCCTTCTCTCGAATTCTTACTTAATCCTTCCAACTAGTTTACAACAGTCAAGAAAACAGCATTTAAACGTTTCAGGGATTAAAAACAAGTTTGTTAAGTCGCCTGGGCAGATACTTTCCGAGGAATGCTGGTGTAAGACAAAGTTCATATTTTTAATGCCCCGTGCTGTCAGTCAGCAGAAAATAGCTCCTCAAAGGCACAAACCAGGACCCAAGCCTTTGTCACACGGGAGAAATGAACACCCTTGAGGAGTTAATTAGGTGGTCAGCAGCCACACCGGCGTCTTCCCTGGGATGTCTCCAAAGCCCTTAAGCACTAGAGCGCGTGTACACACACACACACACACACACACACACACACACACACACACACACGGAGGGGCTCGTTAAATGTCATAGGATAGGCGTCTGGAGTCCGACCCCAAAGGTAAAATGCATTCCTTGGAAGCATTCCACAGATGTCAGGCCACATAACCGCTGCTTTCCCCCAGTACACTGTCTCATTTGTAAGATTCCCCGTCGCCCAAAGTCCGCAGCCAAGACTGGGGTGGGAAGAGAGGAGCCAGCAAAGAAGAGAAGGAGGTCGCCAAAAAAAAAAAAAAAAGGGAACCAACGGGAAGGAGGATGGCAGAGCTACTCACGGACTAGTTAGTGCCTCTGCGGAGCCAGCATGACTTCCCCGCGCCCGGAGCCTCCAGGCTGCAGCGCAGAGGAAGCGGTGGGCCCCGCTTAAATAGCCGCCGGCCGGGAGCCTCGGAGCCGCGCGGCCACTCCCGCGGAGAGAGATATGGTTCTAATCAGATGCTGGCAGCTGAGGACTCCCCAGGAATGTGGCGGGATGTTTTTGCTGCCTGGGCTTGGTAACTCCCCCTCAACGTGTCTGCGGAGTCTTCCAAACTTAACTGTTTATTAACTCACTGCAGCCACGGAGACCGGCCCCTCCTGCGCTCCGTGAGCCCGGCCAGCTGGGGGCGATCGCCGCGACCCGCAGGAGGAGGGACCGTGCACACAACCCCGGCCAGAAGCCCCACGCCGTCTCGGGCCAGGAAGGGTGCATATAAGGACAGGAAAAGGGAAACTCTGGAGGAAAGGGGTGGGATCCACTGAGTCGCATTTCTCAGATCCGTTCCTTGGGTTGCCACTTCAAGTGGCATGGCATGGCACGCGAACTCATCCTAAACAGCCTGATTGAACAAAGAGATGCCTTTACTCCTGACTTTCCCTACAGGGGAAGGTGGGTTCGCAGGTCTGATCTGTCCTTGCTAAAACTGAGCAAGTGACTGGAAAGAAATCACTGTTCTTTAATTGCAAATGTAGATGTGCTTAAACAGGAGGGAAACCTATGTGTGCCCATCTAAAAGATGCACTTAATTGAAATTTAGTACTTTGGATGACCATAGTTTCTGTTAAACTGGCCTAAACAAAACAAGTTAGCAACCATATAGCCGTCTAAATGATCTACATTTTTTATATAAACAAGCTATATGCTGGATTTTCTTTCAGTGTATATCCACCCATGTAGATAACATGACTTTGTCTGGTAGTTTCTACAGCATTTCTTATCCCTTCAAGAAAACCTTGGGATATGAGAAGAGATGTTGAAAAATGTCATTATCAGTGTTCAATTGTGGGTGGCCTGGCAGAGCAGACCTCGAGAATCATGTAGAATCTTGCAATTTCTTTTCTGCTTTTTTTTTTTTTTTTTTTTGGTTTTTCGAGACAGGGTTTCTCTGTGTAACAGCTCTGGCTGTCCTGGACTCGCTTTGTAGACCAGGCTGGCCTCGAACTCACAGTGATCTGCCTGCCTCTGCCTCCTGAGTGCTGGGATTAAAGGCATGCACCACCACGCCCAGCTTTTTCTGTATATTTTAAAGTCAGGGACAATTGTCAAATATCTACAGAAACAGTGGTGCTTTTTAAGGATTTAGGAAACTATGCTTTGGGAAGGGCCTTCTTTTCCTCTTCCTCTCTCTTTCTTCCCTTCATCTTCCTTTCCTTTCCCCCTTCCTCCTTATCTTCCTTTTCTCTGCTTTATTTAGTTCTTTTTTATTATTACTCCTCTTGTCTGTTTTTCCCTCTGCTCCTCTTCCCCATCCTCCTCTCTCTCCCTCCTGCATCCCCCAAGCAAAATGTATGACAACTTGTGACTTGGATGGAATGGGTTATTGATTTTATTGAGTAAGCAACACAATGGATTTGCATTTTACCACTGAGAACCTAGGGTTCAAATGGAGCTTATGGCGCACCAAGGATGTACTTTGTGGTCCATGCCTAGCCCCAGCTGCAGAGCCACTGTGTAATTTGAGACAGCTCAATGTGAGTGGCAGTTTCTGCTTGCAACTAGGTCAGGCTTGAAACAGCCCGTGTACAGTGAGAGCAAGGGACACAGAAACAGCACAGCTGGCCAGTATGCTTCCCCTCCTGACCTCTACACCCCGCCCCCCCCAGACCTGGGTATACAGAGTTCAGGGAGTGGTGCCATCACCTTTCAATATTTCTCTGAGGTAATCATCTATGATTGGGGTGGGGGTGGGGGAAGACTTTCTGTGTATGCCAAGAGGTCTACCTTTTCATTCTGTGAAGACATAAGATATAGGTGAGAACTTTAATTCTGTTATCTCTGAGAGCACCACACTTTGTTTCTTAAACCCAGAAGTCTAGAGAAATGGTTTCACTTCAAAAGGCTCAAAAATTAGAAAAAAAAAAAAAGAAAAAGGTAAAAAGGTAGTTCATTCAGGTAAACAGGAGCTTTGATAATAATGGGAAAAAAAACCTAATCATGTATTATTCTCAACTTGGAAGTGCCCACTCATGCTTGTATCATTATCTATATAGGTCAAAGACTATTACCAAGGTATGCTAACTTGCTCTCACTAAAAGGAAGGGATTTGCTTAGAAACCAGGGAGAGAAATTTGTTTCACTTGCTGTGAACTGCAGTGTGAAGAGAAGATGTGGGCCCAAATAGCTCATTTGTGAGCACTGGGGACAAAGTGCACACTTAAAGTGGACACCCTTGTTTTATATAGGAATCCAAAGAGCCCACAGTGGGGAGCTCTGGTTTGAAGTGTATTTTTATATCTCTAGGGTACTGATATTGGTCTTGGCAGGAGCTCAATGCCCTGCTCACATTATGTAGGACAAGAGAGAGAGAGAGAGAGAGAGAGAGAGAGAGAGAGAAAGAAAGAAAAATAAATTTAACTCTTTTTATCCCAGGAGGTGCTGTTTTCTGTCACATCTAAGTTGTTAACTTTTCAGTAAGTCTAAAACGAACGTCTCCACATAAGAAAAAACACACCAAATCTCACCCAGATGTTCACCTGTGGAAAGCATGCTTTTTCTCTCTCACCACCAAAATTTGTTTAGAAAGCTAAGGTAGGAAAAAATTAAATGCAGTGTTTTAAAAACCATGATCCCCACATAACGATTGTCGTTTTGCTCAAAACTCGCCTGTGGTGGGGTGGGTTGGAATCTGGACTGTGCTCCCAGCCTAGAATGGGGTAGTTAATCCCGTGACAGCTTGCTGAAGAATGCATGGTTTATTATTAAAGTAATCTCTTAAGATTTTCCTGGAATGTGCTTCTACAGCAGCTCTGCCTATGCAGGCTATCCTATACTTGTGTTTCTTTCCATGATTAAACTGTTGGTTCTTAGCTCAAAAATCTAGCCCTTTCCCTCCCGCATCTTACTCCTTCCCCTTCGTCTGCTGCTTAGGTCTTCCTTAAATGGCCCATTTTGAATCTTGCTAATTTTCATGAACTGCACATGGTACTGTGGAGTTGACTTCAAGGAAACTGAAGTCACTTTGATGCTTGCTGGATACATAGAGATGTTTAAACCAAACAAAGCAAGCTTGCAAGATGAGATATGTCTGTAGTCCTACCTACTCTGGGGGCTGAGGCAGGAGGATAGTTAAGTCCAAGAGGGAAAAGATATTGAAAAAAAAATTGATTGGGATTCATTTGGTAAGATTCTTCCTTCCTCTTTTCCACATAATTTTTTTAAAAATAAAAGCTGCCAAATGAGGAAGGGGAAGAAAAGAAGGAGGAGGAGAAAAGGCTGTTGCTTCCATAAAACATTTCTGGCGGTGGTGGCGCACGCCTTTAATCCCAGCACTTGGGAGGCAGAGGCAGGCGGATCTTTGTGAGTTCGAGGCCCGCCTGGTCTAAAAAGCGAGTCCAGGACAGCCAGAGATATTCAGAGAAACCCTGTCTTGAAAAAAACCAAAAAAAAAAAAAAACAAAAAAACATTTCTGTATATTTAACACTGCAGAGAAACAGAGCCCCTCAGATTCAGCTGGTGACAGGGAAGTCCAAATATTGAGAGTTTGTCCTTGTTTTTGGTATCCATTCATCCATCTATCTCTGCTCTCTCTCTCTCTCTCTCACTCTCTCTCTGTCTCTCTGTCTCCCTCCCTCCATCTCTCCTCTCTCTGTCTCTCAATCTCTCTGCCTGTCTCGGTGTCTTTCAGATAATATTTTCTGAAATTTCAAAGATGGGTTGTTTTTGTTTGTCTTGCTGGTTTCTGTCATTTGTTTTCTTCCCTACATCCCTTAACAATACCACAGAATTCAATCTTTTTGCATGTGACATGCAGTAATAGTGAAATGCTGCTGTAAAATGCTACAATATGCAGGGAATTGGAACACTGTGAAGTGAAGGGCATTTACAGTTCGAAACTGGGTCAGCAAGATGGTGCTGTATAGAAATCTTCACCACTTAAGTTCCATCCCCAGGATTCACATGATAGGAAAGAAGATTCCCAAAAGTTGTCCTCTGCCTTTCACATACACGTGCAAGTGCACACACACACACACTCACACACATACACACACACAGAGAAATATAATTCAATATAGTATGCATTTCGATAACCATCACACTTTGCTATCTATACACTTGTATATAATGATGGGTAATAAAAGGGGGATATTTTAATATGAATTATCACTCCAACAAATACTGTCTTATTCAGCAAGCAAACTAATATAAGTTGTAGAAAATAAAAAATATATTTAGCATTGCAAATAAAATGATAAAATGCAACAATCCTACAGGAATATTGATAGCAACCACTTAGCCAGTTCTCTATCATATGAAGAAGAATCTGTGTATTAGACATAAAAAATGATATACAAGGATTCTAATTGTTTTATTATTCATAGAAATAGGGAACTAAGAACAAAGTATGCCCATCAGCAGGAATGGATTACATTATGATTCATACACATTCTGGAATCATATGCAACCTTTTAAAAGAGCAAATTGAAGTTGAATCTTATAGTTTAGAACCTTTTCTATCAGATTTTGTTGAGTGAAAAAAAGCAGAAACCACAAAGAAATTTTAATAATTTCTACTTTAGTAATATAAAAAGCAATAACGATGGAGTAGTTTCTGTGGATGTATGTTAAAGATTATAAGGGAATAGAAACCAGGCTGAGATGTCGAGTTACTAGAACTCTGGTGGAAGTAGAAGTAGTTGAGGGGAGAAAAAGGGGTGTGAGCGAGCGACAAAAGGCAAAGAAATAAAAGTTTTCTGCAGATAGAGGTGCATTGGTGCGTCGAGGTAAAATGATATTCATGCAGGTTTGTGTAATCCAGAAAACTGTATATGGAATGATTTTACTGTAAGACAAAGGAGGGATGGAGGAGAATTCCCTCCAAAAGATCTATCTTTATGAAAGTACAGTTCTAGGTCTTTCAAAAGTAAGTATGAGGGTTGGGGAGATAGTTCAGTTGATTAAAATGTTTGTTATGTAAGCATGAGGATGTGAGTTGGAATCTCCAGTATCCATTAAAGAAAAAAAAAAAAAAAACAGACTTGCATGGCTGTGTGTGCTTACTATATTGGAGCCTTGGGGGTTGGGGGATAGAGACAGGCAGATACCAAGAGCTCTGTGGCCAATAAGCCTAGCTGAAACAGAATTGTACAGTTCTTCATGTCTGTCCATGGGCTCACACACCCTCAGACACACATGTGCACATCCTACACACACAGCACTATACACACTCTCAGAGTATTCATTACTATTCCTAGCAGAGCTCAGACTTTTGAATTCACAATAGTCACCCAGGGATCCCCCTTTGAGAGGTCACCTCCTGGGTTCAGGCTCAGCAATCCCACGTGTGTGAAGGGCCTGGAATCTATCTGCACCATAGGACTTCGGTGTGGTTCTGCTGGTACTGTGATCTTGGGGCAACTCGTTGAGAAACACTTTATTTTCCTCTATGAGGTCAAGAGGAAATTGATTTTGTTGTTCTCTGTTGGGTCAGAAAAATGGAGAGAGAGATCCTGCACAATCAAAGCCACGTAGTTGAGAGGCAGTTTTTTTTCTCTCTTTGGCTCGATGAAGCCCCAGGCAGGGTCCTGGAACAGTGATGACTTCCCTCCCTCACCCTTCACCTGCTTGTCTAAAAAAGAAAAAAGAGCTGATAGTAGCCATTTGTGTTGACATAAACCCATAGGTTTATGTTTTCAGCCCTGACCCTTGCTATGGAATAGCAGACACAGTTCAGAGTTCAGGGCTCCCAGCTATCTTTGTAAGACCGGTGAGAAGTTGGTTTTATGCTTGAGGAGATGGAGGCAATTGTCAACTCTATCTTGTTCTCAATTTAAAACTACCCAGAAGCTGGGCGTGGTGGCGCATGCCCTTAATCCCAGCACTAGGGAGGCAAAGGCAGGCAGATCTCTGTGAGTTTGAGGCTAGCCTGGTCTACAAAGTGAGTCTAGGACAGCCAGGGATACACAGAAACCCCGCCTCAAAAAATAAACAAACAAACAAATAAATAAATAAATAAAACAAACAAATGAACAAAAAACCAAGAACCAACCAAAAAACAAAAACAAACAAAAAAAAAACCCAAAAACCAAAAACCAAAAAAAAAAAAAAAAACTGAAAAAATACCAACTAATGGATTTCTAGTACAAGGGACTTTGTACTTCAGCTTTCTCTGAAGTTATACTGTATTTTGACCTCAAAGTGCCTAGGGGCTATTTGAAAACTGAAACTGCATAAGATACACAATGGCCTCCATGATTTAACAAGGAAGGCCAGAATTTGTGATCAGATCTGGGACAAAGTGCTGGTTCCACACCTGAGAGGCTGGCAAGCCTACTTTTCAGGGACCCAATTGTAAAACAGTTGTTCCCTATCTCTTGATCCTATTTTGGCTTTTGGTGAGAATCCAGTAAATCCATATTTATGGAAGGACTCTTGAGTGATAAAAGCAAAGTAAATAATACAGAAAAAATGTGAAACCCACATTTTTACTAAGAACATGTTCATTATCAGAAATTATTGCCAGATGGTGGTGTCTCACACCTTTAATCTCAACACTCAGGTGGCAGAGGCAGTTGGTTCTCTGAATTGAAGGCCAGTCTGATCTACAAAGCAAGCTCCAGGACAGTCAGGGCTACACAGAGAAACCTTGCCTCAAAAAATGTTTTTAAAAAGAAAGAAAATAAATATATTCACTGCTAATAACATACAGCCCATCATTATGAAGCCAAGTGCTTAGTGAAGTTTCTAATTTCTAAGGCTGTCCTCCAGGGATGGGAGATCCTAAATTCCAGTTTGTTATCATAACTGTGAGGATACTTCAACAGAACATTTTCATGCAGAGAGAGAGACAGGAAGACAGGGAGAGAGAGAGAGAGAGAGAGAGAGAGAGAGAGAGAGAGAGAGAGAGGAATTGAAAGGACGACTGGGGCTTTGAAGTCTCATGCTCTTCTCTTGCTACTGTGGAGAATGGGGCCAGATTGCCTACAGCCATTCAGTTTAATCCAAAACAACATCTTCTGACCCCAGTAAGGTACATGTTATATGTTAAGCATCCAGGAACACCTTTGTCACTTCAGCTCTGAAATACAATGGTCAATGCCACATGCTATACTCATTCAAAGACTTCAGGAGGCACTTTTTTTTTTTTTTTTTTTTTTTTTTGAGAAGGGAGTCTCTCTATGCTACCAGAGTGGGGCTCGAACTCCTGGAATCAAGTGATCCCCTGTCTTCCTGCCTGGGGCTGAGGCTGTGGGTGTGTGCTTTTTGACCCCAGATAAAAGGTTTCCCCCACCCCTTAGACTGTGTCTCGATTACATATTCCTATCTGGCTGCTCAGGAACTCATTATATGGAGGAGACCAGCACCAAACTTAAGGCATTCTTCCTGTTCCCATCTCTCTTGTACTGGAATTACAGGTGTATGCCACCAAACTCAGCTAAAAGTCACTTCATAAGTGGTGTGAAAATAGGTCACTTTTTGCACTCCACAGTAATTTAGCTCCCCCACTGTTTAGATGTGTGTACATCTTCCCCAGAAAAAGTACATTGTAGCTTTTACTAGTCATCAAAGGCCCTCATGCTATAAAATAAAGTTAAATTCCACCATACTGTAGGTTTATGGCCATTCTACATTCTTTCTGCCTATTTCTAATGGAAGATTTTTATCAGGGTCTTTTGTTCCTATCTGATATGTATCCTCACAACATCATGGTCAAACAGGTTAGTCCAAGTATTCTTGTTCCTGAGCACAGACAGTCCTTGCTTTACTTGTTTTCACAGAGTTAAAGACAGAGCTAGAATATAACTGAAGTCCTTGAACAATCTAGAATTATTCTGCTCCTACAGCCATGTACAGACCATAATTCTAGTGGTCAGTAGAAGTTTTTAGAGTTCATGGTATCCTGTGTTTGCCTTTCTGTGCTTAGAAAACAACTTTCTTTCATGAGAAAGAAATTGCCAAGTGGAAGGGTATCCACAGCAAGGCCACTAACTGGAACAGCAAGAGGACACTCCTGGCAATAAGAACTGCCAAGAGCTGTCCCAGTGTAGCCTTACCATGATGGGCATGGGGAGC
>CAJQZJ010011242.1:2461158-2479930 GCA_907164525.1 Lophiomys imhausi
CAAGAGCTGTCCCAGTGTAGCCTTACCATGATGGGCATGGGGAGCCAGTACAAGACTGACCTCAGGCCTGTTCAGTGGGTTGGGAAGGAGCTGTGTAAACCTCCTTGTGAATACCTGAAGACTTGCCATGAGAAGAGAGTCCCACCCCTCTCCTCATTCATAGACAGAGACATGAGCTGAGTAGATTAATGTCTCTCTAAACATAATGTCTTCTTGGAGACTCAGAATGTCCTTTCTTTGGAAATACAGCCTCTGCAGGTGTGAGCCTTAGTGAGATTGAAGTTGTACTCCATTCCATCAAGTCTCTCGTGAGGTGTATACTGTTCTTTGGTTAGAATGTCTTGTCGTTTATTACATTGTATCTTGAATTTAGTATACCTCTAGACACTATGCTGAGGTATGAATCCCAGCTCCATGACTTAGCAATCTTGTGTCACCTGAGGAGCAGCGCTGACTTCTAAAAAGAGAGACACTGAAGCACCTTCCCAGAGTGCCACCAGGTAAGATAAGGTGAAGGGTCAAAATCAGCAACTAGTTCTATGCTGGTGATAATGAAAAATTTTGAAACATTTAGAAATGTTCAAAATATCAAGCACATTTGAAAATAAGCTTCCCCTAAACTCAGACATTTCACTTCTCAAACAGCCTCAGGAGAATTTCCATCCTTTTTCCTAGAAATATGTTTAAGAATTCTACCGAAAGCTGGGTGTGGTGGCATACACCTTTAATCTCAGCAGCACTTGGGAGGCAGAGGCAGGTGGATCGCTGTGAGTTTGAGGCCAGCCTGGTCTACAAAGTGAGTCCAGGACAGCCAGGAATACACACAGAGAAACCCTGTCTTGAAACCTCTCACCTTCAAAAAAAAAAAAAAAAGAATTCCACCTAAGAATGATGGCACATTCTTCTCATTCCTGTACCAGGGAGGTAGAGGCAGGAAGATCAGGAATTCAAGGCCCACCTTACCCACATGGCAAGGTCAAGGCCAGCCTGGGTTACATGATAATAAACTTGAAAACAAACAAGCAAACAAACAAGCAGGCAGAAAATAGAAAAAAATTGTGGTGCTGTGGCGCATTGCCCATTGGAGACACCCTCACTATAGTAACAGTGGTATAGACAGATGCCCTGAGGTGTTTGCATTGGCATAGATGGAGTGAGTAGGCTGATCAAGCTACAGAGGGCATAAGGCATGATTCTATTTGCACGTGGTTTAAAATGCAAAAAGCAAGCCAGATGTGGTGGCTTTAATCACATGCCTTTAATCCCAGCACTCAGGAGGCAGAGGCAGGTGGATCTCTGTGAGTTTGAGGTCTACAAAGCAAGTCCAGGACAACCAGGGCTGTTACACAGAGAAACCTTGTCTCGAAAAACCAAAAAAAAAAAAAAAAATGCAAAAAGCAGTAACTTTGAGCAGTTCAAATATTCATACACTTCACATAAAATGGAGTTGATCAATAAAAACTTAAAAGAGTTTAGGTAGAGGTGGAAGTGGTGGCAGGTAGAATGTGGAGGACAGAGAGATAAACACATGGAGAGATAGAGAACACTGTTCAGTTTGAAAATCTGATTTCTAGTAGGTTGAGAATATAGACTTGCTGTGTTCTTTTTTACTTTTTTGGTGTGTGTGTGTGTGTTCTGAACCTAGGGTCTTGTTTCATGCATGAAACCTGTGATGTTTCACTGAGCTACGCCGTTACCCCCAGCTCTGCTAGCCCAAAATATAGGCAAACCACACTGATTCCTTCTGCTTCATGCTTTTTTTTTTTCCCGGTTTTTCGAGACAGGGTCTCTCTGTGTATCTTGGCTGTCCTGGACTCACTTTGTAGACCAGGTTGGCCTTGAACTCACAGAGATCCACCTGCCTCTGCCTCCCAAGTGCTGGGATTAAAGGCATGCACCACCACACCCAGCCATTATAGACAGCTGTGAACTGTCATATGGTGCGGGGATTTGAACCCACGTCCTTTGGAAGAGCAGCCAGGGCTCTTAACTGCTGAGCATTCTCTCCAGCCCGTGCTTCATGCTTTTTAAAAGATGACTTCTGTGAGAAAGTAGGAATTGATTGCACACTCAATTGTAAAAATAATACGAAGTATATTGATTGATTCAAACTAGATTTACCTGTTTAGAGGAAGCACACAGGAAAGGGAGGGAGCAAGTTAAATGAACTCACTCCAGCCAAACCCAGCATGCGGCATATTCTACTGAACAAATGACCTGCTTCTCCAACCACTCAAGGACATTAACCAAAAGGAATGGAGAGGGGACAAAAATATGCAATTTTGTGTCTTGTAGATTCTAAGCAATTGCTAAAGGGCATTTTTAAGAGGGAGAAATTGAAATATAAGTAGATATTAATTTATCTTTTTTACATATTAGAGATAGAATGGATTTGCGGGTGAAATGTGATATATAGGACTCCCTCCCTATTCTGAGTCTGAGCCCACGGCTTCCCCAGACAAGGACAGTACCGCTGAGTTAAATCCCTAAACCCTAAACCCTTGAATTTTCTTTACAATAACTCAGCCCACTCCCAAAATCTAAGGGAAAAAGTAGGAAAACAAACAAAAACACACTCAAGATTGGCAACGCAGAATGATTGGTATTTGTGGATTGGATTCAAAATATAATTCTGTTTTTGTTTATAGCTGAAGTGTTCTGTAATAGGAAGGAAATCAATATCATATTCCCACTGTTTCACAAGGAGTTCATTGTTTCTTTCTTTCATTTGGTCCTTGTCATTTTCCATCTGCTGCTGGGTTATCAGCTGGACTCTAGAGATAATTTTGTAGCCTCATTCTTTGGACTTGTGTTTGGCTTTCTTTCCTGGTGGAGTCTTTTCCTTCAGAGGTGGAGTTTGAGTGTATGTGGAGGAGCACCTCCTGGGGTCAAGGATGAATAGGGTGGTATTAATCATTCAACATCAGGTCTTATCAGAACGTGCAGCCTAAGCCCCTTGGGCGCCCCTATGCTCCTGAAGTACTTGTTTCTCTGGGTTACTGATTTCAGTTTGAAGTCAGGTGATTTGCGAAATGACCCAGGCTTTCCTGTCTGGTTTACTCCACCAGGAGTGAGTGACAACAAATAGGTCCAAAGTCTGTTGGTTTCTGGGCCTTGGGAAGAGGCAGGTGCGCCTCGCTGTCATGTGCTTGTCTGATCAGGCATTCCAGAGCCTGTTTTTCACCTTTCTCGCTTAGGGAAGTCAGGGCACCCCTGTACAAAGCAAGTTCCGAGAAGACTGGCTTTCAGAGGCATCTTTGGAAGTCAGGGTTTTACATTTTGACCATGCTGTGAACATTTGGTGGGAAGGGACTTTTCTTTAGGCTCTTGTTTCATTAATGCCAGAAGCACCTCTATGGCAGGTTAGGAACAGGAAGTAGAGAGAACTTGACAACAATTTTTTTTAATTTATTTATTTGTTGCTTCAGGTTACATCTCCATCATATTGTTCTCTTTACCCCCTTCCCAGCCCTGCCCTCCCACCCTCTACCCCCTAACCCTTACATCCCACTCCTCTGGAGTGGAGTGTCCCTACATAACAGTCCCCTGCCCCAGTTCAGTAGTCATATGAGGGCCAAAAGCCTCCTCATACACTGGGGGCCTACAAGGCAGTACCACCAGTGAAAAGTGTCTCATTGCCAGGGAGAGAAAACTAAACAAACAAACAAACAAAAAGTCTATGTCCATGTTCCTTTTGGTGCATTGGTTGTAGTATAGATATCCTGTACTATATGGCTCAAATCCGACTATAAGTGAATAGATGCCATGTGCATCCTTCTGAGTATGGGTTAGCTTACTCAGGATGAGCTTCTCTAGTTCCATCCATTTGGCTGCAAATTGCATAATTTCCTTGTTTCTGATAGCTGAGTAGTATTCCATTGTGTAGATGTACCATAGTTTTTTAATCCATTCTTCGGTTGAGGGACATATGGGTTGTTTCCAGTTTCTAGCTATTACAAATAAGGCTGCTATGAACATAGATGAGGAAACTTCCTCATGATTCGGTGTGGAGTCATTTGGATGTATACCCAGAAGTGGTATGGCTGGGTCCTGAGGCAAAGCTATTCCAAGTTTTCTTTCTTTTTTTTTTTTTTTTTTTTTGGTTTTTCTTTCGAGACAAGGTTTCTCTGTGTAGCCCTGGCTGTCCTGGACTCACTTTGTAGACCAGGCTGGCCTCGAACTCACAAAGATCTGCCTGCCTCTGCCTCCCAAGTGCTGGGATTAAAGGCGTGCGCCACCACCACCCAGCCTTATTCCAAGTTTTCTAAGATATCACCAGACTGACCTCCATAGTGCTTGCACAAGCCTGTACTCCCACCAGCAATGGAGGAGGGTTCCCCTTTCTCCACACCCTCGCCAGCATGTGCTGTCATTTGAGCTTTTGATCTTAGCCATTCTGACAGGTGTGAGATGGAATCTCAGAGTCATCTTGAGTTTCATTTCTCTGATTATTAAGGATGCCAACAATTTTTTATTTAATGTTTTTTTAGACAGGGTTTCTCTATGTAGCTTTGACTGTCCTGCAACTTGCTCTGTAGACCAGGCTGGCCTCGAACTCTCAAAGACTGTCTAGTGCTGGGATTAAAGTCTGTCTAGTGCTGGCATTAAAGGCATGTACCACCACTCTGGAGCAGACAATGTTTATTTTGATAAAGAGGACACCAATTTTGCATTATTTGTGTGTATTTTTATAGTTTAATAAACTCTAACCTTATTTAAGTTTGATTTTGGTTTTTATTTTGTTTTGTTTTTAGAGACAGGATTTCTCTGTGTAACAGCCCTGGCTGTCCTGGTACTCATTTTGTAGGCCAGACTGGCCTCAAACTCACAGAGATCCAACTGCCTTTACCTCCTGAGGGCTGGGATTAAAGGGATGTGCCACCATGCTTGGGCTTCAAGGTTGATTCTTGTGTCTCTCTTGCATTGCAAGTTAGATCCTTATGTCTCTATCCAGCAGATGATAAAGCTGGATCTCAGGAATAGAACTTTTGGCAGAGCAGTTTACACATTGCTAGTGAAATTGCTAAAATCATGACATCATTTTGTGACTCTTATTACCCTACTTGTGATCTTTCTAGCTTGTAAAACGTGGCCTGCAAAACATTATGTAAAGGAAGGAGCTGGACACAGTAATACACAACTACAATTCTAGCTGAGAAACTGAGAAGAGGGATTGGGAATTTGAGCCCGGGCTATGTATTGAATTCTGGGCTAATGTGAGCTACAATAGATACCTGTCTCAAATAAACAAAGAAAACCACAAGCATCCAGACAAGCCAATTTTTAAAATATTTTTTTTGAGATTATAATTTCATTTCCCGCTTCCCTCCGAATCCACTCATAAACTTCCATATATAAACGCAATCTGTTCAGTCCTTATAATGTTGCTATGCTTGTATGTTTTTAGGGCTGACCATTAGGTAATGGATAAGCAATTGTTGTGGTTCTTCCTGGAGAAGACTATTTTTCTGGCTCTCAAAATTCCTGTAGTTCTTTGACTAAGGTTGAGCCTGCCTGAGCTTTCCACTTTCCACACCAGCAAGTCTATTGGTGTTTGGCCTGTTCAGGTCATATTTAGGTGGCAATGTAGGTGAGACTTTATGGGTGTAGTTTCTGACATTCTTAGGATGCACAATATTATAGAAAACTCCCTATCCCTCTGACTCCTAACAATCTTTCCACAACACAAAGCCACAAATGATCACCCAGTCTAAACTGATACAGCTACAATAAAACTCCTGTACCCAAGGCTCAGGGGTCATTGCAGAAAAGGGAGTGAACAGAAAAGATCCAGAGGAATAATCCAAGTTTTAAGAAAGATGTAAATGTTACCTTTTCTAGTGTCCAATTATCTGTAGTGTGTTCATTTGCTAAGATGGGGTTAGGTTATATGTTTTTCTCTGAATGCATAATCTCTAAGTATCTCTAAGGTATTATAATGAAAAACTATTTCACTCTATAATGTAATATATATATATATATATTTGTTTTGCCTAAGATATTTTAATTTGGTCAGCAAATTATTTTGGTGTCCTTTGCAACATATAATATGACTTAGTTCTTCCTGTTTCTAGAACTTTCTCTTAACCAAATTGATTCCTTGTGATCTAAAGGTGACCCCTTCTGACTTAGCATCAGTCTGACAGTGGTACTAGGCCAGCACCCTTGCACTCTGGGTAAAAGACTTGTCCAGAAGGGATTTGGAGAGAACATTAGTGTTTCATGGCCATCTGGTTCTTCTTAGTTGAGGAATGGTCAGCAGTTGCAGCTCTGCTGAGCTAAACAGAGAGATACAGTCTGGCATCCTAGCAGAGAATAATGTGAGAAAACAGAGGTAAGTCTGTTTATAAAAAAAATAAAACAGGATATAAACCAAGTGGAAAACTTGTTCTTGAGATCAGAAAACTTTCAGTGCTGATGCATTCTTTTTAGAGAATTTGTGCAATTCCTTTTTATTGAATAGTGTCCAGGATGCACTGTAATGTAAATCTGAACTCAGTAAACAAACAAACAAAACCCAAAACCCAGAAACAAAAACAAAACATAAAACAAAGCAACCCCCCCAAAAAAAAACCCATGAGTATGAAAACAAAAATATTATGCTAACCAAGGAAGAAAAATATTCATTACTTAACTGAATGGACCTTTTTAAAAAACACAATCTAAGAACACAAATACTAGTGAGGAAATAAAATCATAGGATAATTCATTCATTGCAAGGGAGGTGAAAGTTTTATTTTCCTCATTTTGGAGCAGTTATTTCTATTTTCTAAAGAAGCCACACTGGACTGGGGTATAACTTATCTGTTGTGCAGTACTGGTAAATCACACAACCTATCTTGTGCTGTATTAGTGTCTTTTATTCTCCTGAAGTAATTTTCTCTGAGGCTTACTGCCTCCATCTGCTAACCTAGTCCTAGTCCTGGAAGCTTCTAGCTTCCATATATTCTTCTAGGCCTAGAATGTGTTCAGCCTCTGAGACTTACTGCTGAATAAGCTCACCCTTTCTTGTTCTTTCTGAACTCTGGCTGCCTGGATCAGCTCAGCCATCTGGCTTAAACTCCTTTCCAAGATGACTGATTCTTGGATAGAAAAAATGGAGATGCCATTACCAGGACATAGTGCATAGCTAGTGGAGTTAAATTTGTGAGCTATAGGCTTAAGTGAGAGACCTTGTCTCAACAAATTGATGGAAAATGATAGAAGAAGACTCTCAACTTTACGCTCTGGCTTCCACTTGCACACATGTGCAGTTGCACTCATATATACACATGTAATCACACATTCAGACAGGTATGTACACTACACATAATGCACAAGAAATGAAAACTTCTGTTTTGAAACAGTTGATATTATTATACATTTTCTGCTGTGCAAATAAAGAATAAGTAGGCGGACATACTTTCAACTGATTCATAAAAGGTGACATGGATTGAACCTAGGCCCTCATGCACGCTAGGTAAGTGCTTTACCACTGAGTCACACCTCTAATCTTTGAGTTATAGAGAATACATTTCATAGTACTTTGTATAGTTCATAGTTTCTGTTGTTGTTTGTTGTTTTTGAGACAGGGTCTTACTGTGTAGCCCCGGATGTCTTGGGACTCACTATATAGACCAGGCTAGCTTTTAACGCACAGAACTCTCCCTTCCTCTGCTTCTTGAAATCTTGGGATTAAAAGCGTGTGTCATTAGTCCTGGCATAGTTCATGACTTTTAACTGTACTCACATTGGAAATGAAGGTCCAGGTATAGAGATGGATGCTCGTAATTTGCATGGATTATATATTACGTATGTGGAGTTGGAATAGATATGTCCAAAACATCTAGCTAGCAATGTGAAACTGAAGGAAAGTTATAAGCTGTTTAATAATAATCTTAGATAATTAGCTTATCTGTTTTGGCAAGTAGATAATGTGATTAGATTAAAAAGAGCTCCTAATGTATGTTTATTGAATAATTATTATACTATCTAAAATGTGTTTACATATAACCACCCTATTGTTGTAAGCAATATACAAACTCAACTACTGAACTATACGCCAGTGAAGATAGATGCCTAATTAAAACTGAGAAGTGTTTACACAGAAATGATTGTCTCTTTTTAAGTACACATACACTTACAGAACACTGAATAGATATTTTTATTTTTCTAATATCTGTAGAATTTCTCATAAAATTTTCTTTAACATAAATCCCAATGCTCATGTTTTGCATTTCAGCAAGACAGCTAAAATTGTTCGTTTTTGGTACATGATACTATATAAAACTGATTTAATGAAGCAAGTAACAGTTCATTTTGGGCGATACTTCTTGGAACTACTAAACACTAGCTTTGATCTGTATATGAGTATTTGCTTTCTTTTCAGCTTTATGTCTTTGAGGGAGGTAGGCTTGGCCAGTAAAAGAATGCCCTAATACAAGTCGGTAAAGCAATGCAACTTGCTGTCAAAACTGTAAATGCTAACGATGGCTTGGAAGGTGACACTCTACAGAAATACCTCAGTCATTCTTAGTAAGACTTGGAACAACATTTATACAACATTAACTTTGGGTAAAAACAGGAGGCTTGGGCAATCTGAACAATGCTGCCTCTATTAGAAGCAAGCCTAAAATGAGATGTATATCATGGCTGTTTTTATTTCCCTTCCTCTGTGCTCTCAGGGGGGGAGGGTAGAGAAAGGAGAGAGAGAGAGAGAGAGAGAGAGAGAGAGAGAGAGAGAGAGAGAGAATATCAAGCAAGAAAGCTGAATCAAACAGAAACACAGAAACAGTGTGGACTTATGTTAAGAATGCTGCGTGCATATGCTTGTGTTCATGAAAGCATGTGTATGTACATGCTGGATTCTAGTGAGGGAGGATCCTCTCTGTCTCCACAGTTTCTGCACCAGCTTGAAGCCAAATAATATTTAATCACTTCCATAAAAATGCCCAAATTATAAAAACATGCATGAAAAAGGCAGCAATAAGAAGAAACATGCCAGATATGTTATAGCTGACCACAAACGCCATTCACAAAACAAGCAAGTGGCTTAGCCAGGAATTTTCCAAATGTTCTTTTTTTTTGGGGGGGGGGGTAGAAGTTAACTCCTATACAGAGAGCTTCAAAATAGATGAGGAAAATGGCATGCTAGAGAGTAGATCCATGATACTGATTTATCCCGCCCCCATAAGGAATGTTTCTTGAATTAAAACACAAGTCCACAAAGGCTGTTGATGGGGCAGCAGCACACATGCCTACAGTAACTGAGCATGGAACCCTTCCACAGAAAAAAAGTTCCACATCCTGTGGAGGGGACAGGCACTGCTCTCCCAACCTGGCCCAACTGGCCCTCCCTGGCTTTGAAAAATGTTTCCACATCAGACTCCATAGACCTCCCTTCCCTTTCAGTGGTTTTAGAGGATGACAGAGTTTGTCCAGCAGGAAATACTGCAATAGGTTTTGTGAGATTTCCATTTCCCCATCACTGTCTGGGCCAGTATTATTGGGACTACCATGTGCAGGTTTTGATTCCTCTAAGAAGGCTTTGGAGCATTAGACTGTCAATCAGTTTAGCTTGAGTTACATTTGGAGAAAGTTAAAATGGGTTGAGGCTGCATAAATTACAGATTAAAAAGAAAGGGTGGTATAAACAGAGGCAGTTTATTAAGAAAGAAAAAAAAGGCTCCCCCCCAACGGCTGAAAAGCGTCCTCTTGGAATTTTTTTTTTTCGAGACAAGGTTTCTCTGTGTAACAGCTCTGGCTGTCCTGGACTCACTTTGTAGACCAGGCTGGCCTCGAACTCACAGTGATCCGCCTGCCTCTGCCTCCCAAGTGCTGGGATTAAAGGCATGCGCCACCACGCCTGGCCCTCTTGGAATTTTTAAGAGCTCAGTGTCAAGCTGGGACTATAGCTCAGTGGTACAGAACTTGCCTAACGTGTGAAGCACTGTGTTTGATCCTTAGAACGGCAGGAAGCAAAAACAAAACAGACCAACAAATAAATAAAACAATGACAAAAAAATGTAAGAAAAGGCAAACTCAGGGCATCTCTAGGCAAGCCCCACCCCCATCACATGCTCATGTTACATTTACAGTGTTGCTCCCTGACCCAAGAATTTATTTTGCCTTAGCTCTGAAGACTTTCAACAAAGGGAATTTCCTGAAGCCTTTTGCTGTGTCATTTAGGTTCAATATTTTTTTCTGTTTGATCCTCACCACAGGCAACACATTACAGAATCCAGCCTCTGCTAGCCAGCTAGAGGGTTTGATTGCATTGTTAAGGTTTAAATGATGAGTTAAACAAACCTGGATTTCACTTGATGTACTCTGAACATGGATGGAAACCTTGAGTTCCTCCAGTCTCATCTCCCTGGGGATTCTTCCAGGGTCGATGATTTACAATGTGCCCTAACTTAGCTGGCTCGGGGCTCTTATTTGTGATGATTCTTTTTGTCGATGTGTGTTTCTGTGTCCTTCCTTGCCAGCCTTCTTTGTTTGACAACACACAAAGCTTAACCACCTTCCTTGATCAGAACACTCTAAACTCTTACATGAAAATCACCTGAAAAAGTTCTTGTAATAGTGCTATGCTAGTCTTACGTGATGGTGTAAAAAATAGAATTTATTCAGATGTGCATAAATACATACACACAAATGCCCAGGTACATATGTATCCAGTGAACATAATGCTTAATATATCTTAAAACACAAACATATTTTGACATGTTTGATGCTGTTCTGATAAACAATAGACTGCATATACAACAACAGTGATACCATAAGATTATAATGGAGATCTTACTGATCCCCCAATGGTTGTGATTGCCTATTTAAGCAAACATATTGCATTGCCAGTTATAAGAAAGTACAATACATACAACTGGATGTAGTACATATTTTTTGAAAATGATCATATATAA
The DNA here is from genome assembly GCA_907164525.1 of Lophiomys imhausi. Classification (NCBI taxonomy): domain Eukaryota; kingdom Metazoa; phylum Chordata; class Mammalia; order Rodentia; family Muridae; genus Lophiomys; species Lophiomys imhausi. Next base: position 2,472,060 of record CAJQZJ010011242.1, read on the forward strand.
CTGTGTTGCTGCTTATGTTATAGTAAAACTACTCATATATGTACTGTATTTTTCTTTCTTTGCTTGTCCAATGTTGGAGATTGAACAATCTGGCCTTGTAATTGCTAGTAACTACTCTATCTTTGAGTTAACATCACTAGCCACTATTTGTTATTTTAATTGTATTTTTAGACATACTTCATTGTTTCATTGTTTCTCTCTGTTTCTGTCTTTGTCTTTGTATCTTTCTCTGTTCCCCTCTCTCTAGTATGTGTGTTTGTATAGAGATCCGAGGTTGATGTTGTTTTTTTTCTCAATTACATTGTATTTCTTTTGTTCTTTGTTTGTTTGTTTAGTTAGTTTTTCCAGACAGGGTTTCTTTGTGTAGCCCTGGCTGTCCTGAAACTTGCTCTATAGACTAGGTTAGCCTCGAATTTAGAACTTCCTGCCTCTGCCTCCTGAGTGCTGGGATTAAAGGCATGTGCCACAAGTCCCCATATTTTTTAAAATTATTAAATTAATTCTTCGATAATTTCATACAATGTCTTTTGTACTGTCTGGCAGTCTTGCTGGGGATGGTCCCATTTAGAGTTTATTTATGGAGTTTACAAGGAAAGAAATTAGAGTTCAACTGAGTATAAGAACACTGGACCAAGCCACTACAAGTACAAAAGTCTCCAGTCTTAGGTGACACTTCTGTTGTGTGCAGTGACAGATACTACAGGGTAAAACAGTACATCCTCCTGAGCTACGAGTGGAAATGCTAATTTTTATGGCTTGTTAAAGTCTAAGATTCTATAAATGAAGCCTTTGAAGGTTTGTCAAGCACACTTCGGGGGAACTGAGAAAGTGGGATAGGGCATTTCATGGGTTCTAGTTTTTATCATATATACTATTTCATTTTGAGCTATGACTGGAAAATTTAACTAACACCACCAATACAAAAATCATTAAAAAAATCAAAGACTAGATGTTACCTAAATTCCATTCTCCTGACTTTCCGGGTGACTCTTTCTATAGAGGTTTGTCTCTACAGCTCTCAATCTGCTTACTTCATGTTTATTAATTTGTGGCTCAGAAAATATTTTCAATTCATGTATGAGCTAAGAGAATTCCTTGAGCTAAAACACTGCAAATTTAAATTTCAAATACAGTATTTAGTAAAAGAAGGAAGATTGAACTCATATGCTTGTTTTAATCAATCCCTAAGCCCTTCCTTATCTGTTGTTTTTCAACTGGGTCATTCTGTTAGAATTAGGGGCCTCAGCGGGTCTGCAGCCTGCCTTGCTCATTTACAAAAGAGAGCAAAAATTGTCTACACTGCTCTCATTCTTGTAAAAAGACAAGACCCACTTAACTTACTAAGTGACTAAAAGAGTATCAACCTAGAAGGCAAGAGAACAGGATAGGAGCTTTGGCAGGTAATCTATCTGAGTGTAGACGGAATGGTGGAACAGAGGACAGTATTCACTTTATTAGGACAAAGGAATCAAGATTTCGCATACATGTAGGGAATACAGTAGAAGCAGCTCACTAAGCAAAAACACAGAAACACCTAGACTGCCGGACACAAGCGGTGAGGTGAGGTAGACCAGGGAGTGGATTGCATCCCCTGAGGATGGAACTAGGATGACCTGGTCCATCCAAGCGCCTAATGCTCACCATAAATGGAACAGTAACATCTGTTTTACTCTGACTTTTCCTGTTATTACCACCAGAGATAAGAACTTTATCTATTAATTAAGTAAATAAATAGAGAAAATGATAGGAGGTTCCAAAAACATGAAACATAGTAAAGTGTAAAGGGAATAGAGCAAAGCTATTACAAGAGAATTTTTAGAGGTTTGAATAGCATAGAAATCTGACATCACTGCTTCCTCTCCTAATTCCCTTCCTCTCTTCAGGTACAGAAAACCACAGTCAGAAGGTAAGGGGATTACTTTTGTATCTTAAATTAGAATGTATCATACTTTTGATGACAACTATAGATTGAGATAAGGTCTCACTATGTAGCTAGCCCAGGCTGGTTTCAAACTCATAATCTTCATGTCTCAGGTTCCCAAGCCCCGAGATATGGTTGTGATCCTTCATGCCCACTCCTGCATAGACTTTTAACTGATACCTTTTTGTCCTTGATGGTACATAAAATAATGATGTCTCTCAGAACTATGAGAATCATAGAGTCGCTGGGCGCGGCGGCACACGCCTTTAATCCCAGCACTCGGGAGGCAGAGGCAGACGGATCTCTGTGAGTTCAAGGCCAGCCTGGTCTACAGAGTGAGTTCCGGGACAGCCAGGGCTACACAGAGAAACCCTGTCTTGAAAAATCTAAAGAGAGAGAGAGAGAGAGAGAGAGAGAGAGAGAGAGAGAGAGAGACTCATTTGAGAATCTTAAAGTCAATGAATCATAGCACATGTTAAACAACCAGATACAACATCTATACTGTGTGCAGAGACAGACAGAACTGGAGTTCTGAATGAGAACTATAGTTAAGTGTGGAGGGCAATAGGTGTTTTAAGAGTTTCCTTGCCCAGGAGATAAAGGCAGGAAACGTTCATGGAGGAAGAATGAGAGCAGTGTAGGCAATTCTTGCTCTCTTTTCTAAATGAGCGAGGCAGACTGTAGATGGCTGAGACCCTTTGTTCTAACAGACTGACCCAGGTTATGATAAAGTTGAAGTGCAAAAGCTCATTTGACCCGTTGTTTGGTTGTACTAACATAACACATCTTTTTTTTTTTTTTTTTTTTTTTTTGGTTTTTCGAGACAGGGTTTCTCTGAATATCTCTGGCTGTCCTGGACTCGCTTTGTAGACCAGGCTGGCCTCGAACTCACAGAGATCCGCCTGCCTCTGCCTCCCAAGTGCTGGGATTAAAGGCGTGCGCCACCACCGCCCGGCAACATAACACATCTTAACTACAGTTCAGAGCCACCATGCCGGAAGGAGGACAAAATATTGAGAAGAAAACACATGGACTCTTGTTTCAGGATGTGCTACCGGTTAGGTAAGAAAGCTTGGAAAGTGGAAGCCCTCCGTGTTCTTACAGGCCTCAATGCTAAAACCAAAACCCAAGTTAGCCATTGTTGGGTTAAATACCTACCTGATTGTGGAAAACCTAGTCCTAAACCAGCCATATCTGGTACAGTCAAGTAAGGGTCAATATTTATAAACTTTTTTTTTTTTTTAAGAACTGCAGAAAACTCAGTTCAAAGGAAAACAAACTGCTGGTGACTATTAGAGAGAGCGGGTTCCAGCAACATTACATGCTCAATTGTAGTTAAAAGATTTAAAAATACTCCTTTTGGCAATTTGTGAGAAAATCCAGAGTGAGTATCTAAAGATAAAAGCATTTCTGCTGAGGTCTATATGAGGCACAACAGCGAGTAGAAGGCTCAGTCATAAAGAGAATTTAAGCTGAGATTCTGGCTGCATGCAGGTCTGTGCTCGGAACTCTTATCATTAAACCTCGAATCTTAACCTGTTTTTCAGAACTGAGGATTATGAATCTAACTTTTCTTAATCTTGCATTTTCTGTGGGCTTATTAAGTTCTAAGTGGACAGTCATGAGAGACTCTACAAAAAAAAAAAAATCATGAAAACAGAGAAGTAAACAAGCAGTCTTAAAAACATGGATTCTAGAAACGTCGGAGTGATAATCCCTTCTAAAGCTGAGTAAATTGACCTTTGAGATTAAACTACTCATTCTCAGGAACTGAATCAGATGTGTCCTCCTAAGAAAATCCCATCTAAGTACACAGGAAGCTCTTGTTGCTTGTCCAGAGATACACCGTTAATATATAAACAAGCTGTTAACTATGAGCTATTATTCCTTTTATGGTGTTGAAGAGCAAATTCAGGGCTTTGCACGTGCTAGGCATGTACCTTATGTCTGAACTACACCACCACCCTCTAACCAGTCATTTTTAATCCTATGCCTGTTTTGTCTGGACTACTACCATACAGCTGGAACTCTCATTTTAAATGATGCACTTTTTTTTTTTTAACCCTCCACTGTGAAATTTTCACAAGCTTTTATTATCAAAGAATTTTCCTTTAAACTGGAGAGATAAAGATAGGATTGCTCTCATCTACAGTTGGAGAGCAAGAGATGGGATATATCTGGACCTTTCTCACTTCTAAGTCACGTCACTACGCAATTTGGTGTCAGAAATAATGCTATTACCCAGATAGGTCTGTCTAATTAGGACTTCATCTTTAATATGTATTCAGTTTGATATTTTGACAGTGGATGTAAACTCAGGTGATTCATATCTGCCCTTTCAATCAGATTGGACCCCTGAGAGTTCCCAAACAGTTGTGTTGCTGTTTTGACCAGCTATGAAGAGCATTGTATGAACTGGTGCTTCAGGCAGACAACATACATCTACACATGGAGTGTTTCTTGCACAAATGGGCATTGTAGCTGTTAATTAACATGCTTGTTTAGTGAAGGGGGTGTCCTGTGAAGGAATGACAGGATGATGTATATTTACTAATGTCTCTCACACTGTGTAGCAAAATCTGGCAGAGTTTCTGTGAATGAAACAAACTGTCACGATTTTATGGACCCCTTTGACACACAGAAGCCATACTTCTATTCAGGCAGCCTAGGAAACTTGAGTTCTTACTAGATTCCTTGCACAAAATTCTCACAAATCTTCCCTTGTCATTTTTTCAAGGCTTTCCATTTTTCCTTATACATGGAATAGATTGTCTTAAAAAATATTCTTTTCTGGAGAAAATATTTTTTGAGACATTCTGGAAATGAGACTTGAGCCTTTAAAGAAAGATTGCAGAACTTATAGCTATATGGAGTATTTTCTTACAAAAATGGTAGCTAAGTTGCATAGCGAACATTTTCTGGTGACAAGCACATTTTCAAAAATCAGCATCAGTGAGAATGGAGACATTTCAAGTTTGTTTGTTTGTTTGTTTGTTTGGTGCAAGTTTGTAGGTATGTAGGGATGCATGAACATACATATTGTCTGGAGGCCAGAGGACATCCTTGGGTATCACCCCCAGAAATATCGTCAACTTCCTTTATGACAGGGTCCCTAAGGTTTGGAAGGATGGCTCAAGTCTCTCATGGGCCAGAGCTCATCAATTAGGTTAGACTGGCTGGCCAGTGAACTCAGGAATCCTCCTCCCAAATGCTGGGATTACAAATGTGTGCCACCACACTCGACAATTTTACTTGGGTGCTAAGGTTTAGCCTCAACTCCTTATCTTTCCAGTATACATTGGAAATGTATCACAACACGCTCAGCTTTTTGCATCAATGCACAGAAGTTCTTTGGTTTTTCCAGTGGCTTAAGACTTTCTTTCCTTACGTGGGCCTTAGAGTTTTTTTTTTTTAGACTATTCAGTTTTTAATAATGCAAATATTGCTGCAGTGGCAGTTGTGAATGACTGTGTTCATGAACATACACAAATATGTGTATATAATAAATTTTGCAATCAGAGTATCAAGACCAAGGATATATGCATTTTTTGGATATATGCATTTTTAAAGTTTTAAAGCATGATAATTATCTACCACTAAGGTAGTTTTAACTTATATATATTCTTTTGTGTATACAGGGGTGTGTGTGTGTGTGCATTTGTGTGGGGGCCAGAGGACAACCATTCCTCTGGTGACATATACCCCTTTTGGTTGACATATATTTTTGGCTTGGAGCTTGCCATGTAAGGCTAGACTGACAGGCCATTGAGCTCCAGGGGTCTGCTTCTCTCCACCTCCCCAGAGGTGGGATTAGAGCTCCTGTACTGGTGGCTGGCTCTTTATGTGAGCGTTGTGGATAGAGCACCGGTCACCATGCTTTCTTTCTTTCTTTCTTTCTTTCTTTCTTTCTTTCTTTCTTTCTTTCTTTCTTTCTTTCTTTCTCTCTCTCTCTCTCTCTCTCTCTCTTTCTTTCTTTCTTTCTTTTTTGTTTTTGTTTTTCGAGACAGGGTTTCTCTGTATAACAGCTCTGGCTGTCCTGGACTCGCTTTGTAGACCAGGCTGGCTTCGAACTCGCAAAGATCCGCCTGCCTCTGCCTCCCAAGTGCTGGGATTAAAGGCGTGCGCCACCACCGCCCGGGCACCATGCTTTCAAGACAAGCACATTACTGACTGAGCTATCTCCTCAGCCCGGCCCCTGACACCCCTCCCCGCCCCAGTTTGCATTTGTAATTTGCAGATGAGGGTGGTGATAGCTGTCAGTATTGTCACTGACACTGACTGGTGTGGGTAGAATCAAGAGTTTTGTACACGCTAGGCACGTGTCGCACCACTAAGCCGTGTTCTAGATCTTAGTAGAAAGCTGTAAATGAAGTGGATAGATTCTTATTTTGTTTTGGTTGTTTATGTTTTAATTTTCTTACACAGTTGACAAGTTTTTAATGGCTTGTTATTGTTTGTATGTAAAATTTCTCTCTCTCTCTCTCAGTGTATGTGTGTGTAGAGCATAAGTGTGTGTGCTTAAATGTCGGGGATCTATCATGACCCACCTTCTTCTCTTCTTTTTAGACAGAATCTCTTCCTGAACCCAGAGCTCAGTGATTGACTAGCCCAGAAGGTCAGGGAGCTCCAGGGATCGATCCATCTGTGTCTCTTCTCCCAGCATTCGGGTCATAGGCCTTCACATAGGTCCTGGGGATTAAGCTGTCATGTCAAACACTTTTCTGAGTCATCTTCCTGCCCTGTGGGAGCCTCTTTTAAAATGTATTTCTTTCGTGGTATGGTGGTATACTCCTTTAATCCCATTGTTCAGGAGGCACACCTCCGTGACTTCAAAGCCAGCCTGGTCTACTTTGTGATTTCTAGGCCAGCCAGGGTACACAGTGAGACTTTGCCTCAAAAAAGAAAAAAAAAAACAAAAAACAAAAAACAAAAACAAAAACAAAAACAAAAAACAAAACCAAAAACATGTTTCTTGGTGTTATTGAGTTTATATGAAGATAGTATACATTGTGACTACTGAATGTGACTGTTTTTGTTCCAAAAGGATTTTTCACTTTGTTAAATAATGTTTTTACCCAAAAGTAACATTTCCTATAGAAAATCTTATTCAGTCATTTATTTTTGTTTAAAAGTTTAACAAGTGATTTACTAAAGTTCAAAATGTTTAGAAAGTTCTTAGTTAAGATTTTATTTTAAATACTTTATTTTTTTTTCTTCAAGTTACATCTCAGTCACAAACCCCTCCCTACTCCCCTTTCCTATCCCGCCCTTCCACCCTCTTCCCCCCAGAAGTTTCCCCTTTCAGTCCAACAGATGGTTCCTTCTCTTATAACAGTAAGTATTATACAAAACAACAGATATAAATATGCCACATTTATGAGAGTTAAATGGCCCAGTATACCTTCCCAATGTCCAGTTTATACATATTTGGCCCCTGACTTTAACATTCTACTATCTAACCATCTCCATGAGTTTAAAGGTCTATATGTGACTCAACATTCATACTAACTTGCAACACAATTTTAAGAGTATCTTCTTAGATCTATAACACCCTCTTGATTCCTAAACAACTCAAAATTGAACTATGAGACTCTAGCTGTCTATTCTTCAACCACCTCAGAGACCTGAGAGGGATAAATATATCTGCTTATATAGGAAGTGCAGGGCCTGCAGCTTCCAAAACTAAGAAAGGACATACCAATGACTGCCTGGACAGTTCCTATTTTCTCTCCATACATTCCTGCATCAGTCTTCAGCCTTTGGGTCCTGTTTCTCTGACAGACATTTGTTGTAGAGCAGGGATTATGAAGGACTTACCTACCCTGTCTTGGCAGAGTTAGGTTGTCGACTTCCCTGCTACCAAGTTTTGTCCTTTTTGGACAGCAGTCTGTCTGAAGTTGGTGCAAGGGTTTTTTTCATGCCAAGAGATAGGCTTGCCACTAATTCAACC
>CAJQZJ010011242.1:2480827-2548476 GCA_907164525.1 Lophiomys imhausi
TGCCCTATCCATCTCTTGTATTTAGATAAGCAAATGTTGCTTGTCTCTTAGCAACTTGATTACTGGGTAGTTTAGAGAATATCTGTGATAGACTGTCATAGTAGCTAACAAAGTGACATGTTTGCATGACTAGGAGTTTGTTTTACTTAACTATCCCAGACCGTTTTAGACGGTTGGTATCAAGAGGCCAGAGCTTCACATTTTATTTTTAAGTATCTCTAGTTAAGATTTTAAAATTAAAAAAAAAAGAAAGATTAAAGCGGGGCATGGTGGTACACACTAATCCCAGCACTTGGGAGGCAGAGGCAGGTGGATCTCTGTAAGTTTGAGGCCAGCCTGGTCTACAAAGTGAGTCCAGGGCAGCCAGACACAAAGAAACCCTGTCTTGAAAAAAACAAAAACAAATTTAAAAAAAGATTTTAAAATTTAAAATTTAGCATTCCCTTTGCTATGATTTGAATAAAATGCCCCTAACAATGGTCCATCCACCACCTAGAGGAGGGGAGGTGGGCCACTTACAATGTACTGTCTCAGAAAGTTGTAGCCTTAGGGCTGTCTTCAATGAGGATGTTGGCATCCTGGCATGCTCTCTCTCTCTCTGTCTCTGTCTCTCTATCTCTGTCTCTCTATCTATAGTTAACTCTATCTCTGTTTCTGTCTCTCTTTTCCCATGAAGTGAGCAAGGACCCTCCTACCAGTGGACTCCTACCATGATTTACCCTGCTACCAAGTCCAGATTAGCAGGGCCATGTGACCCTGAATTGAGACTTCAGAAGCCGTGAGCCCAAACAAACTTCCTTCTTTTGCAGATGGCTGAGGTGGTTTTGTACTGACAAAGGATATCTTGTAGCAGTGGACCTTGAACTCCCTGTATTCCTGCCTTCACCTTCCAAGTGCTGCAGTTATGGGACCATATCACCATGTCCAGCTACGAAGTCCCATTTTATTTTTTCTGTAGTGCTGGGATCAGAGCTCAGGGCGCTGCATATGCTAGATGGACACGTGGTCACTGAGACACAGACCCTGCTTGAAGCTGACATCTCATGTGTTTTTCACTGTGACAAAAAGCTAACATACCTACCCCATTATATTTGTAAGCCCAAGTAATTTAAATAACTATTTTTCATAGAGATTGCAATCCTAATGGGATCCCAGATAAGAGACCACTCACCTGGATGTCACTCTATTTGTAAACCTAAGCCTTTTTTTTAAAAAAAAAATTATATTTACTTTATCTATTCCTCCTCCCCTCTATCCTCTCTCTTTCTATCTTTCCCTCCCCCCACGCCCCATGTGTGTGTGTGTGTGTGTGTGTGTGTGTGTGTGTGTGTCTAAATGCTTGCCATGATTCAAGTGCAGAGGTAAGTATGGAGGTCAGAGGACAGCTTATAGCAGTCAGCTTTCTCCTTCTCTCATGTGGGTCCTGGGGACTGAACCCTGTTCATCAGGCTTGGCAGCAAGAGTCATCATTGGGCCCCTAAGTAATCATTTAACCACTGTTATGGTACATTTGAATATGTACAATTACATTTGTGTATTTAGTTAACTATATCACTCCATATTTTAACATTCACTTTGTAAATTTAATATTTAATTTATTATTTTTTAAATGTTTATTTATTACTTCAAGTTACATCTTCATCACAGTCCCCTCTCTCCACCCCTCCTGGTCCCACCCTCCCACCCTCGTCTCCCCCATTCTACTCCTCTGGAGTGGTTTGCCCCTACATATCAGTCCCCGTCAGTTCAACAGTCATATGAGTGTTAAGGGCTTCCTCTTGCACTGGGGACCTATATCACAAGTCTATTCAGGCCAAGTGTCCCACTAACAGGTAATAAGGTCTATGTTCCTGTTCCTTTTGGTATGTTGGTTGTAAGATAGTTATCCTGTACTAATATTTAACTTATTAAAGACTTTATTTTTATCATTTAAAATTTTTATATGTATGTGTGCCCTGTGTGTGCATATGTGCCCATGAGTGCTGGTGGCATCAGGTCTCTCTTGGAACTAGAATTACTTATAATTACTTATACTAAATCAGTTGTGAGTCAGTGTAGGTGCTCAGGGCCAAACTGGATCCTCTGCGAGAGCAACACCAGCTCTTAATGGAGGAGGCGTCTCTCTAGCCCTCGGCTTCTTTTAAAACTTCCTCAGCTGGATGTGGTGGCATGGATCTGTAACCCTGGTGCTCAGAAAACTGAGGCAGGAGCATCACTGTGAGGACAGCCTGTGCTACATAGTAAGAGGTTTAAAAATAACAAATATAGAACAAAAAACAAACAAACCTCTCCTCGAATCTTGACATTACTTTTCTTCTTCTTCTTTGTTTCTGAGGATCAAACCCCAGGCCTCCGAGAATTTGACTATGGAGAACACCCCACCTCCACAACACATCATTGAAACAAAAAAAAATACCTTTTCAAAAGTGCATGAATATAAATAACATTGAAGCTAAAACCTCTTTACTAGTTCAATGTTTTTGTAAACAGTTTATACGTTAAAACCACAGTTATGTGAAATTTCCATTATTTGTTTAAAATTGGGATCACCACATTCATCTTTCATCTTAATAAATAAGTCAGATTCCTTTAAACACTATGAGCACAGTCACTGAATGAGGGTGTATCACTAGAACCATTGATAAGATTGTTTGGCTTGTCCTAGACATTTTGATACCTAATTCTAAATTCTTCTGAAGTTGAAGAATACTTAAATAGTAAAGAACTTTTATTATCCAACCATTTTTGAAGTGCCCCTTCTGCTTCCACGAGTTGCATGACAACTAGACATTCAGTTCAGATCATCCCTGAATTCTGTAGGACATACCGCACATTACCTGAGGGCCTATAACACGGCACCGGATCAGTGCATCTCTTAGCACAGGGGGCTAGCATCAGGGGTCTGATGGAGGGCCTTTGTGCCTCCCTGGGCTGCTCACCTGGGAGATTTCTGTTTTTAATGAAAATTTTCTTAGCATACTCCAAAGTTTGAAAAATTTGGTAACTTTTCACTATATTTTCAAACTTAATTCTTCTGGATATTTCCAAACTTATTTTTTTTCTGTTCTTCTGGATATCAATAGATATCCAGACATCATGTTATCTCCTGGCTAGTCTTCCTTCCTTTTTTCCTTCCTTCATTCTTTAAAACTGACAAAATGATTTTATTCTATATTTAAAAATAATTTCTTTTATAGTTTGCAATTATAATATAATTAAATCATTTCCCCTTTTCTTCCTCCCTCCCATATTCCTATTTTTACTGTCAAATTTATCATCTCTTTTAAGATTGTTACATACAGATATTATATATATATATTCATAAATACATAAACATACCCTGATCCATCTGAATAATGTTTAATTGTATGTTTTCAGGGATGACCGTTTGGATAGCCACTTGCTGTGGTCTTCCTTTTCTCAGCATTCCTATAGTTCTTCGTCTAGGGTTGAAGCTTTTCTTATTCACTTTAGCAAGTTTATTATTATCCTTGTTCAGCTCATGTTTAGGAAGCCAGGACTAGCTTTCCTGGTACCAGAAGATGCCATGAAATCTTACTAAGGAGAGAAACAATCATTAGTCCTACCCAGTTCTGATGTCTATGGACCACAATAATAGCCAGCATGTCATGATAATCCTAAGGGTGCAGTAGTGGCACATGTAACTTGGAGTAACCAATAACTCTTATTGGAATTAAGACTCATTCAGCAAGACATAAATTATGCCTGGTACTGGAAACCTAGTCAACTTTCCACTATAACTAGTGAAGTCATGGATCTTGAAGGAGAAAGAACAACCACCACTTTACTAGGACAACATAATCTCTAACTACATTCTAAATATGTTTCCTTATTCTCACAGACAAGTGTAGTCCTCACCCCTCATCCAGGAAATTTCTCTTTGCAACATAAGGAGATCATTACAGAAAACCACAGCTAATCAAATTGCAGAATTGTGGAGCCCAATCCCAATGGATATACCTATAAAACATTCCTGCACCTATGGCTCTGGAAACTCTATGGAAGAAGGGGAATTGTAAGAGCCAGAGGATCAGGGCATATGCTCTTCTAGAAATATCAGAAGCTGCATGCACAAAGTGTTTCCTGGAATTCCTTTATTGTGATAAAGGACATTCAACTGCCAAAAATAATGCTTTAGTCTTGGCTGTAATTTGTTTATGTCCTAATACCTTTGAACTAATCACTTGTGATCTGACTAGAAGACATCATACATCATGTTAATGTGGTTATGAATTGAAAGTCATGTCCATATTATATGCATATAATTCAAATGAACTCATGAAGAGATTTATCTAAGACTTCTCATCGAAATATCAGATTAAAAGACTTCAAAAAAATCTGATTATACAGAAAAACTCTGTTTCTAAACAAAAGCAAAGGCTGCAATGTAAAGGCCCATCAGTACCAGACAGTTTCTGTTATCTGTTAAAAAGTTACACTATTTAAGAATACTAACTTAGGGCCCATATCTAACACTGCTCTGATGGCCACGAACCTCTGAGATTGGATAGACCATGGGCCTAGGGGGAAAACTAAATACTAATGTTATGGCAAAAGAACAGAGTGATATGAATTTTAACAACATTCTTTTATACCTATAGAGATCAGTGTCTTGCTCAGCCATCTTTACAAGCTTTCACTTGCAGTATATGAGAATTAACATAGAGGCATACAACTAGACAATGTACAGAGAGTGAGAGATTTCAGACACTCAATCTTAGCTGGGATAACCTATCAAGCTCATCCTGTTTGGTCTCAGGGAGCTATGCAGAAGGGGAGGTGTAAAGTCTGTAAGAGTCAGAGGGGATAGACAACTGCAAGGAAACACAACAGGATTAATGTACATATGACCTCACAGAGACTGTGGCAGCATCTATTGGCCCTCCATAGATTCAAGACATATGGGGTCCCAACACTGAAAGTGGATAGAAGAGTATATGTACATTTGAGCTCTGTAACCAAAAAGCTATGTCCAGTGAACATTTGCTTTCAAAGGAAAATTTATTTTTCTCCAACGGAATCCCACTAGCTAGGTTAACCATACTGAAGGGTAAATCCCATGCCTGTCAGTAGACGGTCAACATAAAACAAACTCAATGGTATTTTTGTAGACTTTTTGTCTCAGATTTCTTTGTTTGGCCAATTTTTTTTTTCTTAGTGGTCTTTTGCTTTTATATTATGGTTCCTGATTTTATGTTTTTATGGTGTATGTGTGTGTGTGTTTAATGTGTTTGTTTTAAATTTCTGGTTTCTTTGCTGTTTATTTGTTTTCTGAAGAGAGAGAATGGAAGGGTATGGAGTTGGGTGGATGGAGAGGTTGGAAAGGTCTGGAAGGAGTTGGGGAAGGGAAAACCATGATCAGAATGTATTCTATGGAAAATATTTTTTCAACAACAACAACAAAATAAAATAAAAAACCCCAATAACTTGGGATTCAACTTCACATTTCAAAGGACTGAAGAGGACATGTTTTGGGGGTCTGACACTTAAGCTTCTGGCAGATCCAGCACCACACCCCTGTGGCTTTCCATGACCCTTGAACTAGCAATCTGAATTCACTCTGTTATACAAGAAAGAAATACAATCCAGTAGAAGCAGAATTATCCAGGTACTTCACTGCTCCTCTACCAGGATATTCACCTTATCATAGTATGCTGTGATTTAAAAAGAATCTAGGGTATTTGGGAGTAGACTTATGTATCGTATCCTCTTGCTTCATTTAAGTAACTAGAGTTTATATTACTGTACATATACTTTAAAATATGGATTACTGAGTTGGTCAGCATGAGTTCCACAATTAGAAATTTGTTATTAGAAGAAGAAATATTGACCTGTTTTAACAACATGCTAGCATTTTTGTGTTGTTTTGTTTTTAGATAAAGTCTCATTATGTTCCCCAAGAGATTGGAATTCTCTGTCGTCCTCCTCCTTTGATCAGAATGCATCCCTATGCTGGCTTCCTAACAGCACTTTATATTACAGGCTTTAACATGAGATCTTTGGAAACACTTTTAGAGTTAACATTGAACTTTCTCATTGAAGAAAATGGATGGACACAGAGAGGAATAAAGTGTATTGTTTCAGATCTCTTGAGTAGTGTAGCACTGCACAGAGAGGTTGTAAGAGTCGTTGAACCTAGGGCGAGTCTATCCACTGTTACACTGTTCTTACTGCGGATGAAGACACACTCCAAAAGTAGTTGCCAAGTTCAACTTATACTGTTTTCATAACTGTATTTACATGAAAGACAGCAATTTTTCCTTTTAGAAAAAACCAGCTTGTGATACAGGAGCACATTAGAAGGATACTGGGAGCTCTCTCTTAAGAATAACATAAATTGGTTTAAATGTCAGAACCCGTGGGAGCCACATTTAGAAAAATATGGAATTTTTTTTCAAGACTAGTCAGTACTACTAGAATTTTTATAAAGAAGGTAGTTGAAGTTTTCTATAAGTCTGCTCAGAGAATATCCATAACTTTTGATTGGTTAGAAAATTCATAATTTGAATAAAATTCACAAACATTCCTGAAAACATAAAGAGTTAGGAGTCACTAATTATCAGTACTTACACACAAAGGCTAGAAGTCTTTTCTTGGTGAAGAGTGAGCTAATGACAGGGGACCTTGTTTAGATGCCGCTGCTGGACCTGATGCATTTAGTTCACAATCCAGCTAAGGGTTAATTCTTTTTCCATCCTAGAGAGATTGCAACTCTTTAATGAAAAATAAAGATTTCAGCAAGGGTAATGGTAGACACTGATTTATGTAAGCTACAAACATATATCAACATCTCTATAGATATCAATACCAGACATGAAAATAACTGTGCTAACATTTTAGTAATTTCTCCCAATGACATTAATGGTTTATTTGTTTCCTGGGTTTGTAGTTTATTTGTTGTATTACTATTATCTTGTAATAGATAATTACAAGTAAGTTTATTTGTAAATAATTACAAATAATAACAAATAAAAATGAATGTTTATTTACAAATAAATATTTATTTATTTGTTTGTTTCCTGGCTATGTAGCTCAGGCTGGTTTCAAACTCCTGATCTTTCTTCCTCTGCTTCCCAGGAGTTAGGATCACACCTATATTCTATAAAGCCCTGGTAAAATAGCCACTATTAATTAAGGCTATGTAACCCAAATGACTGTAGGGATCAAGTCTCTCTAATGCTTAAATAAACTTGGTTCCATTTTTTTATTTTACTTTATATGTGTTGGTGTTTTGGTCTGCATGTATATCTGTGTGAGGGTGTCAGATGGGAGTTTTTAACTAGTTGTGTGTCGCCACATGGGTGCTGGGAATTGAACCTGGGTTCTCTCGAAGAGCAGCCACTGAGTCAGCCCAAAGTTCACTTGATTCCATTCTTTATGGCACATTTTTACCTTTTCTCTAGCTAATTCAGGGTTTGAGATGGGGACAGCATAGAGACCACACTTTCTTCCTCGGCTGTTGTGTGCTTCTGTTCCCTGCCATTCTAAGTTTGGATAAAGTCAGTTACTTTACTATTTTTCTGAAAACATCGACACAGTTGGTTAGCCGATTTCCTTTGTGGGTAAAGGAGGGGGTCACAATCAAATCATTACAGAGGACTTTAAATCAAGACTGGACCCTCTGTTTTGTAACCACCTCTGGGCTGTCCCACCAATGGATCCCTCCTGGAACCCTGAGATCAAGGCTTTGCTTCCTGCCCTGTTTCTTAGCTCCCCTTTTCCTTCTCCACTTCCTTCCCTATTTTTCCCTCTTCCCTATTCTAAACACTGGATGGTTGTCAGCTTTTTGTGAGGAACAACTTACCTAATAGCTAAGCAAGTGGTCATTTTCTACATTGTATTTTGGGCATAATCTAATTTACCCACTCAAAGTAAACTTCTAAGTTATTTTTTTTCTACAAAGATAGTTTTTATCTTTCAGAGAAACTCTGTTGTAGTTAAACTATTAAAATAATGTATCTGTTAAAAATTACTCTATAGGTAATTTTCTCTTTGTATAGCTAACTAGGATCCTTTCAAAAATCTATTCTCTCTTGAATTGAACCCAGATACCTTCTGTGGCTGTAAGAAATGCATCCTTGTTTGTAGTTGGAGATAATTTTGAATTTTCTCAAAGGCTTTTTCCTGTTTCTTTTCCAGTTTTCAAAATTGATACTTCCTTTTCAAAAATACAGTTGTTCTCATGATCTTTTGGGAAGCTCACATTTCTCCTGCTCATTTCAGACCATGTACCAACTGTGACTCTTTTCTCAGGAAAACATGACTCCTCAGGAAAATAGTTTCTAGTTAGTACAGTTTCAGTTAGACCATATAAAATGCAAAGACCATTGAGGCAATCTGTCTTGCCTTCTAAATTATTTGAAATGCTGTCTATATTAATCAGATTAAGTGTATAGAGCTAGCCTACAACTGCAGACTAGCTTTTTAAACACTCGTACACATAAGATGTTTCTGCTTGATCTTTAAAAAGTTTATTTTTGAAAAATGTGGTTATGGCTAATGACTGTCACCCTTTCAAGACCCCATGTTTAGAACAACCACTGACAGATGATCATGAATCATTTCCAACTTCATTCTTGTTGTAGGCAATGTTATTCAAACTCATAGTTTAAATATCCATTTACATACTAAATGATTCCTAAATTTAAATCACCAAGTCGAGCTTCTCCCTTAGACTTTGGACTCTTGCAAGCACTGGTTCTCATGCAATGAAGTTAATCTGACTAGAATCCAGCCACGCTTCGAGTCCATCACACAACCTAAGGTGGTACCCGTAGCCAGACCCATGTCATCCCACCATTCTGTTTTCACTGAAGCAGCAACATGTGGTTTCCTGTTCGTCTTATTTTATTTTATTCTACTAATTGTTGAGACAAGGTCTTGATAGGTAGCCTAGGATAGCCTTCAATTCACAATACTCCTGTCTCATTCTTCTGAGTACTAGGATTCAAGTGTGTGAATGTGTGTATGTGTGTGTGTTGTGTGAGTGTACACATACATAATAGCTGTCTGTCTGTGCATGCCAGATCTTGTCCAGTGTCCAATAAGTTATTATTAGGTGAATAATTAGGAGGAATTATTTTTCTCTGTAAGATTTCAGTGTGAAAAACACATAAATTACACCTTTAACAATTTTCCAATATGTGCAGGCTGTCACTAGAAATAAAAGCAAAAGCTGGGTGTAGTGATGCACACCTATAATCCCAGAACTCAGGAGGCAGACTCAGTTGGATCTCTGTGAGTTCTAAGTGAGCCTGGTCTACAAAGTAATCCCAGGACAGCCAGGGATACACAGAGAAACCCTGTCTGGAAAAACAAACAAACAACAACAACAAAAGAAAGAAAGAAAGAAAGAAAGAAAGAAAGAAAGAAAGAAAGAAAGAAAGAAAGAAAGACTGAACTCTTCATGAAATCAGCAGTTGTGGCACATTATGGATTCTCCTCTTTAGAAGTTAGGCTGAGTCACATGGGAGGGAGGGGGAGTGTCTCGTCACACTGTTTTCTGAGAGGCAATTGTAATATTTTTTAGATGAATACTTCTTGACTCAGCCTTATAGTTGTGTTTTTACTTCCTAAGCCCGCATTCTTCTTTAACAATGATCTTACCAAAACAGTATAACGTGTTTTAAAATAGTATAGAATGTTTTCGGCAGGCATGATGGTAAACTGTGACCTCAATACCCTGGAGTTTGAAGGGGACGTGTGAGAGGAGGTCAGCCTTAGCTACATGGTGAGACTTTGTCCTAAAATCAACCCCAACTGTACAGAGTGGTTTTAATGATGAGTAAATGTTTCTGCAATCTAGAGAAGCTAGGAAAGACTTAACTATCTGAACACTCATACTGAGACCATTTATGTGTCTTTCACAGTGAGGACTATAACCCAGGGTCTCACACATGCTCTGGTATTGAGAAACATTATTAGTCAAAATCCTAACGAATATAGTTTTTTGGTTTTTTGTTTTGTTTTGATTTGATTTTTGTTTTTTGAGACAGGGTTTCTCGTCTGTGTAGCCCTGGCTGTCCTGGACTCACTTTGTACACCAGGCTGGCCACATGGCCGGCAATTACAGACAGCTGTGAACTGCCATGTGGTGCTGGGATTTGAACCTGGGTGCTTTGGAAGAGCAGCCAGTGCTCTTAACCACTGAGCCATATCTCCAGCTGCAGAATATATATTTTTTGTTTTGTTTTGTTTTTGGAGTATCTCCACCAAGACTATGGTATTCACAACCCCACCAGCAAGAGAGTAAGAGAATATTGAAGTTGTAGTTTGGGGTTTCCGTCTATTTTCAGCTCATATATATGGAATTCACATAGAGCAAAAAGTTCTTCTAGCAGCGACAGCATCAAAGACCAAGGAGATTTCTAACCAAATAATCTAGTCTTAATTTGTCTCCAAGGTGACCACTGACTCATTGAACTAAGAGAGAACTCCATCTAACTATACCTAACTCCACATTCATTGAAGGCTCTTGGGACAGCTTTTATTTTTTCAGTACTAGGGATTGAATCTTGGTCTTCAGGCGCTCGGCAAATACTCTCCCATGAAGTTGTGACAATAGCACACTAGTTTTCACTTTGGGAGACAAGTTGTCCTGGTTTGTCTTCAGGTCATTCCAAGGATGTCTTCGGACTTGTGACCATTTTGCTTTACCCTCTGATTAGTGGGACAGTGGCACCAGGCTCGATGGGCAAGAAGATTTTTAATAAATCCATTTTAATAGCATTTGCTGTTTGTAAATGTTTCCTGGCCTGTGTGGGGGCCATGCCTTTCACTCTACAATTTAAACTTATTTGATCTTATTTCCTCCTGAGCCTCCACCCTTTCAGTTTCTCTTATCCTGTACTTTTTCATTGGCAAAGTAGTATTTTTATGATACTCTGAGAGAATCATATTGCTTTGTATTATTTACATTCTCCACTGCTTATGCATTCAGAGATTCATCAATGAAAGTAGACACATTTCATAATTTTAGAAGTTTTGCAAGATAATAACAACAAAACAAAGTCTAGCTGTGTAGCCCAGGATAACCTCCAACTCATAATCTACCTGCTTCTGTCTTCTGAGTACTAGAATTCATGTACACACACACTCTCGAGCATGCACACGTATGAACCATCTATCAATGCATGTCAGATCTCATCCAGCTCAGCACTTGGAAAGCTGGACATATTCGGTGAATTATTTTTAAGTTCAAAGAGGATTTTTTCTTCTATAAGGTAATAGCAAAAAGCATCTGATTATATCCTATGGCTGTTTTTCCTTTTCAGTAGTAGGTAGTATTCACTGAATTTTCAGGTTTGCCAATTGCCTAGAACACTGAAAGAATTTTATAGTTTCTTGGTTCTCAAGGGAACTATTTTCCTCCAAGAAATGGTAATAACTAAATATTAGCATACTCTTCTCTTACACTTGGTGTTGCTGTTCATGGAAGGGCACATAAAGAGATCCCCAGCACATGGTCACACGATAATAATACAGACACAATGTTTAAATGCATTTTGAGTGGGAAAACAATCATTTGAGGGAGGGAAGTACATATGAAGTTTACTTGACATCAGAAATATTAAGACATAAAGATATTAATGATAATAGCTGCCAGACATTAAGTTGCTGGTAGATGCTAAGCACCTCTGTATAGCTATTTTTATGTAACAGTACAGTTGTGTTTCACAACAACCCTGTGGGGTTGGAACTAGAATGTTCACATTCAGAAAATGAAGAGGGGAGCTGATGCACCGAAATCTTGTTTAATCCAAGTGTGAGCAGTTGATAATGTACATTCTTGATGTTCAGTGTATGAATCTGTGCTTCCAAATGGAGCTTTTGTAGTGAGAGGAAGGGAACTTTAATATTTAACAGGAAGTGCCCAGGAAATGGCACATGGTGGCTGGGTTTCAGTTCCCATTATGAGAAGAAGTGACTACTGCTTGCCACAGCAGACAGAAGACTGCTCTTTCCCAAAGGAAACGCAGCTGCTAAGGAGATGATGTCACAGCAAAGCGGCCATCAGCAGTTGAGAGACCTTCAGAACTTTGGGGAATAAATTTAGAGAGAGGATTCTTTGGGTCAGCAATGACTTGAGCAGCAATGTGGAACTACAAATAAGGACCCAGAAGCAGGAAATGGATCTTTCAGCCCAAACCAGGCGACACAGTAACCAGATCACAGCATCCTCATGGAAGGACATCAGAAGGGAACAGGCCTGTTCCTACAGCCCACAGCTACACAGTCCAAGTGCCAAGTGTAGATGCAGTCATTCTTAGTAGATATTTCCAGAGTCTGAAAGTTCCTAATGAAAGAGATGGCTCAGTGGTTAAGAGCACTGACTGTTCTTCCAAAGGACCCGGGTTCAAATCCCAGCACCCACATGGCAGCTCATAGCTGCCTGTAATGGCTGGGCGTGGTGGTGCACATGCCATTAATCCCAGCACTCGGGAGGCAGAGGCAGGTGGATCTCTGTGAGTTCAAGACTGCAAAGTGAGTCCATTTCAGTCAAGGATACACAGAGAAACCCTGTCTCGAAAAAAAACAACAAAAAAATATCTATTGCTAAACATTAATTTGTGGGTGGGACATGCTGTGATGCTCGACCTTTCTAGTGTTTCTATGATTTATATGTACCCTGCTGAAGATACGTATGTGTCAATATCAACATCTGGTACCACTAAAAATGAAAGTATAGATAATTTTCTCAGATCTTCAATAAATATTTTAGTGGACATGAATGTACATACATTTACATATCTATTGCTTGTAAACATTGTCCACCTCACCTCCATTGCCCTTGTAAGATTGTCTAAGTCTTCCCATGACATCACCTGGCCCCACCAGAGTGAATGCTTATTGCTTTCCATTTTTCTGTTATTTCTTAGTTACAAAATCAAACCCACACTTGCTACTGTGACTTCTTCCGGGAATGACGTCCTCACTCTGCCAGGTTAATTCAGATTCAATAAGCTCCTTTTCGAGAGGCTGGAGTTGAGTGCAGTTCTCTGAGACGATGTCCTTCCCTCGGCCATCCCAGTGCCCTCTTGGAGGTCACGGTCACACCGCTTTGCCGTCATGCACACGCCACGCTAAACGCTGATGTGGGTCATGTATAAGTCTGGTAACTGACTCTTAAACTTCTCGCCCTTGTTCGACTTCTAGCATGATGTCTGACATAAAGCTGACTCTCAATGCACAGTTGTCTGCAAAATAATGAAGTGAAAGCCCTTAATTGTTTCGCTTCAGACTCACTGACGTCAATAACTACATGATTGTTAAAGGACATTTCCCCTCCCGCATTCCGAATCGACCTGGGCGACACACTTTATACCCGAGTGAGGGCTCCTCTTATATCCACTGCATTTCAACACAACCCCTCTTCTCTAGGTGCTGTTTAATCTAAGTAACTTAAGCATCTGTAATGTCAGGATAGAATCCATCTCATAGGAAGAGGAGAGGAAGAAAAGGCCCTTTATTGTAGAAGCACACAGCCACTCAGTTTAAGCATCTTCGGCTAACAGTGCAGGCTGTGCTTACCCGCATGGAATTGGTGGTTATGTAAGTTTACACATTCTGTGTTCAGAGCCTGAGCAGGCAGCTGCTGAGGAGACTTATCTGGCTAAGTCCAACATTCATGCAGTTTTTTGTTATGCCTCAGGCCCAATCATTGATTCTTCTTGATTTTTGAGATTCCTTGGGTTGAAGTTTCCTAAACCTTGAACTTAGTGCCTTCAATTTGTGTCTTTTGGAATGAAGACTTCAGTGACACTAATAAGAGCAGCAATTACTGTTTTTAAAAGTATGTTTTAGGCCAGTCTGGTCTACAGAGAGAGAGAGTTTTAGGACAGTCAAGACTATACAGAGAAATCCTTTCTCAAAAAACAGAAACAAAGAAAGTGCTTTTCAACGTTTTAAAATATTATTAGGGTAAAATTGTGTTATGTCAAAGAAAGTGTTTTTAAAATTACATTTTTAAATAATCACGCAGAACATTGTTCATAAACTATATTTTTTTTACTGCTTAAATACTTGTAACAATTCCCTAAAGAAACTGAGACAAGGGAATCAAGGCTTGGTGAGATTGTCACTTGGTTAAGCTTATTCAGTGCAGACTTCTTGTTTGAACTCAGTGCTTTTTGGATTCCTGAAGGCAGGAATATCTAAAGCCAGGACACCTCACACAGCACCAGCATCACCCAGGGCTTCTTGGGGATACAGAGCTGAAACCTTGGCCAGACCTGCTGGACTCAAATGTGTACCTGAGATTCATATGAATTCCCCAGGTGATTCATATGAACACTGGAGTTTGGGAATTACAATTCTAAACATTAAGTGTACAACATCATTTTTCCTTTCCTGCCTGCTCTGCATTGCTTTCTGTTTGTTTGCTTGAAATACAAAGAAAAATTTTTTTATTTGTGTATCAAAGACTCCAAGGTTAACAGTTGGTGTCAAGTGTATACTGTTTTTATTTGTTTGGTTGCTTGTTTATTTAATTCATTTATTTTTGCAGAAGAAGTAGTGGTCATGTGTGTTTTAGTATGCTGATTTTGAACCCCTCCATTTAAGTGAACCCCCTGCTTTAGCCTCCTGCATACTTTGATAACTACAGGTGTGTGGCACTGTATTAGACTCTTTCTCCTCTTATTTTTACAGATTTTACTTCTGCAAACTAGAGGGAATATCACAATTGAATTTACTGGATTTTTCTCCCCGTTGGCTCTCAGGTTTTATTTTGTTTTGTTTTCTTAAGAGTCAACAAAAAAATGCTTTAGTTGTCTTTCTAAAAAGAGTTATGTTAAAACACTATTACGTTCTACATATAGATACAGTTTTGTGATTTTACAGTAAAGGTCTGGCAATTCCTAGCACTATTTTTATATCTCTTGCATTGTGTTGGCTTCCCCTCCCCTTCATCCAGGGATATACACTGATTAGTGTCCTCACGGAGCAATGATTATACTTTGGCAAAAAATAAGGGCTTAATAATCTTTTCTGAGCCGGGCGGTGGTGGCGCACGCCTTTAATCCCAGCACTTGGGAGGCAGAGGCAGGCGGATCTTTGTGAGTTCGAGGCCAGCCTGGTCTACAAAGCAAGTCCAGGACAGCCAGAGATATTCAGAGAAACCCTGTCTCGAAAAACCAAAATAATAATAATAATAATAATCTTTTCTGAAATGGGAAAACATAAAGATAGATGGGCAGTTTCTGGTGCTTTTTGTTGAGCCTAACTGGCTCATCACACCTTTCTACATGTCTAACTGGTGACATGGGCTTCTGTACCATGTTTCTTAGGTCTCACGTTTCTTAGCCCCATGGCTAGGGCACCATTTGTCCAGCTGTAGAAGCTGTAAACTCTGGATCTATCTGAGATTTCCTTGTGTCTTCCTATGAATGATCTCCTCTATGTATAATCTCACATTTTGTTCTGTCCACCATGGCTGCTGTCTCAATGGAAAACCTCTTCCTGTACCACAGAGTGCCTTCCCAACCTTTTCCAAAATCTCCATTGCTCCTTTCTCTCTGTCTTAGCTCTAACTTCAAACAGACATGATCAAGTTACCATTCCCTCTGGGTTAACCAGCTCAGTGGATTCCCTTTGTTCCTAAAATAGAAACCTAGTTTCTGTATCAGAAGGGCAGTCATGCTCTTGTTTCAGTCTCCATTCCATATTACATTGTGACTCTCTTTCCACTCCCAAGCCTGCCTGGGTTTCCCCAGATGGAGCATACTTCTCCTTGGAGCATGCATCCTCTGGCATAGGTTTCCTTCCCCTTTTACTCTAGAATCATTCTTTAGAAATCAGCCTCATATTGGGCTCCTCTTCCCTAATAAACATTATAGCTCAGCCCTCTCAACTCCATATCTTGTCCATCCATTAATTTATTCACTAATGCAATAAGTATCCATTAAGTAACTCCTCTGGATAAGACTATACGAAGAACTGGTGTAAAGCAACGAGAGCAACACAACATGTGTAGTTCTTAATCTCATATTCTGGAGTAGAAATCAAAGCCCAAGTCTCTCACCTTTCACAAGGCTTGTTGTGGGCACAAGTGGACACTTATTGTGTTTATTAGGTTTTAATACATTTCTCATATATAATATATATAAACACACCTATATGTATGTGTGTATGCATATGTATGTATACTTGGTGAAGGCAAGGTTTTTCTCTTAGTTTTGTTTTTAGAACATAGCATTGTAAGTGGCATAAAACTAACATTAAATAAGGATATATGAGGAGAATGGATTGTAGATATTAGTCCTGAATGCTCACATTGAAAATTATCTGCCTTGTGTAGACTCATGAGATTTTTCTTCAGGGGTTTGGGTCTTCCTATGCAGTCCAGGAGGCCTTGAGTTCACAATCCTCCTGCCTCAGACTCCTAGGTGCTGGTATCACAGGTGTGTAGCACCAGCCCCATCTTTATTCAGCAGAGAGTAAAGCATTTGTTTTTCTCACACTTTTATTGTTTTAAATATCATAGCTCTGTGTTTCTCAAAAACCCATTTTCATTAATTTATTAAAAGTATTTGGGGCTGGAGAGATGGCTCAGTGGTTAAGAACACTGGCTACTCTTCCAAAGGACCGGGGTTCAAATCCCAGCACCCACATGGCAGTTCACAGCTGTCTGTAATTGCCGGGCCTGGTGGGCTGAAATATGAGGCTGATTTCTAAATCCCAGCACTTGGGAGGCAGAGGCAGGTAGATCTCTGTGAGTTCAAGGCCAGCCTGGTCTACAAAGTTGAGTCCAGAACAGCCAGGGCAACACAGAGAGAAAAACCAAAAAAAAAAAAAAATTATTTACCTCTTTGGTAGCCAAGAAGGCTCAGTGGGGAAAGGCACTGGTCTCCAGGCTTGCGGATGTGAGTTTAATTTCTGGGGACCCATGAAGGAGGAGAGAACCAATTGTCAAAGTTTCCCATTGACCTCCACGTGTAGGCTGTTATGTGTGCTTACAGTCATAAAATATAAATTAAAATGTAATGAAATATTTATTTTGTATTCATCAGCACTAACTTATTTCTACAAGTTTTCCAGATACTAAAGTACACCTCTTAAGAGAAGAAATCCTAAAATATTTCAGAACACTAGTTCCTATGGCAATTAACTCACATAGTAATTACATTGACCTTTTAAATTTTTAAACCTTGTTCAAAATGTTTAATTTTACAGGTAAATATGTCTCTTAATCCCACAGTGGCAAATGTTCTAAGATAGCTGTAGGTTTTTAGAACTTAGAGATGTTATGCCTGCTTGCTGCTACCTTCTCCTGTGTCTTTAAACAATTTATTCCTCAATTTGTGTTCAAAGATTTATGGTCAAATTCTCTTAGAAAACATGATTTGAATACAGAGAATATGCATGTCTGGGTTCAGTACAGATTTAGGCACCATCAACCAGCCATTTCACACTGTGAATCTTCAAGTGTAGGGGGATATTACACTGTGAGAATACTAGCTGTTTCAAACACATTTGATAGTGAGACTATTTTACCCACGAGTCTGTGCCCAAACACTCTGGGAAGTGCTCTTTTAAAGTTAATCAGCCCGATTCTAGGCATAAGACAAAAAGGCCTGCAGGTCCTTGTTTAGGTTCTTCTTAAAGAATGGATAGCTTCAGTTTTCTGTGGAGCTCAGCTGACACCTGAACCAAGCTGGGTCCAATTCAACTCAACAAATTGTTATTCTATGTGGGTTCTGTGGCCATTTAGTTTGGTCACCCCTGCCTGTCAACCAAGATTACAATGTATGAGCTGTGGTGTAGAGACATTTGGAAGGAAGTCCCCATTGTGATCCAAGACTCCTGCTATACTGACACATTGGAGAAAAGAGAGTTCCTGGGTCACACAGCAGGTGGGAGAGCTAAGAATCCAAGCCAGGCTCCTTCTCCTCATCCCAAATCTGTCCCCTTCTCTAGCTAGCTACATCATCCTGACCTACATGCAATGTTTGAGAAATTCACTAAAAATATCATACATATCCTATGCACAAGTGAAAATAAAAGTCTTATAGAAATAATTTGGGCTCTTTTGTTATTTGAAAAACACTACGTTCTTGTTCTTTGTCTTCCCCAGCTGGGTTTTCACCAGCTCCCAACTTGGGCAGCGTGTTTTGAAGACACACAGATAAGAACGCCTCTTCCTCCACTGCTCTGTCTTCTTGAAGAAAGTTGTGAAATGCAGAAGTAGAACCGTAGCTCAGCAGAATTCATAACTTGTGCTTGTGGTTTATTTATATTGGTGGCAGATGTGATTTCCTTCATGGGCTTCTGAGAACTGGAACAATGTACAGAGGGTGTCATAAGATTTTATTTACGTATAGCCAGGGCAGCCGAAGTCTGGACAGAGTTAGTGATTTGTTTGCCCAGACTCAGATCATAAATAATAAAACAAATGAGTATTAAATGATGATGTCTAAATGAATCGTCCTATTTATTGTGAATCTGTCAGATAAATGGCTTCTTAGTATGTGTTATGTATTATACTCTCTCTTAGATGAGTCTCTGACTTAAGGAAGATCACCAGCTCCCGGGTGAGAAATTAAATCATTCCAGTTCTAAAGATCTCCTCACTGTGCAGATCCCTGTTCCTATAACATGGGCTCATCAAGATAAGCAGGGAGGAGCATTTCAGTGTCAGCATCCTTGACGAAAAGTCAGCTCAAGCAAGTCTTGAAATCATTACATCATACGAGGTGCCTTTGAAGAAAATGATCTGGGTTTTTAAAGTTATGACAGAAGTTACTGATACAAAGCAGGGGCAAACTTTCAAACCCTGTCAGACAATAGTTACTTTAGTGATGATGCTTTTGAATGAACCCCTGGGCAGCTTCTCTCTCCTTCTCCTCTTTCTTAAAATAATTATTTGCATAATCTAAAATATGTTCTTTTGAATAACCTCACTACTAAGGCCTTCTTTGGAAGCAGACTAAATTGATCATATAGTTTGGAATCTGTTTTGCAAACTGCCTGGGTGATAATGGTTAATATGATGTCATGAGACTGGCTTTCTTGAGTGACTTGGTCCTCTGAGTCATCAAAAGCCACCCTTGGCCACTTGGATGAGCAGTGGTGGCAATCCTCAGTCAAATTTGCACAGACTCTGAGAGAGGTGGGCTCAGCTATGGGTAGTGTTAGGAATCATTTGAACCAATCATTCGAGCCAACTGCAGGGGAGTGCGCTGCCTGTATCTGTACTGCTGGTCATCTCCAGTGAGAGTGAGAGGATAGGTATAACCACATAGCAATGCTTCATTTGTAACTAATGACTCAAGGTGAAGTCTTCCACAAGCCCGAAGAAGAATCAGCTGAAATTTGGTCTGCTGACAATAACTTACCAGAAAGAACTAACTTCTGAACTATTATGATATTTATTTTCACCTCCTATTTCCTAGAATCTAATCAAGTGACACACTGTATCTTTATGTCATAATTGTCCTATCTTCCTGGAAGAGTGCATTTTAAAACCCTTATCTAACGATCATTGTTGTTGTTTCTGATAATGCTGTGAATCAAACTCAGGGACCAGTACATGGCCGACAGCAGCTCTAGCACACAGTCATATTCCAATCCCTATGTTGGAATTGAACATGCTTATGGGCACAGTGTGAATTTTTACTATAGTTAGAAGACAAATAAAGATCTCATTGTAAGGTTTCTTGTGTTCCTTCCCATATGTATTTCCTTTTTTTCTCCTTAATTCTAACTTGGTGCTATAAAATGAATGCATTTAGAATGCGGGTGTAATCTCCTTCAACCATTTTCACACATTGTTCTCTGGTGTACAAGCTCAGTTTCCAGAAGACTGACAAAGTCTCAGAGTCAAGCATCTTTGTCTTTTTTTCTTTGACTGTATTGACTCTGATTACCATTTTATCTGAAATGTTTCAATTGCTTGAATTTCTTTTTCAGCTGTGATCTTACTCAATATTTGATTAAAAATTTACAGTAGAGTTGTTTCAGGTGGCTTTGGTTGATATGCACAGAATTTTATTACAGGTTTAGGCCCAATCTTTTCTGCAAAGCTTTTCCGAATTAGAAAAGCTAAATATTTATCTGGGATAAATGAAATTTATGTTCCACTGGGTTAAGAAGAGTCTTTTTTTTTTTCTTTTCCTTTTTTTTTTTTTAAAGGCTGGCTTTACACAGACCCAAAGAGACAGGAACTATCCTACAAAAAGACATAACTATCCTACAAAAAACCCCACCCAGCAAGTCATGGACTCTGTTGACTGTTAGTGGAACACCTTACCCTAGTTGGACTACTACATCAGGCCCCAGTGCAAGAGGAAGTTCTTAGCCCTCATGTGACTGATGAACTGAGGGGAATTTATACATAGAGACTCCCCTCATCTGAGGAGAAAGACAGAAGGGAGAGGGGGAAGAAGGAGGGAGGGTGAGACCTGGAAGGGAGGAGGGAGGGGGCTGTGATCGAGATGTAACTTGAAAAAATATATTTAAAAAACAAAAAAACCCAAAAGGGCCGAGTTTAACTATGTAGCTCAGGCTGCTCTGGAATGCAATCTTCTAGCTTCCATCTCTGAAATGCTAGAACAGTAGATGTGCACCACCATGCCCAGTGGCCAAGAAATGCTGACTCAAAGGTTTGTCTTGTCTGATCGATAAGACCAAGGACACATTAAGGTATTTATTGAAGGGCAGTTTTTAAAACACCTACTATCTTCTCAGCCCTGGGACAGGCAGATCTAGTGTGTTGACTTTAGAAATACTAATGAACCATCAACAGTGCCTTGAAAGCCTCCGAGACTGGACTTTCTTCAGTGTTGTTGACTGTTAGGTCTCATTCCATTCCAAGGTAACCTTAGAGCAAAGCAAGGCAGCATGGATCCAAACCCAAATCCCAGGGTTCAAACTCTGCCAGCTTGATAGAAGTTAGTGGCAGGTTGGAAGATGAATTATCTTCCAGCCTCTGCCTGAACAGGAAGTGTGTTTGGTCTCAGAAGGACTCGATGAAAAAAAATGCAGAGGGGGAATAGTTCTACTTTTTTTTTTCCATTGTAGAGGAAGGATGGATCAGGAGGCCTACAAAACCACAAACAATAAAATACTGCTGGCCACTGGAAACAGACACAGTTGGAAATGAGGAAGTCAGTCTTTGATCCAGAATTGGTTGTGTGAACTGGACCTCCTTTAAGGATAAAAGTGATCTAATGAATGTGAATGGAAAAACCTCAGAGACATTGGTCTGTGGAGAGAGAAAAGTGTGGGGTGAGAAATAATGGTATAGTTTAAGCATCTTCCTTGAAATCCAGTTCAGTCTTAGAGTACAGTCATTTAAGGTTGGCAACAGTGCATCTGTACAATGCTAGTGATCAGGAGCCCGAGACAACAGGCTCTTGAGTTTGGGGCTAGCCTGAGCTACATAATGGGACCCTGTCTGAAATGTACACCCTTCTCCCCACTAAAACAAAATAAAACATTATTTTTGCTCTTTTCTTTCAGGTTGACATGGGATGAGCACTCAGAGAGTATATCCAACAACGAATTCCAAAATCTCATCATAGGCATACCTTTATCAAAGCAGCCTCACTGTTTTGTAAATTTAACCAGGGAAACCCATTTTGAAATCAAACGTGAATTGTCTTGCATCAAGCAAGGTCAAAGGAATATTTTCAATAAAGATGAAATCACCTTGGAACCCAGTAGTCTGACCCAGTTAGGGATCCAGCTTAGTAAACCAAAATCATGTGTATGAAAATGATTTTCAGGACTCAGGATCATCAAAGGAAGTGCTTTTTCTTAAGAGACCCTCAAAGACAGAGATCTCCATCCCTAACCACCATATCACCTCTATCTTCTTCACTCATGGACCCACTCCTGCCAGTGAAGACCTAAGTGAAGCCTCAGCCTCTCTGTACCCATGGCATTTTTGTCAGGCATGCTTGGCTAACCTCTGGTCAAGGGCACCAAGCTGGGTCACTTATGCCACTGGTCCGCCCCCCCCCCCCCCATCCTGGCTGCATATGAGATCACTTATATTCATAACAATGTTAGTGTTAGGGGTTTCGTTTCTGGAAATTCTGGTTCAATTTATCTGTGACACAAGTTTTACAGAAGCTATGTGGTAAATTCTTTCATGGAGCCAGGGTAGAGACTCATTGTCATGACCCAACCAATTCACTCAGTTTCTATTCTGAGTTACGCTATATCCATTTGAATTATAAAATTGTGACATCCAACCAGCTAAATTCTGTACAGCATAATTTTCCTGTATGATTAACATACCTAAACTATTATGGATCATATATTTTTATTTTTACATAAAAATTCTTTGTTGTTGTTTTCAATATAGCCTTTCTCTATGTAGCCCTGGTTGCTCTAGAACTCACTCTGTATACCAGGCTAGCCTCCAACTCAAAGATTCACCTGCCTCTGTGTCCTGGAGTGCTAAGATTAAAGGTGTGTGCCATCATACCCAACATTTTTTTTTTGACTGTTAGGGTATTGCTTAGCTGAAGAACCAAGTGCTTTGAGGACTCTTTGATATATGGTTCACAATTCTAGAAATTTAAAGTTTAAAACATATTCTCTTGGCAAGTGGACCTCTGAGTTCAAGACCAGCCTGGTCTACAAAGTGAGTTCCAGGACTGCCAGGGCTACACAGTGAAACCCTGTCATAAAAAAACAAAACAAAGCCGGGCGGTGGTGGCGCACGCCTTTAATCCCAGCACTTGGGAGGCAGAGGCAGGCGGATCTTTGTGAGTTCGAGGCCAGCCTGGTCTATAAAGTGAGTCCAGGACAGCCAGGGCTACACAGAGAAACCTTGTCTCGAAAAACCAAAAAAACCAAAAAAACAAAAACAAAACAAAAAACATATTCTCTTTAGGAGAGTATACCTACCAAGTTCACAGGTCAAGTGGGTGAGGAAACCTCATCAGAATAGATGGGAGAAGGTTTAAAGCCCAAAGCCTGACTAGAGATAAGAAACTGAAGAAGGGAAGCAGTGGTATTGACCATTGTTTATTGTGCAAAAATAAGATTATATTGGATTACATCGGTATTGATCTTTGTATATTGATACAAAATTAAGATTATAGTTGGCCACAATGGTATTGACCCTTGCATATGGACGTAATATTAAGATTATATTGGGCTACATAGGCATTGATCTTGGTATATTGATACATAATTAAGAGTATATTTAACCACAATTGAATAGATCTTTGTATATTGATACAAATTTAAAGGTAATGCTTCCCAATGGTATCATACCTAGAGATACTTAAAAATAAAATGTGAAGCTCTGACCTCTTGATACCAACCGTCTAAAACGGTCTAGGATAGTTAAAACAAACTCCTAGTCATGCAAACATGTCTCTTTGTTAGCTACTATGACAGTCTATCACAGATATTCTCTAAACTACCCAGTAATCAAGTTGCTAAGAGACAAGCAACATTTGCTTATCTAAATACAAAAGATGGATAGGGCATCTTCAAAAACCCCTTGAGACCTGCAGAATATGGCATTCAAAGATGTTATCTTAAATCAAGATTTTTTTTTTTATATCGAGACATATCAGCACCTGACGGCAACCCTATTCTACTCCAAGTAGAGGATAAGCATCGAAGAATCTCCACTGTAAGATGGTTGAATTGGTGGCAAGCCTTTCTCTTGGCATGAAAAACCCCTTGCACCAACTGCAGACAGACTGCTGTCCAAAAAGGACAAAACTTGGTAGCGGGGAAGTCGACAGCCTAACTCTGCCAAGACAGGGTAGGAAAAACCCCTTGCTTCAACTGTATGTAGACAGACTGCTGTCCAAAAAGGACAAAACTTGGAAGCAGGTAAGTCGACAGCCTAGCTCTGCCAAGACAGGGTAGGCGAGTCCTTCATAACCCCTGCTCTACAATCAATGTCTGTCAGAGAAATGGGGTCAAATGACTGAAGATTGATGCTGTAATGTATGGAGAGAAAATGGGAGCTGTCCAGGCAGCCACTGGTATGTCATTTCTTAGTTTGGGAAGCTGCAGCCCTGCACTTCCTATATAATCAGATATATTTGTCCCTCTCAGGTCTCTGAGGTGGTTGAAGAATAGATAGCTAGAGTCTCATAGTTAAATTTTGAGTTGTTTGGGAATCAAGAGGGTGTTCTAAGAAGATGCTTTTTAAATTGTGATGAAAGTTGAGTTGGATATAGAACTTTAAACTCATGGAGATAGGTCGACAGTAGAATGTTGAAGTCAGGTGCCAAATACATATAGACTGGACATTGGGATTGTATGCCAAGCCATATAACTCTCATAATTTTGACCTAATTACCTCTGTTGTTTTGTATTGTATTTATTATTATAAGAGTAAGAGCCATTTGTTGGACTGAAAGGGGGAGCTGTTGGGGGGAAAATATATATCTTAAACTTAAAAAAAAAAGGAAGGGGATGGGTGGGTTGAGGCGGAAGAGGGTGGGAGGGTGGGACTGGAGGCGGGGTAGGGAGGGGATTTCAATTGAGATGTAACTTGAAGAAATAAAAAATAAATTAAAAAAAAAAAAAAGAAATTGAAGAAGGATGCCTCAGTAATCCTAAGAAGCCTCTGGATGCTCTAGTTCTTCCCTGGACCTGCCCTGTGCTTCCAAGTGAGGTCAGCTGGGTGTCTCATTTGACTGTACACTCTCACACTCCCCTGTGGATGGTCCAGATACTGACTGTCAAGGTAATTAAAATGTATACATACTCTGCATAGCAACTTTGAGTCTTGTCAATCTTCAGACTACCGAACCTCTCCAACGTTCTCTATAATGCCACAGAATTCATGCTGATGACTTTAAGAATGTAACTTTCTGCTCATGCCTTTGGCCAATGTATCAAGCTCAATCTGTTAAAACAGACCTTGTGGACTGCCCTGCAAAGGACAGCTACATCCTCTAGATTGTCTGGATCCATGGGAATGACGGGATGGAAACTTGAAAATGTATTAATATGGTCAAAGCTTTGACTTCCAGGATGTGATGATTTTAGAATGATGAGGGCATTATTGTTGTCTGAAGCTTATGAAAAGTATGCTGGGAATAAGGTAGTTAAAATAGCCTCTTGTTTTAGGAAAAGTGTTTTAGGAAAGGGAGGGTATGGGAAGTAAAGATGGAACACATTCAATTATCCTAAAATAGCAGGTTAATTACTTTAGGAAGAAAAGATAAGATGAGGACATGTTAGTAACAATTCTTTTTTTGGTTGTTTCATCAAAGTTACCTGAGGTCCATGTATTGTTAATTTGCATTGATTTCTAGACTTTTAAAAGGCAACCTATAACTGCAACTGGAAACATTTAAGCAAAAATGAAAACTTCATAATAGTGCTGGAGTGGGTTTATTAACTTGGATTTATTTATTTTGTTGTTGGCAAAGAGTTCACTGTTCTGTCAAACTGTCTGGTTTACATTAGAACTATGACGTTGACAATCAGTCCAGGCCTTGGCCATATTATCTTGCTTCAATTTTCTTTGCCATTTATGTATATAAAAAAATGCTTGTATATATAAACTAACACACACACACATTTGCTACCAATTCTTCTGGTCCACAAGGGAGACTCAATTATTAACATATTAATTAGCATATTTATTTATTTTCAGTCATATGCCACCAAAGTTTTGTCACCTTGACTTGTGCCACTTAGTCACAGAAGTGACAGATGGAGTAGTGATGTCTACAGCTTGCATTTCGTCTGTTCGCTTAGATGATATATACTCTATAGTTCTTGTCTTGTATATGACAGTGTGCTGAGTGCTTAATATACTCCAACTTTCTGATCCATATGAGAATTCTATAAAGAAGGTTTTTCATTTTCCTTTCTAGGAGAAGACTGAGGTACAGGTTAAATGTTAAGAGAATGACATGTTTGAGTACAGCTGGGCAGACGGACACAGGGCACTAGGTTATCTTAAATTATGTTTATAAAGCTGAGAGCAGCTCTCTGGCCTAGCAATCCCTGGAAAGTTTCCACCTGACTCATTCCAGACTCTCACGAAAGGACATTTGGAACTGAAGAGTTACCAATGATACACATTTGTCTTAGGTCTAAATGGACTTCCTTTAGATACAATATAATTTTTCATTCCCTGACTTTTTTTTTCCACTAATACTAGAATACGGATTTTTTTTCCAAATGGAGGCCGTGTTTTCTTTATTATAAACATATCGTATGTTCCTCTCTTAGTCAATTGTAAGATTATTTGTTTCTCTAGTGTCAAGTGTTTTACAAAGTATGAGGTCTCTGTGTAATTAATTTTTCTTGGCTAACATTTAGCATAGTCACTTACACATTAAAGGAGGTAAAAGTTCAATGCATAGTAAAAGTCTTCTGGTGTGTATTTCAACTAGGTTAGACAGACGCCTCTGTGGCTCGAGTAATGTTACTCAGCTCATGACCCAAATATGGTGCAGACTAATGACCATTGGCCCATGAGACACTTTTCATCACCACCCATTACTTGCTTGACTATCCCCCAACTTTCTTTTAGATTTGCCAAAATTTCTCATCTTTCACTCATCAATTGAATTGATTCACCCTGTTTCTGCATTCTATCTTCTGACTTGCGAGATGTCATAGGATTTGAATTAATGATTACAAACTTGTCAATAGAAAAACAAACAAACAAAACCAAACGAACACACAACACCCCCCACTGTTTTCTCACATGGCATAACAGCTTCATGATATCCAGAATGTGGTCACATAAATAACCCATAGAAAGAAAGAAAGAAATGCCTTCATAAATGAAGGCAACAATAATGATGGGATTGGTGGTGTATTAATTCTGCAAGAACTTGGGAGACACAGCTGGTTAAAAATAGAGTCTGAGAGGAATGAAGATTCCTGTAGACATGTCCCGCTTCACATCCATGCTATGTTGGCATGCCATACAACAGGGGAAGACACCCACCCATCCCCACACACATATATATATCCCCACTACAACCACTGAGCCTCTGCTGATCTGCATTCTCTTCAGGAAGATCTACTTCTTCCCCTTTCCCACAAAGAAAAGCCCCAGAGAAATAGCTGTTTCATTTCAAGTGGCAGTTAGCTGTATTAAAGACATTTGAATGTACTAATTTGACACAATATCTTCACTTAGAAATAAGTCATTACCAAGACAGGGGAGTTAGGCAGGGTCTTTGTAGTTTTAGTGTCAGCTTCCTCATCCCTAGACACACATAAATTAAACAATTCAAGTTAAGAAAAGAGCCCGGGCATGGTGGCGCACACCTTCAATCCCAGCACTCGGGAGGCAGAGGCAGGTGGATCTCTGTGAGTTCCAGAATAGCCAGGGCTACACAGAAACCCTGTCTTGAAAAACAAAACAGCAACAACAACAACCCCAAAAATTAAGAATAGATTACTGTAAGAGTGGACTCATCCAGTTTGTATCTCTCTTTGATCCAATTAATTGGACAAATGCCAGCCCCCATTTTAGTTTATACTGCAAATGGTTTTGTTCTTAGCATATAAAAGTGTTGTGTGCAGTTTTCTGGGGTGAAAGGCACTCCAAGGAAACTTTCATCCTTCTGACTTGTTATGTTAACAACCTTTGTTTTCACAGTCAACTCTGAGAACTTTAGATCGATGGAGACACTTTTATCTTATGACCTGGTGTTTCTGGAATTATCCTGAGTTGAAACATTTAGTTCCATCAGTCTCATTTAGAAAAGCGGGGCTGTTAATGCTGCCTTTCTGCAGAAGAGCATCAATGGAGTCAACTTTATCATGTCCATCTTAGGAGGGCTCCTGAACCACTCAGAACCCTCCGGGGTTTGTGTGTAAGGATCCTATACAGTTATTGATGATGCCCATTGTATCTTGAATACAATGGCCTTGAAGAGGAATTAAAGGGATCTATTAAACCTTTGACAGTATGCAGGCAAACCATGCTCTTTTCTGCCATACAAACTTGAAAAAATTGATACGGCAAGGATTTCTCTGAAAACAATAAAAGCCGTTGTATGTAGGTGCTGATGACTACAAAAAGGTTACGACAGTGGATGGGCTTCAGTATGGGTATGTTGCTTGTCCTTCTGAAAACCAAACCGTTCCTTCTGTTCTTTGCATCCTTAAGAACCCAAAGAATTCCTTTTCATTGCTAATATCTGTGAATACTGCTTTGAGCTACTGAATTATGTTGATTTTTCTGACTTGCCCATCCTTGGAAGGTAAAAGCAAAACAAAGAGGCAACCATGTTCTTCCATCACGCCACATAGAGTTAGGGACACTGCTGTGCACAGATTTGGCAGCCAGAGGCCTGGGCATCCCTGAAGTTGTCCGATTGAATTGTTCAGTACAACCCACCCTCCAATGCCCCTGAGGTAATGGCCAGGAACCTGGATGAACTAGGATATTGCCCTCCTCATCCTGTGATCTGAAGAGTTAGCCTTCTTTCATTATTTAAAGCAATCCAAGATTCCATTGAGTCAACCTGACTTTTCTGATCATAAGTGTCTGACATTCAGCCTCAGTTTGACAAGCTGATTGAAAGGAATCATTTTCTTTATAATTTGATGCAGGAAACATACCAGTCTTACATAGGAACTTTTGACTCCCACTCGAAGGGAGATCTTCTTTGTTAACAACTTAAAATTTGTCTGAGGTCGCTCTGTCACTTGGTCTTAAGATGCCCACTTTCCTTGATAGAAACTTGAGAGGCCTTGAAGGTGGGGAATAATATATAAGAGAGGTGATAGTGGATTTGACTACCAGAAAAATGAAGAAAGTGAAGGCCCAAGATCCTTAAACATGCCAGCCATCCAGAGGACCACACTGTAAGCAGTTCCCTTGCTGAAACAGCACCTTCTACCTGGACCAATTCCCTCCAACCCCACCCCCTGGTCTCTTTAAAAAGAAACTTTTATCACTTGATGATCTTTCTGTCTTTCTTGTGAAGATAATACTTGAATTTTAAATAGTCCACACAAAACAAATTACATCATTGTTTTGATATGACTCTTTTACACCTTTCCCTTCAAGTATGAGGAGACTTTTGTGGGATGAATAGCCATGCTAACCTGTTCTAAACTGTGACAGATACAGGGTGGGGTGGGAGTGGGGTGATTTTGGATTGTAACGTACTGAGAATCCATCACAGTTCTGCCACCCAGGAAGCTCTAGAATATTCAAAAGATGTACTTTGCATTCTGGTGCCTCAATTTTAAAAGTTCTTTAAAGCTTAATAATAATAAAAAAATCAAACAACTTTACTTGACATTTTCTTTGAAAAAATTCCTAGTTAATTATCATTATTTTAAAAGTCAGGAAATATTCTACCATGCAAATATAATTTCAGTAATATCTACAGCTTTTTCCATTGAGTGTAGTGAGGTTTGAGCAAGTTTGGCAATGAGTTTGGCTGGTGACCAGCTCATTCCTTGTTTTTTCATTAAGCATTGCTTTGCTCAAAACTTTTAAAATGTTGTTTATTCCTTGACAATTTCAGACATGTATATAATGAATTTTACTCTTTTTAATCTCCTATTAATCTTTCTCATCCTTCCTCTTTCTCCCTCTAAAACCTTCCTCCCCAGCAAGTCTCCTTCCTATTGTGTGTGTGTGTGTGTGTGTGTGTGTGTGTGTGTGTGTGTGTGCGCGTGCTTGTATGTGCCTCTGAGTTTGCTTAGGGATGACTGCATTCTTTGCTGTTGTTTTTGTTTTGTTTGTTTGGAACAAGGTTTCATGTATTCCAGGCTAGCTTGAACCAAGGCTGGTCTTGAACCAGATTCCTGTGATTATCAGGGTAGTCAGCCATGTCCAGCCTGTCTTTTCTTTTCTCTCTGTCTGTCTCTCTCTTTCTAGCTGCTTCTCTCTCTCTCTCTCTCTCTCTCTCTCTCTCTCTCCCTCTCTCTCCCTCTCTCTCTCTCTTTCTCTCTTTCTTTCATAAGTAGAATATTATACTATAGATGAATTGGGTGCCTAGGACATACTATATAGTCCTGGTTGAACTTAAAT
Organism: Lophiomys imhausi; assembly: GCA_907164525.1. NCBI lineage: Eukaryota > Metazoa > Chordata > Mammalia > Rodentia > Muridae > Lophiomys > Lophiomys imhausi. The sequence continues at coordinate 2,510,799 of CAJQZJ010011242.1, forward strand.
GCACGACCCTCTTTCCTCAGTCTCCTCAGTGGTGCAGTTATAGTTATGGGCTATTATACCTGGCTTCAAAGCCATGATTTTAAATGTTCTTTCTTATTAGGATTTATATGGATATAAGATGATATGTGGATTTGATATCCAAACACTTTGGAATAAAATGATGCTTATAAATTTCACCTATTATTGTATGTTTGTTAAAATATATTTGTGTCATCCTACTTTCTCTAAACTGGCTTCATATCCAACAACCACTCATAAATTATTAAACTTATTGTACTATTGCCTGTTTTAAGTCAGTATTTTGGAATTTTTATCTTAAGCATAAGGAAATGTGTAAGTAACAAAATGGAATTGCTTAATTCTACATTTGTCCTAACTTCTTTGGTGATTGTGAAATAGTATAGGGAACTGAAGAAGGGAGACAAGTGGCACAAATTTTAAAACAGCATAATCATTTCCCAAACACTAGATAATATGCAATCCTTTGTTCTGACTGGAGCCTAGGACCTGCAAAACGGGGAAAAATGATTGGTATTCCTTAGAGAGAAGCAAACTGAATTGTGAGGTTTGGATATAAATTCTCAGAAAAGCTTGTCCTAGGAGGAGTTCATTGCCTATGAGTGTGCGGTTTCCTCTGATCTCTTAGTCATTCTGGCAGCTGGCTAATTCAGTCAGTTATTTCTTCACTCAGCAAGTTGTTCAGTGCTCACCTGCTATGGGTTAGACACTCACTGTTCTTTATGCTGAGGAGGGCTAGGCACATTGTTCAGTGGGACTATATTTGTCCAACCTAAGGAAGAAGTTGTCTCCTTAGCATATAATAACACACACACACACACACACACACACACACACACACACACACACACACGACAATGGAGACCAAAGATTGAACCAGGGCACAAACTAGGAGGTTATGGATGTGATAAACGCAGACATTAGAAGAGTTGGTGATGAGAAGCAGTCAGAAGTAAGGCAAAAGCTGAAATATCTGGGTAGGCACAGTGGGTGAAATATTTAGAGAAAGGGACAAGCTAAGGCTGACTTTGGGGGTTTTGAACTAAAATACTGGAAGAGTCCGGAGGTCCTTGTTAAGTGATGTTATGAATAATACAATCTCTTGGTCCCAGAAAGAGAGGGGCAAATCCAATCATCAGAAAACACATTTTATTTTGCTTTTTGCTCTTGAAATGTGTGTATAGGACAGGAGGACAGTAGGACAAGACCCATGATGATTCCGGCCATTGCTTTTTCTTGAATTGATATGCTGCCTTAAGAAGAGAAGTCATGCAAGTGGGGTTTCGGCAAGGATCCAGGACATCAGTGCTGATCAACACTTGCTAAGCACATTTGTAAGTGAGTATATTTACACTCCTGGCTACATAGAAGACATAAACCATAATTGGCATAGTGTGATCTTTATTTTAGTGTTTAAAAAATTCTCCTTGGTTTGATTCCACTACTGGGTTCGTAATCATTAGCCCATCACATTCGTTACTATCTTTTCCTCTTAGTCCAATGAAAACTATTGTGTTTATGAAGGTAGCTGCTGTATTGTGTGTGATAAAAACTTGTATTTTACAAATCTAGCTGACGACGTAAGTACTTGTGAAGCAATTTGAAAGTAGTTTGTAAACCATAAATCATTCATAGATATTTTTCCTGTATACTATTTTAAAAATTCTTTTCATTAATCTTTGAGAATTTAGTACAACCATCATATTTACTCCCATTTCTTCCTCTAACTCCTCCCAGAGAATCTGTAGGGTATTATTCATGTTTCAAGGAAGGCCTGAGACTCAAAAATTCTTGCACAATTGTCCACCAGTGAGATTACAGGATCTGTTTTTGAACAGTAAGTGCTACATGTGTTTTTCAGCTAGTAGAGAAGGAAATACAATGAATTGCATTGTGGGGTTGTTCTGTTATTATAGGCACAGTGAGTTTGCCTGTAAAGTAGCTAGGGATTTAGTATGGAACAAAGATTTGTTGCTACTAAGAGTAAGATGATATGGAGACATGTAAGTACGTATTTTATTGTATGTATGTATATATGTACACACACACACACACACATACACACACACACACACACACACACGGTTGTTATTTTAATATTAGGTTTTATAATGTACCCCTGACTAACTTGTTATTACTATGTTGCACAGGCAAGCTTTAAACTTATGGCAATCTTCCTGATTCAGTCTCCTCAGTGCTGAGATTATAGTCAATGCCCCTATCATTGGCTGCTTGGTTCCCCTCTCCTCCCCTCTCCTCCCCTCCTCTCCCCTCCCTTCTCTTTTACTTTTCTCTTCTCTCCCCACTTCCTCTCCATTTTTCCTCATCCCCTCCTTTCACCTATTATCCCATCTTCTTTATTTTCCCTTCCTTCCTACTTACTTCCTTCTTGACCTGATGGTTTGCTATGTAGCCCAGCCTAGCCCAGCCTCCCATTAACTAGGCAGCCCACACCTAGCCTCATATTTGCTTGCAATCCATCTGCATCAGCATCCTGAGTGCTGAGACTATAGGTGTAGGTCAGTATGCCCTGTTCATTTTTAACCATTTTCTTTAAAGCATGCTAGTTAAGACTCTATTACCATACTGGGGCTGCAATGTTGGAAGAATCTTTGCAATCATCTCGTTCCATAAATATGCCTGAGATCATGTGCCAAGTCTGACAGATTGATGGATGCTCCTTGGAGCTCTGTACCAAAAAGTGCACTGAAGTGGCTTCTGGGGAGAATGGAAAGTTTAATTAATGTAGAGATGAGCAAATGGTTGCGAGAGAAGATGCAATGTGTCCCGGTACACTGTGCACTGTACACTGCACACTATATTCCTACCAATCTAGTTTGTGCTCCCACTTCAGAGAAACTTAACTGGGGCCTCACAGCCTGTCAGTGAGCCCAGGAGTCTCCATCTCTGATCTAATAATTCTTGAAGCATACTTTAGACACTAGGCTATCTCTGCTACAGTAAACAGTCAGGCCTGGTTACACAGGTCTATAATTTGGTTACTCAGGTTGCTGAGGCAGGAGGATGGAGAGTTCAAAGCCTGCTAGGTGTTGTGTATCTACCTTTTCACAATTAAAACATTCTCTCTTGGGCATAAAGAGACTCCTAAGACTCAGAAGCTAAAGGAACAATGCACAAGAAGCTTAGAAAGTTACAAGACTCAAGGAAGTCCTCCACAAGGTTACAACCTAGAAACACGGGAGAGAGGCAGCACTTGGTACAGACGCCTACAGCCTGCAGCTTTCAAGTCATCACTCATTCTCAGGTGGGCCATTTGGTGATGCAGCTGCCTGCTAGTCACCCCCGCTCCTATGTGTAATGCCTCACCCACTATCTTGTAAGAACCCCAGTTCGTTCACTGGTTCACAAGCTGGAAATAGATAGACAACTTTCATTAGTCTGTTAGTACTTATCAGCCCCTATCTGGAACATTCGCATTGCCCCAGAGAAGTCACACAACAGCTGAGCTACAGAGTAAATGCAACACTGAACAGGGCAACTCTGTGAGACTCTGTCTCAGAAAAAAGGGTGAGGGGGCTGAGCATGTAGCTCTGTAGTAGAGTTCTTGCACAGCCCTAGTTTGAGTCTATAACACCACAAGCAAAAGCAAGCATGTAAACAAACACAAACAGGCAAACAAATAAATACATCAAAACTTCACTCCCAGGAAGACATGCACATATTCTCTGTATGCTAAAAAAAATGAACATTAAAATTCAATAGCTTACAAACCAGATCTCTCACTAATTATGGAAGTGTGAATTAATGAGTTCTTATGACATAGGCAAGGGAAGTTCCTTAGGTTCTTTTAAGAGCCTTTTTATTTGCATCTTTCTTTAGTTTTTTTTGAAAACTATTATGATTTGGCATGAAATAGAAACAGTGAAATAAAAACTCAGCTTTATAGACTACTAAGGAGTAGATTTCCAGCTTATACTGTGGTATACAAACACTGGTATAAATAATTTTTTCTCTTTCTTCCAAGGGATGGAATGTAAAGGAAATGTCTAAGACACAGCTGGAAATGATTGCTGAGCATTTTCTACAGTCTTGTGAAATACCATGAATTCAGAGAATCAAGTCAGAAGCCTGGGACCATATCCCTCAGAAGATGTGTATGAACATGGGTTAAGCCCTTACCCTGGCCTTTTCTTGGATTAAAGTTCATGGACTGGCTTTAATGAAGACTCTTCTGCCAAATGAAAGGAAATTCTCTGTCTGTTCTTCTTGATCACTTTCTCTCCCTGCTTTGCCTATTTTTTTTAATTGAAATGTTAGTTGATTATCTAATTAATTAACTTGAGATGGTCTTGCTAACCCAGGCTTGTCTGGAACTTCTGGATTTCTATGATCCTTCTGTGTGTCCTGAGCTGGGGATAGAGGCTGTGACCATCACTCCTGCCTCCACCTCATCTTACAGCAGTCCAATCTTCCAGGGCATATGTTATGATTCATTTTAGCATATCATAATTCATAAATTCAACAACTGATAGAGAACTAGCATTCTATTCTGCACACACAAGAGGAAATGTCCTATAGCCCTCAAAGCCCAGGCCTGTCCAGCACAAGCGAGCCAGCTGTGAGATGCTGCCCACACGCATCTTGTGGGCTAGTCAATTGGGAGAGTGCTCTGGAGACACTCGGTTTCTCAGACACACGACATCAGCCTCATAAACAGGAACCCAAACACACATAGCTAGTGACAGCTACCTCAACTTCAACTTGTGTTCAGATAGAAAGTGTTCTGTGGCTCTTAGTTGGTAGAAGTCAGAGAAATGAAGGCAATGCCAGGAATGAAAAGAAGGGCTGGATGGAAATTGGGGACATTTTTGCTCAGAATACATCAGAACAGATCAGGGTGTGATGAGACATGCCTGTGATGTTAACTTTGTGGAGACTGAGGCAGGAAAACTGGAGAGTTCAAAGCCAGCCCATCCTATGTAGAGAGACCTTATCTCATAAAGCCAGAGTAAATAAATGATGATAACACTAGTTTAAAATATTATCATGTTAGGCTTTTGTTTTTGTTTTTTGTTTTGTTTTTCAAGACAGGGTTATTCTGTATAGCCTTGACTGTCCTAGAACTCACTCTCGGCTGGCCTCCAACTGAAAGACTCACCTGACTCTGCTTCCTGAGTGCTGGGATTAAAGCCCTGCACCACCACTGCCTGACCATGCCATGTTTTTAAATTACAAGATCCCCAGACTCATCTTAGAGATCAGGGAAGATGAGCAATCCCAACCCCATCCAGACGTGTTAACAATTTACCTTTCATTCTGCACCACAGTGAAAGAACAACTTAGCACTGGAATTATTCAACCAAACCAGTCCAGGATATGGCTGAACAGAAAACTGGCGGAGGCACTAGCATAGGCTCTTTGATCTCTTTTCTCTAAACACAGTTTTCTGTGTTTTAGAGGAAAAATGAGTGGATAAAATGTAACTTTCCTTTGCCTGCTACACATTTAGGCATCTTAAGTGTAAGAAATTTAAAAGGGCTTGCTTTGTTGCTGGAATAAAGAGCTGATATCGGTGCTGTGGCTTGCACAGCAGACGGCAAGAATTTTATCCAAAGTTCCAGCAAGAAAAGTGGGGGAGGAAAGGAACTGAAGGTTCCTCCCACTCCATACTCTTTGAGACATGTTGCCCAGTGGACCCAGACAACATCCAAGCGCAAAAGAACCAGACAAATGGTAAGAAAAAGAGAAAACAAAGCTGCAGAAGAAGCCTTGTAAGTTCAATACCAGCGTTTTCCACTCTCCGGATGAATTCCGTATAGCAGATCATGAGGCCTGTGCATTTCCTTTTTTTTTTTTTTTCTGCTACTGAAACAAAATGTCTTTGTCTTGTGGTCTGTGTCAAAGTATGACAGTTATTCCTTATGATGTCATGTATTCAGCTTGAGCAAATGGGTGTTTGATTATGAAGTGTCAAAGTGCAGTGGGAGAAAGCAACTGCGAAGCACAGGAAAAGCGTTTAAATGGGATGATGAGAAAGAAACAAGTGGTTGTAAGTATATTCAGGATGAAAGCATCCCTCTGATTTTGGAATGAATTATTAGGAAGCAAATGTCTTGAATTGCAAACATCTGGCACACAGTTTTAGTTGCTGTTTGTCCCCTCTCCTGTCTGCTCGCTCCACCCCAACAGAGATGTTTTTGTCAACGTGTGGTGCTACATTCTAGTACCCCACATGATGTTATTATCACGCTCGTATGGGAGAGGCCAGAGACTACAGAAAAGCCAGTCCTTTATCAAGTCAAGAGTTTACAGTGGATGACTTCTAGACTTTTTTTTTCAGACTAGCTTATATTTAATAGGCAATCATTGTAAGGAGAAAATAAATATAAATAAATATAGATAAATATATAAATATAAATGAATGAATGAATGAATGAATGAATAAATAAATAAATAGCGATAGCTGATGTAATGAATGCCAGTATGAATGAAAGACAGTTGGAGAAATAAAAAAAAAAAGATTCTATTCTGCTGAAAATTTCCAGATACTTGTCAGACACATGTGAACTGAAATGGGGAGGGCCAGTCTGGTTGTTTTTATTGAAAGAACCTGGTAGTTTGTATCTGATTATACAGATAAAATGGAAACATACAGGAGACTCTCTTTTTTTTTTTGAGACAAGGTCTTACTATGTTTGCAGTTCTGGGTGTCCTGGAACTCACTATGTAGATCAGACTGGCTTTGAACTCATAGAGATCTGCCTGCCTCTGCCTCCAACGTGCTCAGATTAAAGGTGTGTGCCACGCCCAGCTCAGAGGAGGCTCTTAAATGATGCAAATTATATTTTTCTGATGGAAATAAAATAAAAATAACACACTAGGGCAGTGGTTCTCCTGTGGGTCATGACCTCACTTATCACATACTTACATTATGATTCATAACAGTAGCATAATTACAGTGGTGAAGTAGCAATGAAATAACTTTATGGTTGGGGTCACCACACCATGAGGAACTGTACTAAAGGGTCGCAGCATTAGGAAGGGTGAGAGCCACTGAACTAGCTTTGAAGTAAGAACTCAAATGGGAATTCCTATTTAGGACTTGAGACTAAGACTCACTTTTCAGAACCCATTGGTCTCCCCTGTGTGCTGACTTTGCCAAAGTTAGGAAGTCAGAGAAGTTACTATGCTGAAATATTTTCCCTATTTAACTATGTTAATGAGAGTGCCCAGGTGAGTCTCAGTATAGCCTGGAACAGAATACAGCTTCGATTTCTGAATTCCTTTGCAGAGAAATTAAAAATAAAATGAAATGAAAGGAGGATTTTTGACACACGGCTTGCCTTGTTCTGGGAAATAGGTTTGTTTCTTTGGTTAATGATGCCTCCTGATTTTAGAATTTTCCTACATCAAATCTTTGGCTCTCAAACCTGTTTTATTTTCAGTCAATAAAGGTTTGCTTCCACAATGCAATTTCAAATCCCACATCGATATGCTGGAATTTTTTTCTTTTCTTGCTTTCTTTTAACATTTTAAGATTGTGACATATTAAGTACATCGAGAAGGGATCACTTATATTAGTGATTGACCAAATGAATATAAAGACAGAGCATTCTGCCACACTCAGACAGAAAAAGAAGCAGGAACCCGGGTCCAGTTTGTGTTTTTCCCTTATCACAGTTTTTATTTTACCTTCATATATTCACTTTCATGGTATTTATTTCTTTGATTTTTAAATTTTTTATTTCTTTCTTTTTTATTATTATTAAATTTATTTTTTATTTCTTCAAGTTAAATCTCAATTGCAATCCCCTCCCTACTCCTCCCTCCAGTCCCACCCTCCCACCACCCTCTTCCCCCTCAACCACCCATCCTTTACCCTTTTTTTTTTTGGTTTTTCAAGACAGGGTTTCTTTGTACAACAGCTCTGGCTGTCCTGGACTCACTTTGTAGACCAGGTTGGCCTCAAACTCACAGAGATCTGCCTGCCTCTGCCTCCCAAGTGCTGGGATTAAAGGCATGCGCCACCACCACCCAGCCCCCTCTTCCCTTTTTTTAAGTTTAAGGTATTTATTCCCCCTCCCAGCAGCTCCCCTTTTCAGTCCAACAAATGGCTCTTTCTCTTATAATAATAAACACTATACAAAACAACAGAAATAAATAGGCCACAATTATGAGAGTTATATGACTTAGCATACATTCCCAATGTCCAGTCCATATGTATTTAGCACCTGACTATAGACTTTAACATTCTACTCTCTAACCATATCCATGCATTTAAAGTTCTATATCCAACTCAGCTTTCATACTAACTTGCCTCACAATTTTAAAAACATCTTTTTAGATCCAGAACACCCTCTTGATTCCTAAACAACTCAAAATTTAACTATGAGACTCTAGCTATCTAGTCTTCAACTACCTCAGAGACCTGAGAGATAAATATATCTGGTTATACAGGAAGTACAAGGACAACAGCTTCCAAAACTAAGAAATGACATACCAGTGGCTACCTGGACAGTTCCCATTTTCTCTCCATATATTACAGCATCAATCTTCAGCCATTTGGCCCCGTTTCTCTGACAGACATTGATTGTAGAGCAGGAATTATGAAGGACTTGCCTGCCCTGTCTTGGCAGACCTAGGCTGTTGACTTACTTGCCTCCAAGTTTTGTCCTGTTTAGACAGCAACTTTGATTAAAAAAAAATAAACAAAGTTCACATCCTCAAAAACACAGTTTTACCCACCCTACTGTTTGAACAATGAGAAGGGATCTACACTATAGATGTTCATTTTTGACTGACTTCTTTCATTCACTATTGTGGGTCATCCCTGTTTGGGGCTGTAGCCTCGTTGATGGTTTTATTCTGCAGTATCTCAGTGTCTAAAGATGCCAGCTGTGCTTCTGTAGTTGACACTGGGGCTGGGCTGTTTGAACTACTATGATGAGCCTGCTGTGATGGTCTTCTCTCTTGGGGCACATCTCTCAGGAACTTGGCCTTGGTGTGAGAGCTGAGTCATCTGTCACATCCAGCCCTTGGCTGCACTCACTGTCACCCACAGTGGCTACCGGAGCACAGCTGGCGTCTTTAGACCCTGAGGTACTACAGCCTTCCCAACCACCTACAGTGTGCAAGTCTTCACACCCCGTCTCTTCTCCATGTCCCCAACACTGCACCACTTTGATTGATTGAATGATGTTTAGATTTGTTTATCTATGTATCCCTTCACTGTGGATCTAATTTGCTTTTTATTTATTTATTTGTGGGGAGAGGGGGAGAGACAGAGTTTCTCTGTGTAGCCCTGGCTGTCCTGAAACTGGCTCTGTAGACCAGGCTGGCCTCAAACTCAGAGATCCACAAGCCTCTGCCTCTTGGGTGCTGGGATTAAAGGCATGTGCCACCACCATAGCTCCTACCTGCCACATTTCTTAGATTACTAAAGAGGTTGGAATTTTTTTTCCTGTTTGATGGCTATTTACTTTTTCTTTTTTCAAGATAGGGTTTCTTTGCATATCCCTGTCTGTCCTGGAACTCACTCTATAGACCAGGCTGACCTTGAACTCACAAAGATCTGCCTGCCTCTGCCTCCTGAGTGCTAGGATTAAAGATGTGCACCACCACTCCTGGCTAATGGCTATTTACTTTAACACTTTTGTGTATATATGATACATCTCTTCAAGTTTCTTGACATTTTTCTAATTTGTAGGGATTCTTTATTGATTTTCAAACCCAATGCTTTTGTTGGACATATATATTATATTACAATCTAAATAAATATGTAAATACTTTGTGTACAATAAGTCTATCTATATGCATCTTTTCTTCATTGAGGTTTGAGAATGGGAAGGTGAGACTATTTGAATCAACATCATGACTGACAGGGATTTAGAGGATAAAGAATGTTAAAAATTATTGGCTGAGAATATAGCTTAATTGCTAGAGTGTTGGCCTGCCCAGCATGCATGAATCCCCAGCACAGCATAAACTGAGCATTCTGGGACACATTTATAGTCCTCTCACTCATGTGGTAGACACTGGGGAATCAGAAATTCAGACTCTTCATTGGCTACAAAGTGAGCTGAAGGCCAGTCAGGAATATATGAGACCCTGTCTAGAAAAACAGTTTTCTTTTTTGTTATTTATGCCAGTGCTGTTTTAACACCATACCACTTTCTTTTACTACCAAACTGCTCATTTCAGATCATATGAAGAGTACTGTGCCTCAGAAGGACAAAAGAGGATTTTAGGCCCAGGGGACCCTTAACTTTTGGCTGTTCTGGACTCACTTTGTAGACCAGGCTGGCCTTGAACTCACAGAGATTCCCCCTGCCTCTGCCTCCGGAGTGCTGGGATTAAAGGCGTGCACCACCACGGTCTGCAATTACAGACAGCTGTGAACTGCCTGACATGTGGCTGCTGGAATTTGAACCTGGGGTCTTTGGAAGAGCAGTCAGTGCTCCTAACCACTGAGCCATCTCTCCAGCTCAGCCCAGGAGATCCTTAAAGGAGACTATTTTAAGGATCTCCCCTTCTTCACTGCTATATTTACTTCGGGTTTCAGAATCTCTCTTTGTTCATGAACTTTTCGTGGGAAGTAATATTTAATGGCTGGCTGGTTTTGCTGCTCAATTTCATGTTCAAAGTTGGGCATCAAAGGAGAGTAGTATGTAAAAAAAGCAGGATGCAAAGATAAATTCCTTTTATTTTGTTCAGTAGTCATTCTGTCTTCATAATGGTGTAGATAAAGCATTCACTATAAGCCATTATAAACTATATTTTGTATGACTTTGAAAGGAAAAGTAATAAAATACATTTTAAATTCAATGTCTCTTTAGAGAACGAAACTGGTCAGGCAATGAATAAGTAAAGCTCGAATAGGTCTTGACCAAATACCAAAGCTGTGTCTTTTTAAAAAGAAACTTTGCTACTGGGACACATAAATAGACACAAAATGGTAGTTCTCAACGTGTGGTCTGAGACCACTGTGACCTTTAGGATTTCCTAGATGGCTGGTCTCTGGGTAAGTGTCTTGCAATTTTAGAATTTAAATACAACCACATTTATGTTTTCTTTATAGTCAAGGATAAATTAACTTGTAGCCATCATTAATGTCTCGTTAAAACCAACATGTCTCAACAATTTTTGTTATGGGATGTGTCCAAGGATATATTGTGCTATACTGAAGTGATCTGAGGGGCAGAGAAAAAAAAGAGCTAGAATCGTCTATATAAACACTTTAAATAAAAAGTTAATACTGACTATACAAGAAATACACACCAAAACTTGTGCTACGTTGTACTAAGAAAGATTAAAAAGAAAGAAATGAATGAATAAACAAACAAGAGGGTAAAAGCTCTTTTTGGCCTTAAGAACTTACAGCCCCAGACATGGAGTCAGATAACTCTAAAAGTTTAACCTAGAAATGAACCCATCTTTCAAACACCTTGAGGGAAATGGTGATATCTAATGTGATAATTTAGTAAGTCTAAACAAAGAAAATAAGATTTAAAAGGGAGCAGATGCAGAGAGAAATTCTAGGAGAGAATAAGAAAAAATAAAAAGAGGAGAGAAAGGAGAGAAGAGAGGAAGAGGAGCACAGGAGGTGAAGAGAAGAGAGAGAAAAGAAGGGAAAAGAGAAAAGAAAAGAGAGAAAAAAGTCACACTCCCTCGGCTCTTTTGACTTTACTGAGCCTATCTGCAGCTATCACAAGGCTCAGGTGTGCTTTACATACTTGGGGTTTAGGCACTGGTTTCACATGCTTGAGGTATAGAGGGTGCTCTCACATGTTGGGCTCTAGAGGATGGTCTTATATGCTTGGGTTAGAGGGAGTGGTCTCATATGCTTGGGTTTAAGAACAATTTTCGTGACTGGGGATTGAGAAATAGAGTATTGTAACTCAAACTGATCATAACATTGTACTCATGTTGGCAGATAAATTCAGTGAACTGGAGGTCACATCTGGGACTTTGTATCAGGATGAAAGAGAGCAAAATGTTAAAAACAATCTCAAAGTAGATTAAATATCAAGACAGAGGAAGCATCCTAAATATTAGTGATATATATACTTGAGGAAGATAATAGAGTTGATGAGAGGAAGACATCTGCTACAATGGGGAAAATTTGTACTGAAGACAAATTGGACTCGATGGTTTGTACATCCTGTCCAGCTTCTGCTCCATGAGTTCAAAGGCCAACTCTTGACACAGCTCTTGTTTCTGTTCTCCAGTCTATGACTTTTCTAGGCTGCAAAGCTGGAGGACTCCTTTTTTATCGTTAAAGATGAAAAGTGAAATAAAAGTACAAACATGGGGATGGAGAGATGGCTCAGCAGTTATGAGCATATACTTCTCTTGCAGAGGACCTGGGTTTGGTTCACAGAACCCCCATAATGGCTCACAACTGCACGTATCTTTAGCTCTAGGTTATGCGCCTCCTCCTCTGGCCTCCCTGGGCTCTTGCACTCATGTGGTACACATAAGCAAACACACACACACACACACACACACACACACACACACACGTAAATAAATAAATAGTTTTTTCTCTTAAAGTAGAAGTGGAGAAGTGAGCTCTCAGACATGAATTGCTCTAGGCAATAAACTGGAGTGAAATTAACATATAAAATGGTGATTCTGTGTATTTGTGGATATTTGTTAATATTAAGCAGAGAGAGGAGAGTGGGTTGGGGTATCCATGATACTAAAATAATGGCCACAATCTCAAGTGAAGGTGGGGAGGTATGTGATCATGAGTCTGTGACTGACTAAAGGTTTGCATAGCTATGTTTTCATTTTTATCTCTTTGTCTCATTTTCCTCTCCTGAGAATTGAGGAGACAAGTAGAAATTTCTTCTATACTGTAAAGTGATGTTATGAGCATGTGGACAAAACCACACACAGAACAAATTCACACACATTTGGATGTTACTGAGAGCACAGGGCCAGATGTTAATCAGGCCTGTGACAAGTTGGGGGAGCTGCACAGTGGAGCCACAAAGGCTGATCTGTCTTTTGAGGCAGTATCTCTGCTTTGTGAATAAAGACACTTCCATTGTGAAGAAAGAAGCATGCGCTTGCCTAAGTGACTGTAATTCCACAGTTCCCAGACACAGAAGGTAAGAATCATTAAATATACATCAATCATGTGGAATAATAGGAACATCCACAACAGTGGAAAGTTATTGTAAGATCCACATCTCCTGCTTTGAAAATAATCTCAGCTTAGCTTCATCATTAATTTTCCATAATGTCTCCAGCATTGCTTGATCAGTATTCATATACCAGCAGGAGATCATTATCTTGAAATAAATAAGATGACATCCTTGGAGATGTGGTCTTCATCATATTTTACACTTTTGTAGATTGGAAAACTTTACGTTGGAGCACTCAACACAAGAACAAAGGAATGTTATAGAGAATGGCTTAGTGTGTCTTGAGGATAGACTCAAAAGTTTGCTAGAATATTCCTAGAAAAATTCTGTAGATGCAAAGTTCTGGGAAAGAGAGAGTGGCACACTATTCCTTTTTCTGAGGCCACTATTACCAATCCTTCTACCAAGGAGTTTATTCATTAGAACCCCAAGTCTCCATATAAGCACAGTCAAACTTTCAAAGAGGATTGACTCTTGACTATGTCAGAGAGAGGACAGTGGCATTGGAACCATGAATGTAACCCTAATGATCAGTGTCAGGACTACAGTAAGACCAGGAAATCCCTAGCCTTGGCAGAAAATTATATGGAGATTCCAAAAACTCAATAAGAAAAATAAATAATATTTGAGTTGTAGCATTAAAAAAAAATCAATTCAGAAGTCCTGTGCTGAATGAAATCTTGCAAGAACCTAGAAGGAATGAAAACATTAAAAGTTCAACTAAAGATATGCTCAGAATGCAGTTGAAGTTGGGTTAGAAGGAATATGAGTCCATCCTGAAAGAGATTTAATCCTAAGACCAACAGAATTGCTGAAGAAGGGCTAGGAGTTCTTCTCAATGAGCAGTGGCGAAGAGGATTATGGGTGATCACAAGCACGTGCAACTCATTTTATTTTTAAAGTGCTGGGAAAGAAAGATTTGTGTCCTTGTGTATTTGGCTCAGGCAGGCTCCTTCCTTTTCCATAGTCCAATTGCTAATCTTGGGAGGAGATGTGGGGTGCCTCCCTCTCTCTGTTTTCAAAGCAATTTCTACATACTTCTTTGAAACCAGCAATGCATTCCCTCTGAGGGCCTGAGTGTATACTTAAGAAGACATGAGCTCAAGAGGAAAAATGTGTTTTTCAGAAGAAGAACCAGCCCTCAACCACATTTTCCCCGGTGTCTGATACATAGGCTCTGGCCAGGGATTGTGGGTGGAACCATGTTCCTCTTGAGAGGGCACAATGATCTCTTCTGGGGGGCAGTGACCTTGCCACGTATGTGGTTGCTGCTATGCCTCAGTCTATTTCAATAATATATGGGTGGCTCACTGCCACCTCCCAGCAGGTCCACTGCCAGGAAGTGGAGGGAAGGAAGTCTTTCTCCACCTACTTCCAACCTGAAACAACTATGGTTTCTCTGGGCATTCATTCCATTACCTTCTCCCCAAGGAGCCCAGAGACTGAGAGGCTTATTTTTAGTGAAAAGATGCATGTCAAGCTGAGGCCTGAACAGACGGCTCAGCTGTCTTTCATGTTCTTTCTATGGAACACTCAAAAGAGAATGACAGGGCTGTGTTTGTCTCCTGTTAAATCCAAACATGAGCTATACGGCCTTCCAGGTCAGCAGTCTATTCTTTGAGCAAAGTTGACCATGTTTGTAGCCTAGTAGTGCAGTGCACAGGTGTACTCCCGAATTAATGTCTTGTCTAAAACTAGCCACAGCGTTGTGTGTGTCACTTTTTCTTTTTCAGTAGCAGATGGGCAAATGGTATCTGTATCCAGCCTTTCAACCCAGGGGAATCTACATGACCAATACAGGTGCTGGAAGCATCCTGCTTTCAAAACTTGGAGTAAACAGTGATCATAGCTCATTTTTCATGGTGTGTTTATCTTAAACATGATAGAGCTGTAGGACTCTTAAGACTTCTCTGAAATGAGAAGGAGTGGGGAATTTCTTATCTTCCCAAGAAGAGCTGCATTCTAAGTTTGGGATACTTTTATAAGCCAACTTGCAACTCTTCCAAGAATGTCCCTAAAGGGTATTTTGTGAAGCATTTTCATACTGAATTAATTCCAGATACTTGGGACTAGGGTAACTCCATATTCAGATGTAAGTGACTTTATGGAAGAATTTGTTCTATTTTATTCATTCTGAGTTTCCTTGCAAAATGTCTTCATCAGAGTGAGTATTTTAAATTTTTTTTAAGATTTATTTTGTTCATAGGATTTCTTTGTCTGTACATATGTCTTTGAACCATATGTGTCCCTGAGGAAGTGCTGAGCCTCCACATGGGTGCTGGGAAATGAATCCAGGTCTTTTACAATAACAACAACTGCTCTTAACCACTTAGTCAACTCTCCAGCTCCCAGAGTGAGTATTTCATAAAAGACTAATATATGGTGGGATGAATGAATGAATGAAGTGACCACATTTCATAAATTCAACTTAAACAATATGTCATAAGGTAAATAGTTCTTTTACAAATCGAGAGATATGAGTTCTCCCAGTTCAACCCAGAGTGCCCTACTTCTTCACTGCTCTTTTTTTTTAATTAATTTATTTACTGCTTCGGGTTACATCTCCATCATACTATCCTCTTTCCACCCCTCCCAGTCCTACCCTCCCACCCCCTAACCCTTCCATCCCACTCCTCTGGAGTGGAGTGTCCCTACCTAATAGTCTCCCACCCCAGTTCAGCAGTCATATGAGGGCCAAGAGCCTCCTCATACACTGGGTGCCTACAAGGCAGCACCACTAGGTAAAAGTGTCTCATTGACAGGGAGAAAAAGAAAAAGTCTATGTCCATGTTCCCTTTGGTGCATTGGTTGTAGTATAGATATCCTGTACTATATAGCTAAAATCTGACTATAAGTGAATAGATGACATGTGCATCCTTCTGAGTCTGGGTTAGCTCACTCAGGATGAGCTTCTCTAGTTCCATCCATTTGGCTGCAAATTGCATGATTTCCTTGTTTCTGATAGCTGAGTAGTATTCCATTGTGTAGATGTACCACAGTTTTTTAATCCATTCTTCAGTTGAGGGACATCTGGGTTGTTTCCAGTTTCTAGCTATTACCAATAAGGCTGCTTTGAACATAGATGGGGAAACTTCCTTGTGATTTGGTGAGGAGTCATTTGGATGTATACCCAGAAGTGGTATGGCTGGGTCCCAAGGCAGAGCTATTCCAAGTTTTCTAAAATATCGCCAGACTGACCTCCATAGTGGCTGCACAAGCCTGCACTCCTACCAGCAATGGAGGAGGGTTCCCCTTTCTCCACACTCTTGCCAGCATGTGCTGTCATTTGACTTTTTGATCTTAGCCATTCTGACAGGTGTGAGACTGAATCTCAGAGTCCTCTTGAGTTGCATTTCTCTGATGATTAAGGATGCTGAGCACTTCTTCAAGTGTCTCTCAGACATTAGGGATTCCTCCTTTGTGAATTCTCTGTTTAGCTCTGTTCCCCATTTTTTGATTGGATTTGGTTTCTTGGCATTTAATTTCTTGAGTTTTTTGTCAATTTTGGATATTAGTCCTCTGTCAGATGTGGGGTTGGTGAAGATTTTTTCCCCAGTCTGTAGGCAGCAGTTTGGTTTGAATGACAGTGTCTTTTGCCTTACAGAAGCTTTTCAATTTCACGAGGTCCCATTTATTGATTGTTGTTCTTAGGTCCTGAGCTGTTGGTGTTCTGTTAAGGAAGTTGTCACCTGCACTAATGAGTTCAAGGGTTTTTCCAACTTTCTCTTCTAGTAGATTTAATGTGTCCGGCCTTATGTTAAGGTCTTTGATCTACTTGGACTTAAGTTTTGTACAAGGTGATAAGTATGTGTCTAATTTCATTCTTTTACATGTGGACATCCAGTTGGACCAGCACCATTTGTTGAAGATGCTGTCCTTTTTCCATTGTGCAGTTTTGGCTTCTTTGTCAAAAATTAGGTGACCATAGGTGTGTGGGTTCATTTCTGGGTCTTCAATTCGATTCCATTGATCTACTGCTCTTTTCAACCTTTCCTTAGATGCCATATCCATTGTTTGTGACTTAGCGAACCTGCAGAACCACTTTCTACCAGATACGCACAGGCACCACACTAGGCTGAGAACATCTCTCAATATTCATCAGAGAAGTTTCTTCTTGTAGTAGTTGAGAATGAATATAGAGGCCCACAGCTGGGTTATGTGCAGAGAGGAAGAGACACTGGATCACTCAGGCCTAAATGGGATGCCTTTATGAAACTCTGCTAAGAGCTCAGGGAGCTTTGCAGAACAGGAGGTAGAAAGATGGTGGATGATTTCAAGGAAACAGCGTCTTCCAAACACAACAGGGCTATTTCACATATGAGTTTGCAGACAGTATGACAGCACACACAAGGAAGACTTGCCAAAGTTCAAATCAGACAAAAAAAAAAAAATCCCAACACTGAGAAGGAGAAGTAGACACAAAGTCCCACCCATGACCAAGAAGCTATTCACAATTGATACCTACCAGGAAAGGAGAAATCAGTGTTCTCCAGTGGAGTGTTATTAGGTATATCAACCACACTCCAGGGTAAGGCCCCATGCCCAGGAGTAGTTGGCTAATACAGATGATTCCATGTTTAGTTTAGTTTTGTTTGGTGTGTTTCGTGTTTTGTTTTGGTAATTTTTTGTACTATTGTTTTCTGTTTTGTTTTGATTTTCATGTCTGTGGGGGAGGTTGAGAGAAAGAGCATAATATGAAGTTGGGAACATAGTGTGGTTGGGAGGTTATGGAATCAATTGTGAAAGGGGAAGAGTATGATCAAAGTACACAGTATGAGAAATTTTAAGTAAAAATACATTAATTAAAAATATGAGGGATGTAGACTGATGAGTTGACTCAACAGTTAACATTTACTGATCCTGAAAAAGGGCATTGCTTCAGTTCCTAGCACCCACATGATGTCTCACAACCATCTGTAATTCCAGTTTCAGGGGATCCAAAGCTCTCTTCTGGCCTCCCTACACACCAAGCAGTCACATGACGCATATACATACAAGCAGGCAAAACAGTCACTCACATTAAATAAAAAATAGAGTTGTAAAAATGAGATGTGAGTACTTTATGATTTCCTGTAGACTGATGCTAAGATGGCATGAAATGGATCACGTGTGCACTATGTCCTCTTCTTGTGCTTGGCCTTTGAGGACCTTTAAAAGGAGGTGCTGCCTGTACCTGCCAGTCAAAGATATTCTGTCTTACTAACGGGCTGCCTTTCTGTTACTTAGCCTCTGACATGACTCTAGGTTGCACATACTGAATTCTTGTCAAGTGCAACCGAATGATTTTTCCTTGCTCAGCACATGGATAGACGCAGTATCCAGATTGCTTAACACTGTAAATACTGAGGCCGATTGCCTTCATCCCAGCTTTCTTGTAGGGCCAAGATTCTACACCAGAGGAGGCAAGCTGAGTACTATAGGCTACTGCTCCACCACAGCAATTCTCAATCTTCCTAATGCAGCAGCCCTTTAATACAGTTTCTCATGTTGTGGTGACCCACCCACCCAACCATAAAATCGTTTCATTGCAACTTCACAACTGTAATTTGACTAATGTTATGAATTGTAATGTAAAATCTGATATGCAGACTATCTGATATGTGACCTCAGTGGGGGTCGCGACCCACAGCATGAGAACTACTGATCTAGAATCTTGCTGAGAAAAAAAAAAAAAGTCAGGATGTCATTCTGAGAGAACTGGTAATGGTCTCTACTCTCACACCAGAGAAGATTCCTAGAGGTTTTGTTCAAGAAAAGAAGTATGTAAGAACACAGATTTAAGGCTCCTTGTAAAAGAACTAACTTTATTTTCAGAAGAGCATGCGGAAGTTCAAGCTCATCTATAACTTTACACAATAGAAATTTTGATGGTAAGTTGTTACAGAGAGATCAAGGGTTTTAAGAGAACAATAGACCAAATTATAGGGCAGGCAGCTTATGAAGGAGGGCCATGGAAGGAGAAAAATAAGGAGATTTCTTCTGGGATCGGAATAAACCTCATATCCTACTTTCAAAACACACCCTTGTAAACAAACCCAAATCAAATGCATCGGACAGACTGTGAAATACATTATGCTATAGGGTACTTCTAGAAAAAAAGTAATTGAAACAAAAAACAAAGTGTCTAGAATACACAGCTCTGTCCAGCAGAAAAATTTTCAGGACAAAAAAAGCCTTGGTAAACACACAAGGATCAAAATCATGCACACTATGGAATTAGAAACAAACTAGGAAGAAACACAGGCAAGTCAAGTACTTATGGAAATTAAATAACAGTTCTAAGTCATCAATGGGTTAGGAACACGGTTCACCAGAGAACCTAGGAGACAGTTTATGAAGAATGAGGAATAGGAAAACATGTCAACATGTGTAGGCTGTATTAAAGCTGTAATTCTGGGGAAACTTGTGGCAAAAACAATTACCTCTCTCTCTCTAATCTATCATCTATCTAATTATCTAATTATCTACTATCTATCCATCAATTATCTATCTATCTAACTCTCTAATTATCTATTTATCTATCACCTATCTATCATCTATGTATCTATCTATCTAATTATATATGTATTTATCTGTCATCTATCCATCTATCATCTATCTATCTATCTAATTATCTATCATCTACCTATCATTTATCTCTCTATATAATTATCTATCACCTACCTATCATCTATCTATCTATCTATCTATCTATCTATCTATCTATCTTCTATCCATCCATCCATCCATCTATGTATCCATCTATCTATCATCTATCTACCTATCTAGTTTTTTCTTCCCCTTTCTTTCTTTCTTTCTCTTTTCTTTTTTTTTCTTTTTTTTTTTTTTTTTGGAGACAGAGTTTCTCTGTGTAGCCCTGACTGTCCAGAAACTAGCTTTGTAGATGAGGCTGACCTCTAACTCAGGGATTCACATGCCTCTGTCTCCTGAGTGCTGGGATTAAAGGCATGTGCCACCATACTTGGCTACAACTATATCTATAAAGATAAAAATTTCTACCTTGGCCCCTGAAAATAAAAGCAGATAAACATAAACAAGAAAAATAAAACAAAAACAATAAAACAAAAAAGCCTCAATAACCACACAAGGATCAAAATCATGCACAGTATGGAATTAGAAACAAACTAGGAGTTAGCAAAATGACAGAGATAATTGAGGGACCCAAAGTCATTATTATTATTATTATTATTGTTTTTATAAGGGTTAAAAAAATCTGGTAAGTCTTAACCTATAGAGATAAAAAACCCAAGGCAGACTCAAATCCTAAAATATCAGCAATTCAATAACAAAATGGTGGGGACCCGAGTGTAATGATCAACTGTGTAATGAAGAATCATACCACTTAAAATGAAACAGACACATGCCTGGAAGCACAGACTGCTGAAGCTGACTCAAGAAGAGTAGGAAACAAAAAACTAGATCCATCACCTTTGAGACTGAATTAATAACCCTGAAACTTCCCTCCCCCCCCCCAAAAAAAAAACAGTATCAGACAGCTTCATTAGTGAAGTCTCCCAAACATATAAAGAATAATAAGGCTGGGAATGATGGTGCAAGCTTTTAATCCCAGCACTCGGGAGGCAGAAGCAGGCTGATCTCTGGTCTGCAAGGTGAGTTCAGGACAGCCTGTACTTTTACACAGAAAAAAACCTGTTTTAAAAAAACAAACAAGCAAAATTATAAATACTAACTCTAGGCAAAATATAGAAAAGGGAAAATTTCTAGCTTGTTCTGTATGACCATTATTACATTGGTACCATGATCATATGAGACTAGCACAAGAAAAGGAAACTTTAGGTCAAATTCTTATGAATTCATGTTTAAAATATGCTAAATTGAACACAGCAACATATAAAAATTTCAATATTATGGCCAAGTGGGATTTGTTCCAGGAATACAATTTTAATTAAACTTTAGAAAACAAGTAAGTTACTTCTTAACTTATAATGATATTATATCCAGATAAACTCACCATACATTGAACATATCATAATTCAAAATGTCTCATGACCCACTAACACCGAAGCTTAGAAGAATAGAGCTAGACAGAGGGTTGTTTGTTTGAACTCACGATTACATGAATATTGGGGAGTTGGGGCTCACTGGTGCCACCCAGCTTTGCAAGAATACTGAATATTGATAGCCCAGGAAAAGACATAAACCCTAAGTCTGGGATTAACAGAATGTGTATTGTCTTGGCTCTCATTGGCAAAGTCAAACCACTGTAGACCAAGGTCCATTTGTAACTTACTGTATCAAGAGGATAAAGGACAAAGGCCAGCTGTTTACTATCACTGGTGTGGAAGGAGAATGTTATCAAAGTCCAAACTCCTTGGTGAAAATACTCAGCACATTAAGAGGTGAGAGGAACTTGCAGAGCTGGAAGCATAGCTGAATGGCTGAGCTCTTGACCATAACTGCAAGGCTGTGCATTCAATGTTCAGCACTTCAAAAGGAAAAATAATTGTTTTTTCCTGGAGCCAATCATGGTAGTGTGTGACTGTCATTTCAGCTCTGTGACTCAGGCTAGGTAGGAGGCTCTAGAGTTCAAAGCCAGCCTATGGTAACAAACTGAGACTCTAAGACACTGCATTAGATATACAGAGACTTCCTCAGCCTGATGGGGGCTTCTATGAGAAACCACAGTTAATTTTATATGTAATGCCAAAAGACCTAAAGGTTTTTTTCCTCCTAATATTTGGAGCAAATCAAAGATTTTTCTTTTTACCCATTGAATGTTGTATTATAAGTTCTAGTAGGGGGTTGGGGTGGGGGGCGGGGAGTGAGTCTGGCTGCTCTTCCAGAGACCCCAGGTTCAAAACCCAGCACCCAAATGATAGTTTACAGTCCATAATTACTAGTCATGGAGACCCAACCTTAAGTACCAGCACTGGGGAGGCAGAGGCAGGTGGATCTCCGTGAGTTCAAGGTCAGCCTGGTCTACAAAGTGAGTCCAGGACAGACATGGATACACAGAGAAACATTGTCTCAAAAAAAAAAAAAAAACCCAAACCAAACAAACAAAAAAGAAGTTCTAGACAGATCAGTTAGGCAACAGAGTGAAACCAAGTCATCTAAATATGAAGGGATGAAAACTATTCCCTTTTTTTTTCAGATTACATGTTCCTGAATTTTCATCAATCTGTTTGTTAGTACTATTAACCAAGTTCAGCAGGATTGGATTTCCCCTCCAATATACAGTTAAAAATTAAATTGCATTTATAGATGCTTACAACAAACAATGCAAGAATGGATATTAAAATCAATTTCATTACAAAAGATAAAATTGTCATAAATGTACAAATGAACAGATTCAATGTGGTCCCTGTAAAATTTCTAGGCAGATTTTATAAAGAATGACCAAAAAAGTCATAGAATTCTTACTGAAGTACAAAGAAATGAGACAGGCAAACTAATCTTTTAAAAGAAATGCAAACTAATGGTTATGCAAGCCGGTCATTCTGTTAGGTACTATGACAGCCTATTATAGTTACTTGCTAAGCTAATCAGAAATAAACCTGTTACGAGACAAGCAACATCTGCTTACCCTACTATAAGAGATAGATAGGGCCTCTTCAAAAACCTCAAGAGACCTGCAGAATATGGCATTCAAAGATGTTTTAGTAACTTTAGATTTTTTTATATCAAGACATATCAACTCCTGACAGCACCCCCTATTCTCCTCCAAGTAGAAGATGAGCATCAAAGAATCTCCAGTGGGAGATGAAAAACCTCAAGAGATCTGCAGAATATGGCATTCAAAGATGTTTTAGTAACTTTAGATTTTTTTATATCAAGACATATCAACTCCTGACAGCACCCCCTATTCTCCTCCAAGTAGAAGATGAGCATCGGAGAATCTCCAGTGGAAGATGATTGAATTAGTCGCAAGCCTATCTCTTGGTAGGAAAAGCCCCTTGCTCCAACTGTAGACAGAATGCTGTCCAAAAAGGACAAAACCTGGAAGCAGGTAAGTCGACAGCCTAGCTCTGCCAAGACAGGGTAGTTAAGTCCTTCATAACCCCTGCTCTACAATCAATGTCTGTCAGAGAAGCGGGGCCAAATGACCGAAGATCGATGCTGTAATGTATGGAGAGAAAATGGGAACTGTCCAGGCAGCCACTGGTATGTCATTTCTTAGTTTGGGAAGCTGCAGACCCTGTACTTCCTATAAAATCAGATATATTTATCCCTCTCAGGTCTCTGAGGTGGTTGAAGAACAGATAGCTAGAGTCTCATAATTAAATTTTGACTTGTTTAGGAGTCAAGAGAGTGTTATAGATCTAAGAAGATACTTTTAAAATTGTGTTGCAAGTTAGTGTGAATGTTGAGTTAGATATAGAACTTTAAACTCATGGAGATGGTTATATCGTAGAATGTTAAAGTCCGGTACCAAATACATATGGACTGGACATTGGGAATGTACGCTAAGCCATATTACCCTCATAACTGTGGCCTAATTACCTCTGTTGTTTTGTATTGTATTTATTATTATAAGAGAAAGAGCCATTTGTTGGACTGAAAGGGGAAACTGTAGGGGGAAATAAGATATACCTTAAACTTAAAAGAAAAAAAAAGGGAAGAGGATGGGGGGTTGAGGGTGGGACGGTGGGACTGGAGGGGGAATAGGGAGGGGACTGCGATTGAGATGTAACTTGAAGAAATAAAACATAAAGGAAAAAAAAGAAGAAAAAAAAGATTAAAGCTATTTTTTTTGAATTTTTGAGACAGGAATTCTCTATGTAATAGCCCTGGCTGTCTTAGACTCACTTTGTAGACCAGGCTGGCCTTAACCTCACAGAGATCCACCTACCTCTGCCTTCTGAGTGCTGGGATTAAAGGCATGTGCCACCACATCTAGCTGCTATTGGATTTATTATATTTCCTAGTTTCAAATCATTACAGTTAAAGCAAGTGTGAACACTTGATACTAGTGTAAACAGAAGGCAAATGGGAAAGAATAGAAATTCCAGAAATAAACCTTCACATTTGCAGTGAACCCAACCATCCTAGACAACTCAATGGAGGACCTTGTAACCGAACTTTTAAATTATTATTTATCACTTATTTGTTTAATACTAAATTCACTTATAACAAACACCAACAATTTCTTAACTATTAATCCTATAAAATCCTACAACCCCTTTAACCTATCCACTAAACCTATTGATAATTATAACAACTACTTTCATAACCTTTTAGAATGATACAGTCTCTGGGGCAGGTCCTCAGTCGTCAGGAACACAGTCTTTGTTGTAGATTCTTTAACACACTTAGCAGTCCTTTTTCTGGATCTCAGATGCAGGTTTGTCAGGGTTTGTTGGTAATTGCAGTCTCACCTTAAATAAGGCTTCATGCTTTCTGTGGGAGACCCCAGCCGTCTGCAGGCCAACTTACTTCTTTTGAATCAGGAACTCAGCTGCTCTGCCTCAGTCCTTAAAGCCAGGCACAGTTTCCTTTAGGCCACTGTTTGGACAGATCAAACCCCTCTAGGCAAAAGCTGAGCCACAGGGTCCAGTCCTTGGCCTTTTGGTGTCTTGCTCAGGCTTTCTTTGCTCACTGGCTTCTTTCTGCTTCAGGGAGAGAGCTGGCCATCAATGGCCAGCCCTTTTTTCAGCAGGACTCTTGGAGCTCTCTAGCATCAGGGGCCTCTTCTCTCCTGGGCTCCATGCACTGTCCTCAAATAGGAGGAACTCTGTTTCAGCTTAATTTGGGCTGTGCCCACCCAGCAGCTGAAAACAATGTCAGGCCAGACACTTTGTTTCTTCAAATCCATTAAATCTTTCCTGTTTTCCCTGACTTCAACCTTGTTTTTCAGTCTATTAAGTCTTTCCTGTTTTTCCTGACTTCATGCTGATAATGCTCTTCAGGCCCCGAATTAAGAGACAGTATCAGAAACTCCTATATATTTTCTAAATCTAATTTATCTAACTCCTACAGGACCTAAGAGTATTTTCAGCAATATATGTTGGAAAATAGGGTGTGACTTTATAAAATGATAAAATCAGGCTTCTACAACATCTGCAAAGTAGCAAGATGGATCAAAACATGAAAGAACTTAAGCCACAGAATTCTTAGGAGAAGACAGAGAAGTAAATTTTCTTTTTCTTTCCAACTAGAACAAATATATTTTACCACTGGTATGACTTAGAACTGGTGACAGTACACTAAGAAGTCTTATTTGCTGTGGCCTTTTTCCAGAATACTTGGCAATGTGTATGCAAACTTAACTAAAGTCCCTTCTTTTTTGTCTAGAAGAACCTACCTTTATGAAAATTCCTTTTCAAAATACAAACATGGATGATGGCTATGTAAATGTGTAAAGATAGCTGATTTGAAGGATTGCTTATAAATGGAAACCACCCAAAAGTTATCAACAGGAGAGAGCATGGACAATGATGGTGCAATAGTTTATAGGGGGAATGCCTTCCTACTTCTGCAGGGATGAAGTAAGCCTGTACAAACTGACATGGAAAGACCAACAAAGACATCCTAAATCATGTTACAATGAGCGTGAAACAAGGTACTGTGTCCTTCCTTTCTCAGACAAATATCTGAACATTATCAATTGGACAAATACTTGATACATCTACTTTGACCTAGACTGTAGACCAGTGCACAAGAACCAGATCCATTTGAAATGAAACTGCAAAGCCTTTGAATATTGGTCTCTCTGAGATTTGAAGAGCAACCTATCCTTGAAGTTGGTCTATGCTAATCCCTGTATTTCTCTGCAGTTCAGCGTGCTGGTTGCCAATACCAACATCATAACATTTCAGAGCCCAATTTTCCATATTTTGTAATGTCTTGCAGAGATTCCACCAAAGGAATCAATTGGCCATCAAACCTTTCTGCTTGTTCCTACTCTTTCTATTCCATGGCACCTCAGATAAATGGCAAACCTAAACTTGAAGTTGGTCTATGTATGATCACAAGGCTACACTCCAGAGTTGGCTCATATCCATTCAGTGGCTGTCCCGTTACACACGGGTGAAATCATAGGCAGAAACGTGGCTCAAACACAGAGAATATGCTAAAAAAATAAGCACGTCAGTTTCCAGTGGATACCCAGAGAGTACAGAGAGACAGAAATGAAGTAGGGAAAGAGGGTCATAGATTGCCTTTTAGTCTCTACATTTTTAGATTTGAACTTAATATGGATGGTTTCCATATGTTCATAATTAAAGGATAAAGAAGACATGCCAGTGGTTATACTAATGAAAAGAAGAAACTTCATTCAATAAATAACACATTTTAAAAGTAGTTTTGGGGGCTGGAGAGATGGCTCAGGGGTTAAGAGTGCTGGCTGCTCTTTCAGAGGCCCTGGGTTCAAGTCCCAGCACCCACATGGGAGCTCACAGCTGTCTATACCTCAGGGTACAGTGCATCCAAGATTCTCACACATATATACATGTATGCCAAACACTAAATGTACGTTAGAACAAATAGATTAGTTTAAAAAATAAATAAAAGTAGTTTTTGCTCCCCCTTTGAAATAACCAAAAACTAGTCACTTCCCCAAGCCTTGTTTTTCTCTATATAGACTTTCTTTTTTTTCTGGATAAGTAGAATTGACACAGAGTAGATTAAACTTCCTATATTTGAAAATCCCCCATTGTGAAGTATCTTAAGTGCCCTGTTTTCTGTTGTTTCACCAGGATAACATCTTATTTTTATTCAACCTTTAGTATTCATTTTTCATTATTCTCTTGGCTGGACTGACTTTGTTTAAGATTACATGCAAAGATGTGCCAAATGGCATGACCCATTATTAAGAATCTGAAATGTTCCAAGTTTTGAGCCTTGCACCAAATGTTCTTAGTATCACTTACTGTTTTATGTGTATGCTTGTCAAAAGCAATTACCACGGATTCAGCAAAATTCAGTGCTTTCTAACAAATAATCAGGAGGGTAAACAACTCATTTACATGGAGGGGTTGATATTTTCAGGCCTGCCTCAAAGGAACATTTCCAAGAGGCCAGAAAAGAATTCAGCAGAGAGGAAACAGCAGGAAGACCCTGTATTTCTCTGCAGTTCAGCAGTGCTGGTTGCCAATACCAACATCATAACATTTCAGAGCCCAATTTTCCATATTTTGAAATGTCTTGCAGAGATTCCACCAAAGGAATCAATTGGCCATCAAACCTTTCCGGTTGTTCCTACTCTTTCTATTCCATGGCACCTCAGCTAAATGGCAAACCTTTAAGCTTTCTGAGAATATATCAGAAAGGATGATGGCAATTCACAGGCAGGCAGAGTTTCTCAAATTTTGACTTGCACTTTGACAAACTGGAGTGTCAAAAACACAGATTCCCCAGTCTAATCATAGAGTTACCCCAGTGTCTGAGGTGGGGCCCGGAAATCTGCATTTTAGGTGTGTTTCTAGGCAAGTCCACGACCGACTGCTATTCTAGGGTCCACATTTTGAGAACCACTGTGGCGGAGGTTTAGGCTACCAGGACCTTCAGTTAATAACTAGATACTCACACTTGGCCCTCAAATATGAGGGAACCTGAATATTAGTGGTATGGCATCTGAATCTGAGTAGCCTAAAAAATAGAAGATCATATAAATACTACTTTTGTAAAGTAATGTCTGTGAACGACCATCATGAATTCAGACCATCTTTTATATAGATGTTGTTTATTTTCCTGAAAACCTATCTTGATTTTGTTTTCTAAGACCACTGAATTATTTGGAACTAGTAGGCACTCCAGGGTTAAAAAGAGTCCCATATTCTAGATTCCTGGATCCAACATCCTGAAGACTGACTTTTGACATGTTCTGATTTCCCCTAGACTTGTCAGTGGTACATAGAGATTACAGGTTCGATACAGGTACTTTTGCATAGTTTCATTCCTTTTTTAATTGAATAACTGTCTTTTTCGTCATCAAAGCAAAGTTTAGTTGGTTCTGTTTGTAGTTCAACATAATCACTGTATTTCAGCTAGGTCTCTTTTGGTTTGGCAACAGGGCTGGTTAATTAATAATACTTATATTAATTAAAAATGAAAGCTGTTATTCTTACAGCATATACTGAAACCATGCCAGGCCAAGTGGAAATTTCTAACTTCCAGCTTATTCAGCAAATCTAGTGCCAGACACGGTGTTAATTGTTTTATGCATACTTATGTGTTTTCTTTTTATTATGTTATATTGAAATGGGCAGAACTTTAATTTTCACACCAGCTTAGTCAAATTGATTTTCAACTGAATCATATCCATTGGCAGTCATTCCAGAAAGCTGAGGTTTGCCTTATGAGAAGCCAAAGGCAACTCGAATCACTCCTGAAAATGTCACATACGTGGAGGGAGGCAACCATGTCTTTCCACACACTTAGGTTACAAGTGCAATATTAATTCATCTTAACTATGAATTTGCAGGAATGCAAAATTAGAGTGCAATATTAATTCAATAATGACATTTAGTTTGTATTGATGTTTCTGTTGCATTTAGGTAGTGTTGGGATCATTTAAGTAATCCTGTAAAAGTACAATTATTGTAATCACTTCTATATTAAGATGAAAGAAGAATAAAGAATCTGTTTCTTTAGGCCATGAGTCAGATTATTGAAGGAGAATTTACAAGGGGAAGAGGGAGGAAGGGAGGCAGAGAAGGAGGGAGGGAGCACACCAGGAAGCTCTTACTTTAAAAGTAGTAACACTAACAGGATGAAAAGAATTGCCTTCCTAGTTGAAAGCAGGTGGTTTATGTCCCAGCTTTTGTCCTTCCTAGCTACACAGCATTAGCAAAGGTTTCTAAACCTTTCTAACCCCATTCAGTTATCATCTGGGAAATGGAGCCAATGTGTCTTTCAGAGCTCATAGAGTTTTTTTGTTTTTGTGTTTGGATTTGTTTTGTGGACCAGGCTGGCCTTGAACTCACAGAGATCCGCCTGCCTCTGCTTCCTGAGTGCTGGGATTAAAGGCATGCACCACCACACCAACTTCTCATAGGGTTTTTGTAAAGATTAGAACTAATCTATATAAAGCATCCGTTCATAAGAGCTCAAAGGATAAAAGTATTTGTAACACATATTGGGTACCGGTATTCCACCCTTAAGGTTTGCAAAGCCAAGAAACATTTCTGTTTTGGTCGCTACCTCTCCAGGTTCTTGCATAATCCCTGGCACAGAGAAGGCAACAAATATGCATGTACTAAATGACTGCACCATACATAATAGCTAGCCAAAGTTTAATAGAACTGTCTGTATCTAGATATGAAAATGCACAACTGGTCATTCCTGCCGACTGATATCATTTGTTTGGATATGAAACAAGGGGATCAGGATAGAGACCATTTGTCATGTGTGACACACTCTTTTTTCAAAGAGAAAAATGCACCACAGATTCTACTCAGCAATGTGAAAGAGATGGAAGCACGCAAACCTGGAGGGTAGGATGCTCAGGTGTTGTGAGGCACCCAAATAGACTGGGAGTTCCTTGAGAACAGTAGGTGGTCCATGTTAAAGATTTGAACCAGATAGAACGTCATGCTAAGTGTTTTTTAAGTACAGTCTGGCAAGCATTTACTAACCTTTGCATAAATCTAAGTATTTACATAGAAAAACTTACTAATCATTTAAAGATATACCTTGGGAAGAATTTATCTCTATGATGAATTTTGGAATATAGTTGGTGGCTACCTTCCTATGCTATCTGTCCAAATGGATTGACTTTCATGTCAGCCATATCAAGTTATGAAATCCAGCTTAACTCCCTTTTAGCTGTGTAAGTTACATGGCCTTTCTGATCTTTGATAGATTTAATGAAGATGACAATAGACTCTGGATGCCATGTAGGGTATGGTGTTACATTTGATACTGCATGGAAAATGCCTAACATATGTTCAATATTTGAGAGTCATCAATCATTATTGGAGGAGACTACGGAAAAAAAATGTCTGACCATGACACACTGGAGAGAGAGGACTGGATTGAACTGAGGAAATGGGTTAACACATGGGTCAAAAAAGGAAGCTTAATGGTTGCTAGGAGCAGAAGAGACATTTTTATATGTATAAAAAATTCACATTAGGATAGACTAGAGAATATCAATGGAAACGGCCCATGGTATTTAGTCAGTCTGGCTGATGTTGACATGCCCCAGCGTATTCAACAAGCAGAAAACACTATTGATTGACTCTTTTGGAAAAATAGTCATGATGAAGCTAATCCATACAAAAGGACTAACATTGCATGATGGTATGTCAAACTTCAACATGTAGAGAAACCAGCATGTGCTGGTGTAAAAGGCAGATAAGTTGGCGAAAATATTAGGACGGCCTTGGCTCACGTGTACTATATCCCTCCATATCTGTTTCTTTCACTTCCTACCCTACCTGCCATTCCAGTCTTGGAGAAAACATTCACAAACGCACGTGGATACAATGTTTATAGTGACCGAAAGTACTGAGACCACTGTGAAATACAACCCAGGTTTCAAAATCATGCTGAGAACGGCTAGAATTACTTTGTATGCTTGTTCATTAATTTCTGTTCAGATTCTTTTGTTATTGTTGAAATAATATCTCAATGTAAGCCCCAGATTAGCTTTTCCCATATAAGGTTTACAAGTGTGCAGGACCATGCCCGGTGCCGGAGCACATTCTAAGAAGATTATGAAGCTGACTTAAATTTGATTTGGAGATAGACATTATAGATTAGCATAGAAAATAGTATTTTCATTAACCATCAGAAATGAACAGCAGATTTCTAGCTGAGGGAATTCAAAGTTTTAAGCCAGTATTTTCAAGGAAATTAATGGCATGTATAACATAGTCTATGAAGGCAGAGACCTTTATTACACCCACAGAGTTTATAGCATGATGCTTGTCATGGTGTAGGAGCAGAACGATAAATGAGTGATCAAATGCCTCCAACAAACTAGTTCTGATGACGCTTGTGCTTACAGAGTAGTGGCCAGTGAAGTGTGTTTTACACAACGGATTCTGTAGGGAGCACGTTGGGCTGCAGCCTCAGATGCTGTGCATCTGGACCTAGAGCCATGCTCATCCTGAGGCCTGCTTTCTGAGATCTGCTCCGACACTGTGACCCAGCACAGCATGTCAGTCCGGGTGTGAAGGATGTTAATGTAGACCATTTTCTGGGAGGAATCAGACTTTCTGAAAGGTCCAAGAAGTTTCTACTGAGCTAGCCAAGGTTTACATGGAATTCTGCTCCTACTGGAGATTCTTCTACCCAGTCCCCTTCCTTTCCTTTGTCTTTCCAGTGGACCAGACCTGCATCACCATGGTAAGGGATCTCCTTACCTTGTCTTGTGTTCTCTCCCCAGCAAATCTCTTGCAAGTGTGATTCTGTCTCAATGTTGGCTAGTAAGAGCTCTGATAAACATGAACAGATACGGTACATAAGTCAAAGCAGAACATGGAAAATCTGCCGTGTGCAGGGTTTAAATTTAACCTGTGTTAATCCAACCTTGAAAATTATTTCCTCAGAACTAGTAAGACATCTTCATAGTGTCAGCAAAATTATCATTAGTCTCACTCAAGTGTTCTTATACCAGATCTACTCCTTAGAAACACCCTCTACCGTTACTGCCTTCAGAAGAAGATCACACAAAAGACTCAAAATGAACAAACTAGGGAAGTGATTTCACTTTGGGAAGAAATAAAAAATCTTTATCACCCTATAACTTCATATTTAAAATCCATCTACAGAACTTCTTACATATTCCCACTTGGAGTGATTTGTGGCACAGTGAACTCTATGTGGCTAATACATTATCAAAATGTGGTTTGCAATCTGAATGTCTACCTGATTTTATCATCTAGTCCCACATATCAAATTTCTCATGTACCAAAGATTACTGCGTGCATACAGGGTCTTACAACTCAAATGAAATAGTTGTTTAGGAATAACATTTTTGCAGGCTGAGTACAAGCTGGGTGTTCTGTATCTACTTGTGGATGAATATATGGAAATCTGAACTATCAAGATTTTTAAAAAAATGGAGTCAAACGGAGTTTTTAGTATTTAGGTCAAGATGTTTTCAGCAGACACAGTTGGTTAATAAAAATGAACAACTGAAATGCAAAAGATGATATTTGCTCTGGAGTTGAAAATGATTCTTTCCAGCAGGCAAGGGAAGGCCGTTACCTCAAAGGCCTGCCTTGCCAGGTCCAAGTTGTTCCCAGGGAGCTCTCAGCAGCCAGCAAGTACAATCATGAACTGGAATAACATTTACTGGAAAGGGATAGGAAAGCCTCCTGTTGGATGGCTTCGGAGTGATTCACAGAAATGTTTTACAACATTCTCACAGAATTTTAAACTACTCTCTGTCCTCAAAATATGAGTGTATTTTTACATACAGGGCAGAAAGAGACAAAGAGGGAGCAGTGGATGGTCCCAGTCCTTTGTCCCTGATGACTCAAGGATGCTTGTGACTGCTTTTTTTAAAATGTTAATATTTAAAATGTAGCCCAAAGGATGGGTGGAAACAAAGCATCGACTATGAAAAGTGACCACAGTTCCTATGAGGGGAATGTATACATTTTTGACAATAACCAAAAGGTAAGGTCGGAAACCAGGGATGTAGCTCAGTTCACAATATGTCTGGTTAGTGCGCACAGGGTCCTGGTTCATTCTCCAGGACCACATCAACTAGGCGTGTTGGTGCAATCCTATAATCCCAGCACTCATCAGAGAGGATCAGAAATTTAAGGCTGTCCTCAACTACATAGCCAGTTTAGGAGAGCCTGGGATACGTGAATTCCTGTCTCAAAAAAACAAATGAACAAGGAAGTGAGCTTTTTCATGTGTATATGTGTGGGCAGGTATGCATATGTTTGTACATGAGTGTGTGTGTGTGTGTGTGTGTGTGTGTGTGTGTGTGTGTGCGTGCTCATGGTTGTATGTGAGTGGATATGAGTGTATGTATGCCATGTGAGCCCAGCTGGCTTTGTCCTTGGTTTACATCTATGCAGCTTCAGTTTGATGTGCTAAGAACCCTGCACAGTTTGCCCTTTTATTCTGCTCTGAAATTCTCCTGATTGAGTTGTTTGAGGGTTCAGGTGCTGACAAGCTGGGTGCTGTCAGTGACTAGAATTACAGGAAGTCCATCCAATTACTGAATTGTGGTCATTCCACTTGTCACAGGGAGGAAATGAAAGTCATTTATTGTATTCATACCTGTTCCCCATCTCTGGCAGCCTAACCCCTCCTTCACATCTCTGGCTTGGTAGTAATTCTTTAAGCCAATGTTTCAGCAAAGATGTTGAATGTTGTTACTATACATGCTGTATAATAATCTTGACATTTTATTTTATATTTACATTTTTAGAAATTTAAGATCTTATTTTAAAAAATTGCATCATCACAGATACATTTCATACGTGAACATAAAGAAGGTCTTTGCTACATTCCTCTGTACTTTCAGGGACACCAAAATTGTGGGTGTGGTAGATCAGTGATAAATCAATTAATCAAATAACAAGAACAAATACCACTACCTCCACTGCCACCAAACAAAATACTCCAAAGGTCCTAGCTCGGGAGCTGTAGGATTTGATGGATATCTATATTTTAAAGCATGTCTGAGAACAATCTGTCATGCATTCATTCTATATTGTAGTCTCTGTTTGGTAAGAATATGACTTTTACATTCCTTTCCCTTATTATTTTACCCCACAATACAAATGATTTCTTTTTCAATTGTTTGTTTGCACAGTTTCTTGAGCTCAGGTTGGCTTCATTCTGGAGATCCTCCTGCCTCCGTTTCCTGAGCGCCAGGATTACTAGTGTGTGTCACCATACACAGTAATGCTGTCTTTTTTCTTTCTCTTTAATGAGGTGCTGGGATTGACCTTGGGGTCCGCTGCACTGTAAGCATATATGTATGTGCTATACCACTGAGCTATACTCTGAGCACATAAAAGGCAATTTATTTATTTTTAAAGATTCTATTTATTATTACTTTTTTAGGTGTATACTGTTTGTGTGTATGTGAACAGGGATGCATGCAACACGGAACACATATGAATGTCAGAGAACAACTTTCAGAGATTTCAATTCCTCCCTTCCACAGTGGGTTCTGGAGATTGAAGGCAGGTCTTAAGAGTTGCATGGCAAGCCTGTTGACCCTCTGAGCCACCTTGCAACCCACAGGAAACTATTTCTAAGTCCATGTACAGTATTTTCTGTGTGTACCTTAGCTTCCCTGGGGATTGTATCACACTTCTTACTGTGGCTGCCTTTGTACAGACTTCGCCATAGCCTCTCTCGTAGTCTGCTCTATAGCTTGTGTCTAGACTCATTTCTGTCCCGAGAAATCATTTGCTTAGCATCCTGTTGCTGTTGCTTCCAATAGCCACTAGAGTTGGCTTTTTTATAGATGAGGTCTTACCTTCCACACATAGCAAAGTCTGACCAGGTGAAGAGGGAACGTTGCTCTTGCTAGCTGAACACAGTTCTTCTACTTATGAGCTGTGTGATTATGATACAACTGGTGGACTATTTTCCTATTTCTAAAGTCAGAGTCAGATCGGGTAAGTTTACAGTATCATCTCCTACTTCTAGGTCCTATGGTTTTAGAAAGCAACTGTTTCCTATGCTTGTACTGGGTTGGGTTGTCCAACTGTCTCACTGCAGCTGTTTTGGCTCAGATGATTACCCAATCTATCTGTTGGCTGCCTGTTTGGGAGATGTGTATCTCACAGTGTCTAGGAGATTATTTGTCAGCTGCAAGAGGTCAAGGAAGAATACACAAACCCAGGGGGAAAGGTGGAGCCATGTAAGAAGTCAAATGCAAATTAGGAATACATACACACAATGCTAAATCTAAGAGACAAACTTCTTTAAGATTCAAAAGAATCTTGAGTGTTACAGACAAAGTGTGGGGGTGGTGGTTGTAAGGGGGATGCTTTGGGAGTTTAGATTGCTGAGACACACTCAGATCTAAGTGTCAGAAAGTAAAGCTTATGTATCACCAAAGGGATGTTAGATATTATTGGTACTTTGAGGTGATTCGGCTTGCATGAAGGTATCAGAAAAATAAATGCTGAGTTGGGAACCGTGAGTAACCTCTGATTCTCACCTTATAAGATTCCAACAATTGGTTGCTACCATACCATACCTGTACAGGGATTTCCGCCTGGGTTCTCAGCTCACAGAGACCTGGAGCAAGTCTGGTTGATGCATTCAATATAATAGAAGATTTGACCCACTGGTGGAAAATGCATATGACCAAGTTTGCTTTATTTCCAGTATCTAGGATGTGTGAGAGGGGGCTGAGATGGTCTGATCAAGTTGTAACTGTCCCTTCCTCACTTCTGCCATGTTTACTTTGGCCCCATGACTACCTTTTGGTTTCAGTATCTCAACTTTTATTCCAGCTTTCTAGATCATTGCCAGGTAACTGTGGGTAGATTACTGCTGCTCTCAACATTGGTCAGAAATATTTCTCTCTGTAGTGGGGAGCGGAAACATCTTACTAGTCAAAGTCCTGAGAATGAGTAGTTGTTGTGTACCCAGCCCTAAATGTGGCATTTGTAACAACTCCTCTAAGGCTCAGGGAGCATAGTGGAAGAGTGGACAAAAAAAAGCAGGGGGATGGGGGAGAATACTAGGAAATGCTATCTTCTGGCCATGAAACAGTCCATTGAACTCACAGACTCAAAGCAACTATGACTGCCTATCTGAGCCTTTCACAAGATCAAGCTAGTCAACATCACAGTATGGATGGCGGATGAGATCATAAGGCTCTATCCTTATTTGGGGAACTGTTGGCAATTGATGGTTCTGGGTGAAGGGAAGTCCTAATTCTGCACAGGTGTTTCTGTCAGTAGGTACCCCATGCTCTAGTGGATGGCCCCATATCCGTGTGCATCAAGGCAGCACTGACTGGATTCAGTAAACTATAAAAACGGAGAGTCCATGAAGGTGCAAGAATGTGAAGATACATTGTGCGGGTTCAGAGGGAGTGAATATGATCAAGATACACTGAACACATATATGAAATTCACAAAAAGTGGAAATATTCTTTAAAAAGAGTTGAGCTTTTGAAATCACAAACTCTCGGAGAATCACTCTAATGATTACCATTTGGGTAACTCAGAAAGTATCCCAGCCTAGGATTCTGTTACATGCTCCATTGGCCAGGTCAGACCTACTGGGTTAGCAAAACTGGCCCAGGGTGGGCCTGAACATTGCCCACCCCACTTTGACTTATTCATTATTCCCCTTTTAAGACCTATGCTCTCGGTGGAAGCTGGCACTCACATCCTTTTCTGTTTTTCAGGCCTCTTCTAGTGACCCATATAGTAATTGTCCAAATGAGTATACATAGGCCATATTATAAGAGTCTCATATCTGGCTTCTTTAAGAAATTTTGCACACACATCCACAGGCTATGAAAACAGAAGTTCAAACCACACTCTCAAGATGGTAACATCTTGTGAATTACACTGCTGAAAAATCCCATGTAGGCTACAATTTCTTTAGCTTTCAGTGGTTGTCCTAGTCAGGGCTTTTTATTGCTGGGAAGAGACACCATGACCATAGAAACTTTTATAAAGGAAAACATTTAACTAGAACGGGATTATAGATTCAAAGATTTAGTCCATTTTCATTGTGGCAGGAAGCGTAGTGGCATGCAGTGTACATCTGGATCTGCAGGCACCAGGAAGAGAGAGTAAATGACAGGCCCTGGCTTGAATTTACGAAACTTGAAGCCTATTCCCAGTAACATATTTCCTCCAACAAGGCCACATCTCCTAATAGTGCCACTTTCTGGTGACCAAACACTCAAATCCATGAGTCTATTGGGATATTTCTATTCAAACCATCACAGTGGTCTATGGGAACTTTGTAGGTAATGTGATTTTAAGAGGACACTGAAATTATCAGAAAGTTACCAGTTATGTACACGTGTACAAGTAATTTGCACTTCACCTTCATATTCAAATTATTGGAGTATTTCAAAGAAAGAACTCATAAATCATTCGGCAGGCAAAATGGCTTTCAGGCATTAGCTCTGCCTAAACTGTGGGCTATATAAATGATGATACGTTGCTTTTGATGTGAATGTCCCTGGCTTACCATTCAAAAGATCCTATCAAAATAAGGAATTCCATTAAGTGACAGAACTTTTAGGTTCTTAATGCAAGCATGAAAACGATTGATTTCTCCTGTCTAGGAATGGAATGAGCCTATAGAGGAATTTGGCCCATGACCCTTGTTCTAATACCAAGGTTGTTGCATTCTCCCAAGATGGTTTGGTATTGGAGGCTAATTAGTTCTCCATGAGTGAACTCCACCATCTTCTTCTCACATAGCTGCAAATCCTCTCCAGGGACCCTGTAAGGCTCTAATGCATCAGTGCCAACTCCTGTGTTTAGTTGACAAGGGAAAGAGCATCTCCAAGAAAAACAAGGCAAATCCAGAGAAGGAGCCTGGTTGGGGAAGGGTGGTAGCTTTGTTGGGTGGGAAGCTGGAAGAGGTGCTAAAATAATGGAGAAGCTCAAGAGACTCCTAGACTTTCTCTCTTTCTCTCTTTCTTTCTTTCTTTCTTTCTTTCTTTCTTTCTTTCT
>CAJQZJ010011242.1:2548486-2566354 GCA_907164525.1 Lophiomys imhausi
TCTTTCTTTCTTTCTTTCTTTCTTTCTTTCTTTCTTTCTTTCTTTCTTTCTTTCTTTCTCTCTCTCTCTCTCTCTCTCTCTCTCTCTTTCTTTTTCTTTCTTTCTTTCCAAAAGTAGTATTCTGAACTAATAGATTCTGCTAAAATAGCTACCCTGAGCTCTCTCATTTACAGTAAATGGCAATGAGGGGGAAATTGTATGGATATTGCACCAGGAACATGTTTTCTTGGAATCATAAGTCCATGCAAACAAACTGGCCTGGAGGCATGCTAGGAAAAGAAAGAGAAGAAAAGTCCCTTTGCAGGACAAAAGGGCATTCTTTGTCAGGTCTGGCTGGATAGATGCAACTCATCTTCCTGGCTAGACTGCTTCTTCATTTCTTTTACATCACCTGAGGTTTGGATGGCTCATTGCTACAGGATACCCACATGGAAACTCTCCTTAGCAAATGCTCAGGACAACAACACCCTTTCAACACAGACAGGCTAAGCAGGTCCAAGCTGAAGATTTCTTTTTTTTTTTTTTTAAGATTTATTTATTATGTATACAGTGTTCTGTCTGCAGGTATATCTGCAGGCCAGAAGAGGGCACCAGATTTCATTATGGATGGTTGTGAGCCACCATGTGGTTGCTGGGAATTGAACTCATGACCTCTGGAAGAGCAGACAGTGCTCTTAACTGCTGAGCCATCTCTCCAGCCCCCAAGCTGAAGATTTCTAACCAATATGACCAAGTACATTACATTGGACATAGAGTTTAGAAGCCACTCCTACCCATTTGCCTTGCTCTGGGAAGGTCTCTAAGTGCTTACATTCTCTTAAAGCAGGTTCTACAGCTGAGGTTTTTCTATGTGTGTTTTAAAGGTATTATTATTATTAGGTTGTTGTTTTTTGTTTTTCGATACAGGGTTTCTTTCTGTAACCAGGTAGCCCTGGTTGGCCTGGAACTTACTCGATACACCACGCTGACCTCAAAACTGGAGTTCTGCCTGCCTCTGCCTCCTGAGTGCTGGGATTAAAGGCATGTGCCACCTCTGCCCAGCTGACTTATTTATGTTTTGAGCTGAAATGGCCTTCTATCAGTTACAGAGCCCTTTCTTACCAGTTCTAGTTTTTGGAGCAAATGTTTTTGTCATCTTTCTCTGCTTTCTCTCATTCTTCTTAGATTCCCTATGTATGTATGCATGCATGTATGTATGTATGTATGTATGTATGTATGTATGTATGTATGTATGTTCTCATAATGGTTCTTTCCTCTGTATTTTTCCAGTTCTATGTTAAAATCCTACTGTATGTCTTGCCTTGCTGAAAGCTGTATCTATGAAATTTCAGATCTTTCATTCCTCTTACCATCAGCTGGACTTTGCAGTGGAGGAGGTGGCCAGTCTAAAGCCTTTGAACAGTGCCTGATCTGATGGTCATTTAACCTCATCTGGAGTCAATGTAAAGATTTCCTGGTGAAACGCCACTGGCATATCACAACAAATCACTTCGTCCTGAAATGGAGAGAAAGACACCACATGCTAGACTGTATTCTGAGCTCACTGCCAGCTCGTAATCCACTTCAGAGAGAG
The DNA here is from genome assembly GCA_907164525.1 of Lophiomys imhausi. NCBI lineage: Eukaryota > Metazoa > Chordata > Mammalia > Rodentia > Muridae > Lophiomys > Lophiomys imhausi. The sequence continues at coordinate 2,550,060 of CAJQZJ010011242.1, forward strand.
GGAACGGATGGATGGGTAGCTATATGATTGCTTATAGGTAGGGCTCTGATCAACAAGTGTATGGATTTTAAAGCCAAGAGCCCAAAAAAATTATTGTCAGCTCTACCAAAGACAAGGTCATTTTCTCTAGGACTCAATTCCGTGTTAGCAAAGTTAAAGGATTAAGCTAGGTCTGGAAGCATGAAACACGCTTCTTTATTGTTTTGTGAGGCAGGGTCTCTCTATGTAGCTTTGCCTGACATGACGCTCACAGTATAGGCTAGGCTGGCCTCACACTCAGAGAGATCCACCTGCCTCTGCCTCCTGAGTGATAGGATTAAAAGCATGAGCCACTACACCCAGAGAGACACAGTTTTCAGGTGATGCATAAACCTGGATTATAGGAGATTAAGTCACAGGAGGAGAGAGTTATTTCCTTTTGAATTCTTTCTGATTACAAAGAGGTGGGGCAGGCAGTAGTTTTTGCATTTTGCAATAACTACACTAGAGTAAAACTGTTTAAAAACTTTTTATCTTTTCAAGCTGCATGTGGTGCGATATGCCAAAATCTCAGAACTTGGGAGACTGAGGTCATGTATTTGAGGCTAGCCTGGATTACATAGCAAATCAATGTGGACTAGTATCAAGATCATGTCTTAAAGTGGGTGTGGAAAATTGTATCATCAGGCAAATTTGTAAACATTCTTTCATTTATTATGATTTACTCTTAAAATAATATGTTACTAAAATCAATGATTTAATTTAAATGCATATCAAGAAAAAAAACAGAACATGGCATGTATAATTAGAATTGTCAATATGGTATGAGAAGTTTAAAGTTTATGGAATACAGACTGAATGAATTCTGAAGCTCTTTTCAGCACCACATTTCTTTAATTTTGCAATGTTTCTAAGAAACACTGAGGCAATTTACTAACAGCTGACTATACTAAGTTAGTTATTCTAAGTTATCTGTGATATTGGTAGAAAGAAAAAAAAAACCAGGCAAAGATAGACAGAAAGATAACAGATCCAGAGATGTACAATATGTAGTTATGGCTAATATATACCAAAGGAAAGTTTTAACCTGCAGAGGTAGTAAAATAGCCTTGTGTGAAATGGATATATTTCCTGGGGGTTTTGCAGTTTGCCCTCACCTCAGAAAAGCAGTTCGATGCTCCTCTCTGGAGAATGAAAGGGTTGAAGCTTGGGACTGAAGAGATAGCTTAGTGGTTAAGAGCAAAGACTCTTCCAAAGATATTAAGTTCAAGTCCCAGTTCCTAGCAACCATAAGGTGGCTTACAACCATCTATAATGGAATCCCATTTCCTCTTTTGGTGTTCAGGTGTACATGCAGACAAAACACCCATACATAAATTACATAAACAAACAAACAACAAAAGAGCTGTAGTTCTCGCGAAATTGACAGCTCCTGGAGTGTTGGGATCCAGACTAAAGTTCGCACATAAAGAGCAGAGTCCTGGCCAAGCGTGGTGGCACATGCCTTCAATCCCAGCTCGGGGGGGAGGGGGGCGGGAAAGCAGAGTCCTGAACCGGAAGTGTGGCCTCGGCCTGAAATCCTTGTTCTGGGAGTTAGAGTCAAAGGGTGAGGAGAGCTCAGGCTAACCTGAGCTACATAGTGAGTTCCTGTTCTAAAAGAACAACAGAAACAAGAAGGTTTTCCATGATTCCAGTCGCCTTTGTATCCTCCACAGTGGCCTGGACAACTGTTTGGCAAGCGGGAACCTGGGGCCTAGGGCTGGCGGGCCTCAAGGCACTGTAAGAAGGCTGGGAAAGCAGGTGCAGATGTAAGGTTCACTTCTTGGACAAACGTGAACCTTAAGACTCCGAGAAAAACTGAATTTAATTTTTCATCAGCCTGGATGCTTAGGGCACTGAAAATGTATTTTAAAGAAAAAGCTATAGTGGTATTTGTACCTCAGGGTATAGAGACATAAATTCACGTTGTTGAAAACTATGGGAATCTAGAAGGGCACAGGTTCTTTTTCTAACTACCAGGTATACATGTAATGCATATATGCATGTAAATTAAATGTGACTTTGAATATGGTATACAATATGACATTATAATAAATAACACTTGCATTTTACATTTAAATACAAAAATAATTATGCCAAAGGCATAGCCACTTTGGAGAAGAACAGATAATTCTACATCCACCTAGAAAACATATGGCCATGATGCACTGATCAGACATTATTAACATATGTCATGAGTGCTGCAATCTTTATTTTATTTTTTATTAATTAATTAACTAATAAATTGTGTATTTATTTTGAGACAGGGTCTCACTGTGCAAACTTGCCTGGCCTCAAACTCAATATGAAACAAGGCTGACCTTTAACTTGTGGTGATCCTCCTGCCTCTACACTCTGACTGCTGAGATTACAAGTATGTATGGCTTTTTATTAACCTGAGTTTAATGAAGTCCACCTTGGGGGTTGTGTTCTCATCATTCAGGCCATTCCTCTACTGATCTTGAAGTTTTGCGCAATCCCTTGAATATGTACTGCAAATTGTACTTTGTAACGACACATACCTACTTTTCAAAGATTGTCTCATAGCACCTTGCAGAATGCCTTACAAATGGATATTTTTTTTTAGAAAAGAGATCAATAGATTGATGAATGGATGGGTAAATAAAGTGTTTTAGTTTCACTTTCTCCACACTCAAAAAATTTCTACCCTATACAAATTTGATGTTCAGCTTTCAGCTTTGTGAAGTGTAAAACTGTGGTGACCATATCAGTTTATTGAACCATGTTATATAATTAGCTCTCCTATGAAGACCAGGCCCTTTAGAAATGCCATCATTTTCACACACACAACCCGAGTTCCAGTGTGAGACTGCAGGAGAAAGCTCCCGGGAGCAGTGTCTAGCCAGCAGGAAGATGGAAAATCAACTCTTTCATACTCTAGTCTGGTCATTGACATTTGAAGCTGGACAGTGTAATAGTAGTCTCCCTTTTATTGATGAAATAGGAACATCTAGAATTTCCAAGAAGAGGTCACAGTATTTCTATGAGAATTCTAGTCCAAGGGAGATATTGATTAAATGGTTTCTTTTACCCATTTCCTGCTTAGTTTCTATTAAATGTTCTAGCCTTATGATAAACATAAAAAACAAGAAGAGGTGGAGGAGAAGGGGAGAGGGAAGGAATGAGTTAATGCTTTAATTATTCAAGGTGACTTGTTTTCAGGACTCTTTGGCCATCATCAATTAAAAAAATATGAAATATGTTTCTTTGCTTCCGTTTAGTTTTGAGACCTACTTCATGTTTGATTCCTGCCGGATGTTCTAGGGACACTGGTGGCTTACAAATGGCCATGGAAGCTCAGAAATTACCAGTTTTGAGTATATCGTGCATTACCTTGGCTTTCCTGTTTGTCAAATGTATTTTATCTAATGGAAAGTGATTGCTTCAGGGGCCACTAATTCAGTTAGTTTCTCCTATGTTCCAACAGTACCTTCTGTTGCATTAGAAGGATTGATTTAAGGTTAAGTGAACAACGTCATTACAATTTTAATTCTTGTGCCCCATTTCCACCCAGTGTCTCCTGTTCCTCATGTCCTTGAAGGCCAACCCACCTGACTACTCATCCTCCTCACCTGCCCTTCTGGCTAGGGATTTCTCAGATGAGTGAGTCCCTGAAAGTTGTGATTTTGTTTTGACTGAAAACGAACTAAGAATAGAGAATAGTTTAGTTACAATGAAAGAATTCCAGACTCTCCTATGGAAAGCAACACTTATCTCGATATCCTGGGATAGTGCTTGAAATTAACTTCTCTGAGCCAGTGTCCCCATCTGCAAAGGAGAAATTGTAATGCCTTCCTCCTGGGGCTGTTTTGCGAGTCAAAGAAAATGGAGACCGCCTAATGTGATAATGCTTCCTTTTCCAAATAGAAGTCATTGTGTTTCTGAAAACAATAGCTAATCTCCAACTTTTCTGTTAAACTCACCCTCCCTGTTGCTGATGATTGTTTTTCAAAGGTTCTGGGATCCAGATGGATGAGTCTTATGGTGGAAGTAGCTAGAAGGAAAGAGGCCAATGGCTGGGTGATAGAGACTGCTGTGTGTTTAAATATTTCTTCTGAGACTGTGTGAATGGTCTCCAAACAAACAGAGCCAGCTCTCTACCATGCTCTGGGCCTCTCTGCTGCAGGGACACAGTTTTGCCATGATGTGACAGTTCCTAAAGAACTGTCAGCAGTTTCCAAAGCTTTTTGAACTACACCACAAACGGTTAGAGTGTCCATTCCTTTAAGATTTCATCTCTTCTAGTTTCTCTCCATGTGCTGCAGACAAAAAAGGGCTCATTTGATTCCCATCACATGTCCTGTCTCTTCCTGCCCTGACTTATTTGTGTTCACGTTCCCTTCGTATGCATTGGTGATGATTCAAATGCGACCTTTCCCAAATATTCGTCCTTGATCTTCAAGTAAGAAGAAATCACTCTGGTTATGGAACTGCTAAGCTATTTTTGTATATATCTGCGGTGGCCACCAATCCTTCTATAATATACTTATTTTGAATTTTTTTTCATTTTGTTTTGTTTTGTGTTTTTGTTTTTTTAATTTATTTTTTATTTCTTCAAGTTACATCTCAATCACAATCCCCTCCCTACTCCCCACTCCAGTCCCACCCTCCTACCCTCTTCCCCCTTTATCCCCCATCCTCTTCCCTTTTTTTTTTTTTTTTAGGTTTAAGGTAAATCTTTTTCCCCCAACAGCTCCCCCTTTCAGTCCAACAAATGGTTCTTTCTCTTATACCAATAAATACAATACAAAACAACAGAAATAAATAGGCCACAATTATAAGAGTTATATGGCTTAGCATACATTCCCAATGTCCAGTCCATATGTATTTGGCACCTGACTTTAACATTCTACTATCTAACCATCTTCATGAGTTTAAAGTTCTATATCTAACTCAGCTTTCATACTAACTTGCATCACAATTTTAAAAACATCTTCTTAGATCCAGAACACCCTCTTGATTCCTAAACAACTCAAAATTTAACTATGAGACTCTAGCTATCTATTCTTCAACCACATCAGAGACCTGAGAGGGATAAATATATCTGATTGTGTTGGAAGTGCAGGGCCTGCAGCTTCTAAAACTAAGAAATGACATACCAGTGGCTGCCTGGACAGTTCCCATTTTCTCTCCATACATTACAGCATCAATCTTCAGCCATTTGGCCCCGTTTCTCTGACAGACATTGATTACAAAGCAGAAATTTTGAAGGACTCGCCTACCCTGTCTTGGCAGAGCTAGGCTGTTGACTTACCTGCTTCTAAGTTTTGTCCTTTTTGGACAGCATTCTGTCTACAGTTGAGGCAAGTGGTTTTTCTTGCCAAGAGATAGGCTTGCCACTAATTCAACCAACTCCCACTGGAGATTCTTTGATGCTCATCTTCTGCTTGGAGTAGAATAAGGGGTGCTATCAGAGGCTGACATGTCTGGATATCAAAAAAAGTTAAGAAAACATATTTGAATGCCATATTCTGAAGATCTCTTGAGGTTTTTGAAGATCCCCTATCTTTCATATTTAGATAAGCAAATGTTGCTTGTCTCTTAGCAACTTGATTTCTGATTAGCTTAGAAAATAACTGTGATAGACTGTCATAGTACCCAACAAAATGACAAGCTTGAATGACTATTAGTTTGCATTTCTTAATTATCCTAAATAGTTTATGACAGTTGGATAGCAAAAGGCTGCAACTTCACATTTCATTTTTAAGCATTACTAGGTACAATACCTTTAAAAAGCATTACCCTTAATTTTGTATCAATATACAAAGATCAATACCAATGTGGCCAAATATAATCTTAATCTTGTATCAGTATACAAATATCAATACCTATGTAGCCCAATATAATCTTAATACTTATTGTGAAATTTATGGTAGCCAATGCAGTTCAATTTTGTTCTGTGTAAGAGACCTAAAATTCTCATGATGAATAAGTAAATGAATAATGGCGTTGTTACAAAGATTTCTGAGTATGGATGGGAGGAAAGATAATGGTTTGAAAATAAATATGAAAATTATATGTATTGATAGTTCCATAAACGAGTTTAAGCAATGCGTCAAATAGAAATAAATAATGCAACTGACAGTCATAATTTATCTTGGCCTTTGAGGATTTTTAGTAACCTCCCAAAGGATAGAAACAGTAGAAAACAATGTTGAGAACTCATTGCTCACAAAGCAGATTTTACATGAGTAGGAAAATTATTTTATTTTACACTCCAAAAATTATTCTACTTTCTCTGTATAAATGATTATTTTGAATAATCAATCCTTTGGGAAAAAGAGATATACTAGGACTCACATGTAGACTCTGAATACTGTCTTTCCTAAAGCAAGCGGCTTTTGCTCTATGATCTGGGGCATAAAATCAACATTTTTCTCCTTCATGGGATTGAATCTGCAACAACAGTTTAAGAGTTAGTATTTTCTTCAGTGTAGTAACAATGACGGGGTTGGAATGAGTTACAAACACATGGATTACATTTCCCCTCATGGAAATCATTAATATTAAGGTAATGGAAGACTTTCATATGTCTGAATTCTAGCAAAGCTTTAAACACACAAATTCAAGAACTGAATAAAAGTCAGGCATGATGCACATCTGTAATCCTAGCATTTGGGAGGTGGAAGCAGGAAGATCAGGAGTTCAAGACCAACATGAGTTACATACTGAGTTTAAGGCCTGCCTGTGCTACATTAGAACCTCTCTAAAAACAAGCAAGCAAGCAAGCAACAACAACAAACCTAAAACTGGCAAGTATGACTGGGGACTATTTTTTTTATGCAGGGTTTCTCTGTGTGATCTGGCTGTCCTGGAACTTGCTGTGTAGATCAGGGTGGCCTTGAACTCACAGAGATCCGCCTGCCTGTGTGTCCCTAGTGCTGGGACTAAAGGCATGCACCATCATGTCCAGCCATTCTAGACAGTTTTGAACTGCCATGAGGGTACTGGGATTTGAACCCAGGTCCTTTGGAAGAGCAGTTGGTGCTCTTAACTGCTGAGTCATCTCTCGTGCCCCAAGTGGGGACATTTTTATTTGCAGTTATGTTTTGATTTGGAATACTGATGAAGGAAAAAAAATAATCCTTCTTCTTATGGGAAGGTTTACTGCCTAGTTTCAGGAATCCAGACATTGACAGTGGAGATTCTCAGGGTGTTGGGGGCTTAGTATCCATCTTTCCTCAATAGTGTTTCCTGTCTACATAAATAGGACCAATGGCACTGTCTTTGAATACACATTTAACAACATCTGTCATTAGAAACAGGGTTGAAAGTTAGAATGAAATGAATCTCATGAAAGGAGAAAATACTGATCTTCCACAGAGGGGAATATGTGATTTCTCTACTTAAGGTGAACTCCTTGTTCTATTTGTATTTCTATGTTAAAAGTCTCATGCCGAGCAACCTCAGTTTTCAGTGACCCAGGACAGTTAGTCTCCCTCTGTTTTCGTTACTTTTCAATTACTGTGAAAAAACACCATGGCAAGTTATAAAATATTGTTTAATTTTAGGCTCATGCTTCCAGAAAGTTAGAGCCCATGACTATCATATAAAACCTTACGGACTTTCTGTGTCCACCCCAGCTCTGAATAAAGACTGAAAGGAGACTTCTATTGATTTATAATAGCTTTAGGCTTTAATTTACACTTGGTCCCAAATAGCTCTTATAACATGTTAAACCATTTATATTAATCTATGTTTTACCACATGGTTCATTAGCTCTTTTTCATTTTCATATGTATGACTTCCTCCTTGTCTCGTTGGTGAATCCTGCCTCTCAGCTTCTTTTCTCAGAGTCCCTATCTTTGTGGGAAGTCCTTCCTATTCTTGCCTGCTTTTTCTATAGTCTCTTCAACTGTTTATTTAACCAATCAAAAGGTGATGGAGAACTATAAAATACTGAGGCAGGAGATGTTTAATAAACATGACAATACCAAAGGTCTAGCCTGTGTCCTGTACTCAACTCTCTGGTTACAGACAGCACTATTTGAAGAATACAAGGACAATCTTTACACAGTGTACAAAAATATTACTCCAACAGTCATGGAAGAAACAATGACAGCAGATAGTCAGGATTGGCAGTGGAGCAGTAGCTGAGAGATCACACCTGGACCCAAAAGCACCAGGAGGAGAGCTAACTGGAAACGGCATGGACTTTTGAAACTTCAAAGCCTTCCCTCAATGATACACCTCCTTCAACAAGGCCAGATCTCTTAATCCTTCCCAAACAGCTCCACTAATTATGGACTAAGTATTCAAGCATATGAGCTTTTGGGTGCCATTCTCATTCAAACCACCACACCATTTTGAGTGAAGATATCACTGGAAGCCATCATGTCATTCTTAGACTTTTCCCTTGCATGCTCAGCACTGGTGGACCTAACTAAAGTACAGATTTCCATTTTGCTTGTGTGGGGTGGAACTAAAAATTTCTAACAAACTCTCTCCTAATGCCATGGCTGCTGCTGATCCAGAGACTTCATTGTGAGACTCAGAATTCAAGGGCATGTCTAATCTATGGCCTGTGGGCTGCTTGTGGCCACATGTGTCAAAGAGTAGCTGTGAATATGAGCCATCGCAAAATCACAAACTTTTCTTAAAATACTATGAGCACTCGAGAGGCAGCTCAATTAGTGAAATGCTTGTCTTTTCTTGAACTTCATCCTCCAGAACTCATGCAAAAATATCACGTGTGGCATCACATGCCTCTAATCCCAGAGCTGAGGAAGTAGGGACACACAGATCCCCGAGGCTTGCTAGCCAGCCAGCCTAGCTTACTTGGTAAGCATCAGATCCACGAGAGATGCTGCCTCAAAAGATATAAGGTGAGTAGTACTTGAGGAACAGCCATGGAGACTATCCTCCACCCTCAATGTACTCACGATGGCACCACTGACTCATTTTCTTTCTCTTCAAGCTTTTGGTATGTAAATTGTGCAGTTCTCAAGTGTAACGATGTAAAAAGTTAGACACAGCTGGTAAAGGATGCCCACGGACTCAGAGATATACTAAGGTCTGGATTCACATCATTCTGTGTCTTTGATCAAGTTGCTTAACCTCAGTAAAACTTTATCTTTTGTTTTTCAAATCTCCAAAAAATGGTACTCTCCTCAAAGTATCCTTTCAAAGATTCATGGAGACGTTTACAGGCATAGGTTAAACAAAAAATAAAATAAACATTAACTGTGTTGTGACCACTGGTATTCACATCATGTACCATCAAAGTTATTTCCCAACAGGTGATGGAAGCTGATTACAAAAATAAGGAAGGAAAGTTACAGGTAGAGTCCTGGTAGTGATGTTTGCAAGGTAAATCAGGATATTTGAGGAATGAAGATTTCACCAGGTTGGATGGGAATTAGGCTAATCCATAAAACATATCCCCAAACTGGCATTTCCTATAAAATACTAATCTTTTACAAGTTGTTTTATAATCTACCCCACTCTTCTGAATTCCCTGGAGCTACATGCCTAATACCAAAGGGTATCTGACTTAAGAAAAGGAATAGAACACTAAGAACTTAGCATAAAGGTCCAGCTCAGTTCCAGTTCTATTTTATAGATTGCACTATTCCTTGCAACAGTGGTTCTCAACCTTCCTAATGGCACGACTCTTTAATACAGTTCCTCACGTTGTGGTGACCTCCAAACATAAAATTATTTCATTTTTCATAACTGTAAGTTTGATACTGTTATAATTGTAATGTAAATATCTGTCATGCAGTATATCTAATGCATGAACCTAAAGGGGCCTGTGTTAATGTTCCATCAATACTGACTTTATGCAAACATCATGGTACTAACATGCAGACAAAAAGACCAGTGGAACAGAAGTCCCAGAGATAAGTCCACATAGCCATGGCTCCCAGAGCACACATGGAGAACAGACAGGATTTTCAAAAAACTGCACTGAAAAAAAAAAAACAAAACAAAAAACTGGACATCTGCAAAAAGAAAGTTGAAACCATGAGAGATCCCACCCTCCAGAGGACAAGTGAAGGCAACAAGAGAAGCTGAGGGTCATCAAAGTACATTTGAAATGTGTGTGAAATGCCAGTGAAACTCATCATTTTGCTCAGCTAATGTTGATAATTCACGATAACAATGAAATGTTACATAAGATATTCTCATAGAAAGGAAAACATGGACACACTGGCTCTAGATGTGTGACGATAGCTTCAGACCTTCACTGCCAGATCTCATGGCTACCTGAGCACATCTTGCAGATTGAGGCTTGCTTGTTCTTTCCTTTTCTCCACCTACCTCAGCAGGGCTGAGTTGGGCTATTTGGTCTGGAAGATGTGACCATTTTGTTATCAGTGGCCTCCACCTGAAACTTGTGGATGATTTGAATGAATGATCTAATTCTAGAACTGAAATTTGGCGGTTGAGAAGTGAAAACTTATCAAGTCAGTGTTAGGGACTAGCAATGTTCTGTGTTCCAAGGGAAGATGAGAGAGTTTAGGTTGAAGAGCCGTAAGTTCGCCATGAGCATGTCAGCTATATGAACAAGCACCACTTACATCCCAAGCCATTTTAAGAACAAGGCTTTAACAAAATAGCTCTAGGATTCATCTCTGATGCAAGATAGAGGAGCGAAATCCATGTGCTCCAAGAAACAAACTGCTGTATTATCATAAGATTGAGAAGCAATTTCATTTGCCAATTGTCTCAACAAAATAATCCAGGACCTCAAGTCCTTCTTGGAATTACTTGACCAAATGTTGCCTTGTTTTTCTTTTTTCTTTTCTTTTTTTTTAGATTTTTTGAGACAGGGTTTCTTTGTGTATCCTTGACTGTCCTGGACTCACTTTGTAGACCAGGCTGGCCTTGAACTCACAATGATCCACCTGCCTCTGCCTCCCCAGTGCTGGCATTAAAGGTGTGAGCCACCACGCCCGGCACCTTGTTTTTCAAGTGTGGATATTCACACTGGATATAGAATTGCATTAAACATTTAAAGCTCTTTGGAGAATGTTAGGAGATCTGGATAGTACAATGTTTAAAAGTCTCTCACACTGGCTGAACATGGTGGGGCATGCCTTTAACCCAACACTTGGGAGGCAAAGGCAGGTGGACATCCATGAGTTTCAGGCCAGCCTATTCCTCATAGCAAGTTCCAGCCCATTACTCATCCCCTTCCTCTGTTCCTCTATATTGCCTTGCTCCGTAACGTGTATGTGAATGTTCCTTCATTACTGCCCACTGTCTGTAACACCTGTGCAAGGCAGACAGTCTAATCCCTAACAATAATGTTCATGACTGCTCCGACCATCCATGGCTTCTGCACCACTGTGATCATATTCATTCTGATACCAAAGACCAAAGATGCAGCTGCCGTGGACAGTTGCCATCTGTGCATTAAGCCCATATTGTATTCTGAAATGTATTTCACACTTTTGAAAAAAAATGAATGCCCAGAATCTTCATGATCCTCTTTAAACACAGATAATTCCTTTTGGTTCTGACCACATAGGGGATGTTAGTACATGAGCAACGTATCTTAAAATTGCAAGAATCGGTAGGTCTAAGGAGGTAGTTTACAACCCCAAAATGGGGTTCTGTTCTCTCGTGTGTCCCTGTAAGTCTTCATCAAGAAGAACATATGTGTTCAGTTTTCATTTGTCAGATTTTGGACCTACTGTACTGCTGACAATGCTTTTGCTATTGAAGTTTGAAGCAATAGAAATCATTTGACCCGAGAGAAATGCTCAGTAAAATGTACTCAGGAAATAGTGACTGAATGAATGTCCTCACTTTTTTCTCAACAAGAACCCAATATCTTGGCCAGTGAGATGACCCCGTGTTTTGTTAAAGCACTACCAACCTGAGTTTGACGCTCACATCTGATATGGAAGGAAAAAAAACAAAAACAAAAACCCTATTCCCCAAAGTTGTTCTCTGATCTTCAGTATGTACCATGTCTATATTATCCCATTGTTTTTTCTCTCTGTCTCTGTCTCTGTCTCTCTCTCTCTCTCTCTCACACACACACACACACACACAAATCATTAATAATAAAAACCTTTTAAGAAAGAATCCAGCTTCATAAACAAACATATTTGTGTATTCATACATCTAAATATGAAATTTAAGGAATTAGACAAGGTGAATTTCATTAGAACCCTTATCTTTTTATCTAAGTGATTGTATCAAGATACCTTGCTTATTTGAGTATAATTCTCATGTCTGTAATGGTGGAGGAAGCTAGTGAGAGTCAATGGCACCATCGAACTCTGAAACTTCCTAACTCTGTTGAGTTCTCGACTTTTTAAAATGTTGTATGGTTTTCCTCCTTTGCATTGTATAGATATTGTTCAGAAGAATACACATGTTGGTATTCACTTTGTGAGTGGCCTGCCCTCCTCTTAGTTGATGGCGTTGTCCTTGTACTGGGCTGGGAACATCTTGGAATCTACTAGAAAACCGAGCAACCATCAATGGCTTGGCGTAATTAGCCAGGAAATATGGGGGAAGTTGAGCATGAAATTCTAACTAGGGAAATATTTTATGATAGTTTTCGCTGATGAGCTATTGGGCATACTCACTGTTTTAGGTTTAAAAGAATTTTCCCTAGTTAAAAAATGAAATGCTAGATTCAAGCTGTGATTTTTAAACTTGGTAACAATGTAGGGCAAGGCCTCCTACGAATCAGAGCAGATGCCAACCACGAAGAATTTCCACCTTGGACACTGGCTAAAAAACTTAAACCAAACCAAAGAAAGTACAACTTAAAAGTGCTTTTCCTGTTCCCATTATCAAAAGAAAATAATTGCTTTTTAGTTTCTTAAAATGCAAATATGTTGAAATATGTTGACCATCAGCTTAAAGGAAAACAGTAAGCATGCACCAGAACCTGTCTAACTCTCGCTGCACCTCATTCCACCTCACTGGCCACACAGGCCTCATCTCCATTTGTTGAACACAACACAACATACCCACTTCTGTCCCAAGTGCTTTTGGACAATTATATGCAGACTACAGTTTTGTCTTAGATTAATTTTTGTTGCTTTGATTAGCCACTGACCAAAAACAACTTTGGGGAGGAATGGACTTTTTTCCTCTGATAAATTTCATGTTACAATTGAGAACTGAGGAGATGCAGGGAAGGAACTCCAGGCAGGATCCTGGAGTCAGGAACCAAGACAGAGACCGTGAAGGAACACTGGTTACTGGCTACCTTTCTATGGCTTGTTGGGTTTGCCGTCCTATACAATCCACAGCCACTTGCTTAAGGATGGCACCTCGCAAAGTAGGCAGGGCCCTTCCACATCAATCATCAACCCAGGAAATGACCTACAGACATGCTTGCAGACCAATCTGATGGAAGAAATTCTCTAATTGAGGTTCTTGCCTCCAACATAACTTTAGTTTTTGTTTAGTTCACAAGAGAGCAACCAGCACAAGTTTCCTGTCTATCATACAGTCTCTGGAAAGCATCACTTCTATGAAGGGGCTTCCTGTGGATATATCAGATAATGCTGTCATATACCACACTTTACTCTTTTTACTCTTTTATTTTTCTGTCAGAGTGTGATAAGTAATATTTGAGATATATATATATATATATATATATATATATATATTCAGTAATTACTTATTTTCTATCTATCCTCTTAGTTGTTCCAGAGATCAAGGAACTTGGGCTAAGTTGCACATGCCTGGATAATATCTAATTAGTATTTCAATAATTAAATTAATAATAATGGAAAAAAAGGAAAAAAGAATAATGGAAAGCCTAGTATTTTCATGGTCTCCTACTATGGAAAACTATACAGAGCTGATCTGCTTTCAACTCAAATAAGTTCTAAAGGTGATTTTTCTTATAGTAGATGAGGAAAATGAGTTTTCTGGCAGCTTAGTGAAAGAAATAAACCCAAGATCTCAACATTCTTAATTGTGTAATTGATTTTAATATAAGCCTCTTTCTTTCTACACTCCTTGCTATATATTCTGATATGTTGTCCATATTTGACATACCAAGTAATAGATACTTTCTGCCATTTTGATATTGCCAGCGTCCATTGGACTACCCTACTCTACAGTTAGTAGTCATTTAATCATTCTTCATGTTATATCATCAGCTTATTTGCACCTCCTTCCTCACAACCTACATTTGTGAGGAAGTGTGTCATCATGGTATTTTCTTATCAGGAATAAATTAATAATAATAATAATAACAACAATAATAATAATAACAGCTATACCATGTTAAATTTTTACTATATATCATATTTTATTTAAGTAGGCACAAGAAATATCAGATGCATAAGCATATATAAGATCTTAAAAGAAGGATGGATTGCATAAAAGGAAATTCAGGAACCAATAACTTAAAAGGCGAATCAGCACAGAAGTGGCAACTCTACACAAAACACAGCATTAGTGTTCAGGTTTTGATGTGTTTTCTAAGATACATCATTTTAACACTGGGTATCAAAAACTGCCCAAGATAATTCTTAAAACTAGAAATTTCACTGAGTCCTACAAGTAGTCATACAACAAAACTGGACTCAACTGAGCATGGTAAGATGGAAGCGTACTCATTGAGTGATGTGGAAAGGGAGTGTGGAGGGGATCATAGATCTGGGAAGAGTTGTGAGGGGTTATGAGTTAGATAAAAATGCATCATATAACAGCACATGCTGGCAAAGGTGTGGAGAAAGGGGAACCCTCCTCCATTGCTGGTGGGAGTGCAGACTTGTGCAACCACTATGAAAATCAGTCTGGTGATATCTTAGAAAACTTGGAATAGCCCTACCTCAAGACCCAGCCATACCACTTCTGGGTATACATCCAAAAGACTCCTCACCAAATCATAAGGAAGTTTCCTCATCTATGTTCATAGCAGCCTTATTTGTAATAGCTAGAAACTAGAAACAACCCAGATGTCCCTCAACCGAGGAATGGATTAAAAAACTGTGGTACATCTACACAATGGAATACTACTCAGCTATCAGAAACAAGGAAATCATGCAATTTGCAGCCAAATGGATGGAACTAGAGAAGCTCATCTTGAGTGAGCTAACCCAGACTTAGAAGGATGCACATGGCATCTATTCACTTATAATCGGATTTTAACTATATAGTACAGGATAACTATATTACAACCAATGCACCAAAGGGAACAGGAACATAGACTTTGTTACCTTTCCATGAGACACTTTTCCCTAGTGGTGCTGCCTTGTAGGCCCCCAGTGTATGTGGAGGCTCTTGGCCCTCATATGACTGCTGAACTGGGGTGGGGGACTGTTATGTAGGGACACTCTACTCCAGAGGAGTGGGATGGAAGGGATAGGGGGTAGAGGGTGGGAGGGTGGAACTGGGAGGGGTGGAAAGAGGGCACTATGATGGAGATGTGACCTGAAGTAATAAATAAATATTTTAAAACTCCCAAGAACTAATACAAATTTTTTTATTATTTTTTAAAAATAAAAAGAACTTAAAAAGAGGTCAAATGCTGTCCTTTTAAATAATCAACTGGTTATAAACTAATTACTAACTATAGCATAAAAAAATGCAAGTACCAGAGATAATGACTGTTGGTCAGTTTTAGATGGTTATATAGACTAGTCAAGAGCATGTTATTTCTTTGAAAGTACCAATCATGTGAAAAGAAATTAAAAATAGAAATGTCAAGTCCTAACTCCAGACCAACTAAATCAGGCCCTGGGGCAAGAGGCAGAAAGAATTAGTCCAGGTGAGCTCATATTTAAACACAGCTGGAAAGTATGCCGCTAAGTGATGTGTATTCCACCAGCTATAGCACACATGCACTATTCAGGCACTCAGGAGCCTGTAGAAGAGGATCACAAGTTCAAGGCCCACCCCCAAATCTAATACCAAATAGCAACAGCAGCAATGACAACAACAAAAGAAGGAAGGAAGGAAACAATTCATACATAAGATGTGCAGAGACATCTTATATATGAAGGAAATAAGACTTTAGGCAACTGTTAACCTGCAAACATCAAGATGAAAAGTTATTGTCTGATTTCTGTAGTATTTCTCATTACTTTACACACACACACACACACACACACACACACACACACCACATACATCACACACATCACACACCACATACACCACACACACCACACATATCACACACATCACACCACACACAGCACACATACCACACACACCACACACATACCACACACCACACACACACACACATATACCACACACACACACCACAAACACCACACACCACACACACATACACACACATACCACACACACCACACACA
>CAJQZJ010011242.1:2598837-2680879 GCA_907164525.1 Lophiomys imhausi
ACACACACACACACACACACACACACACACACACACACACACACACACATAAAGGTAGATGACATAAAACTGAGACTAGATTTCTGAACAAAGACTTAGAAAGATTTCAAAGGTATCATATCAAAATCTCATCGACTCAGAAATGTATGTAAACCTCCACTTAGATTCACAAAGTCAAATGTATATAGACTAGAAGCTGACTTGGTTCAATCACATTCCTGGGATTTAATAGCATGCTGAAAGTTCACTATAATTAATACTGGAGTGTGGCTGCAAAAGTATGTAATTAAGTGATGTTAACTGTGGAAATATGGTGTAGCCATGCCCACTAAAATATGCTGTTGAAACATATACCAGTGCACTTTAGATGAAAAATATCATAAAAGTGTGCAGAGAAGAGTAAGCAAAAAAAAAAAAATCAAAGATCTAGAAGTCAGTCATTCACTTAAAATTTGGCGGAGGGAAGACATGGAAAGGAAATGACATGCCCTTTCTTTATGTAGAAAGAGATTATACTTTGTGTGGTGTAGAACAAAGGGTAAGAATTTATAGATGGGAAGAATCTAAGGGCTTGTTGGTTGAGCAAGCTGTGGACTCTGTCATTTATTTACCTGCATTTGAGAGGCTTCTCTATCAATGCTCCCCCGGTACACATTCCTAGACAGTAGAGTAACACCTACGAACTAGAGATATACGGCTCCAACTCTGAGCTTTTTATAAAATGTGGATGATAAAGACTTTTCTATGTCCGCAGGAGTATAGTAACAAAAGTTGCTGTACTGAAGGCCTCTATAGATTGTAGGGAAAAGTAGGTGAAGCAGAGAAACATACCTAAAGTTTCAAAGTCACTGGTCATTTGCTATGTGGAAGGATGGGCGGATTCTTAAAGGGACACCTTGAAAACTGATGGGATTTGATGATGTTAAGAAAGGCGTCCCTGAGGAAATAATATGAGTTCCAAACCCTGGAGATGGGAAGAATGTAGGTAATTATGGAGAGAACAGTGCATTCTTCCAGGACACATGTAAGAAACTAAGAAGTCAGTAACCAGAGCAAAGAAGATCAGAGATATCAATATGTGCTGAGCTTAGTGAGACTGGAGAAGGTCACACCAGGAAAACCATGGAAACTTTTTAAAAAAACCATCGCTTTATTCTAAGTACAACAGGATGTACTGAGTAATTTAACAAAAGGGATGATAAAATAAAACACATCAAACAAAATAAGACCTCTGGATTCTGTGTAGAGAATGCAGTAGATATGAAGGATTCTGTGTGGAAATTAGGTATGAAGAAAATAAGAATCCTATTGCTTTGGTCTAAATTGAGGATAGTGTTTTGGAAGAAGCCAGGGGCAGTAGGTATAGAACTGAATTGACAAGTACAAAGTATACTTTGGAGAAGATATGATTGTTCTTGATTGCTTGAGTTGACATTGACTTGATGTGTGTCAGGATGGGGAAGGTTCCCAGTATACCTCTCCAGATCCCAGCTCTTATACCTGGATGGACTGAACTGTTTCTGGGAGGAATTTTGAGAGATGCATTACTATTGGCAGTGAAGAGGATTGACCAGGCTTGAAGGTCAGTGGCCATGTGAAATCTGGAGTGATTGTAGGCCTCCAAGTGATATCAGTTAGGCCTGAATAATGGTCATGGTAAATAACATGGCCCTTAGGGGCAGGGTGATCTACTCCTTGGTGTCCACTGGGGCCACTTGACCTTTCCTGATCTCCCTTCAGTCTCACCTTTAGTCAGGAGTGAAGGGAGTTTCAAAGCACAAAGGTCACACTATTGTATTGTGAATGGGAGACAGTGGTAATGATTGCTCAGTGATTATTTTTAAAATATTTATCTATCTATCTATCTATCTATCTATCTATCTATCTATCTATCTATCTATTTATTTATTTATTTATTTATTTATTTATTTATTATTTTATGCATATGGGTGTTCTTCCTGCATGCATGTCTGTTCACCATGTGTGTGTGCCCAGTGACAGTGGAAGCTAGAAAAGGGCATCAGGGCCCCTGGAAATGGAGTTACAGATGGTTATAAGTTATGTGAGTGCTGGGAATTGAACCTGGGTCTTCTGGAAGAAGTACTTTAAACCACAGAGCCATTACTGCAGCCCTCAGAGTTTTTCACATCTTAACTTTTTAGAAGGAATCTAACCCTGATATCAATGTTTATTCAAACCAGAGCTTTGAAAAGTGCTGGCTGGTTACCTGTGGTTTTACACTCGAGACTCTTGTATTCCTTGTTCTTTCTTAATATTGTGGGTGATCTCAGTACTTATCTTCTGATAATTAGGACATTCTCTACACTGTGTTCCATGCAATGAGATAAATCATTGGAGCACATGCCGTAGAGTTCTCTCCCACAGAATTAGACTATGTGTGTTTCATGCCAGAAATCTAGAAGTTGTTGAAGATTAGTAATTTTTGATAAGAGAAGGTGAATCTGAAAGAGAAGGTATTACAACTTAAGATTTACTCTGGCAAGTATTTTCAAGTGCCAAGGGGGCTTTCAAATGAACCTTTATATAAAGAGAAGAGAGCTAGGCATTGAATCTCACCACCTGCTTTCCCCATGAAAAACTCAGTCCCCAGAACACATTATGAGTGTACCCTGCCACTGGTCCCTGCATTAAATGAAGTCAAGTTTAATCTTTATGTCTCAACCTCAGTAGCTCTTTTTCTTTTGTCCAGACTATTGATTTACTACTGCTTCAGTTAATCCAAAAAATTCATCTGCCAACTCCTTTCAACCCATCTTCTACTATATGGGTAATCAAAATAAGATCCCCTCTCTTCTCTTCTGCCCTCTCCTACTCCACCACCAAAGTGCAGTCTAACATGCTTCTCTCATAATACCTCTATTGGGTTCTAGGGTTTTCATTAAATCTATACGTTACAACAGTGAAAAGAAAAATTCCTATATTCTCAGGCTGGAAATTAAGAACTGTTGAAACCAGACACAGTAATGCACATTTGCAATTTTTGCAATTGCAGCACTTTGGGGGTAGAGGGAGGAGGATACTACACTGTGAGTGTGAGGACAGTGCAGATTACATAAAACTCCGTCTCACAAAACAAAACAAACAAACAAAAAAACAAAAAGCATCTCAACAAAAGCAAGACCTAATAAAGAGAAGCAGAGATTTGTAGTATCTTTCAAAGTGTGTTTTCTTCAGTTGTTCTACAAACCACCTTTTTGCTTCCCCCGACCCAGAGGGTGATGAGTTCAAGGCTAACCTGGACTAGATAACAAGAACACATCTAAAACAAAACAAAATTACAATAACAAAAACCAATAAATACATAAACAAACAACAAATAAACAGAAAAACAAAACAAAACAAAAAACCCAAAGACAGAAAAATGTCTTCTGTTTTACTGCATAAAATGTTTTCTGGAATATTTGGCCAACGTTGTCTTTCACCATCTCTGGTGTAAGGTAGGTATGTTTAGAGGAAACGCTGGCTTAGGTCACTTGTATGACATGCAGTGAACAGTGTTTCTTGATGCATGTCCAGGATGGGGCTGTCATCAGTTTTAAAGAAAACTGAGGCTGTTCCTAGCTGTGTAATCACATTAACTCACTCTCAGGCAAAGCAGTAGTTTCCTTCCTTCTGATTGAAACAAATTCTTGTCTTAAAAGTCCTAATCTCTGAGATGTTATTTACTCAGCATTATAGCAGCAAAAGATAAACTCAAAACAATTGTCTAAATGTGAACACTCCATCCTGAGACGCGGGGGATGGGGGGGGATGGAATACATAAAATTTAAATGAGTATTTTTTTTTTTAAGCTAGCAGTTAGTGAGTTTCCTTCTATTGTGGCTGCATTTGCACCTGAGTGATATCAGAAACTAAGCTCCAGTTAGGCATAATAGCACATACCCTAATCTCAGCATTTAGAAGGCTGAGGCAGGAGAATTTTGGGGTAAGGGCCAGTCTATTCTGCACATGGAGATGGTTCGAGAAACAAACAACATGTAAACAAAGCCCAGATGAACTAAACCCAAATATACAAAGATGAAAATATACCATTGTAGAAATTCTGCTTTCTTGAAAATTTCCAGGATTGCAAATGAAGAGTTCCTTAATTTGTAAAATGCCACTGTTTTTCTTCAAGTTTGTCTATTTTCCTTCCACTTCTGTTCAGAATACACTTTATTTAAATCTTGAATGTCTTTTGGTGCTGCTTCTAGGGACTTCAGCTTTCTTTAGCTTGAATATTAATATACATTTTTGATGTTTTAAATTTTGCTGTATCTTATTGTGTTTTTATAAATTGAATAAAGTCATAACAATTACAATTGTTAATATACATATAGTAGTTAACCTAAGTGGAAATTTTGAGAGTATAATATCAATATTTTATGTCAAAATTCTGTGAAAAGATTAATTGGGTCCAATGTAGCTGATACTCACAACCCTGTTGAAGTTATTATTAAAACAGGAGTCTTAGTAGGACATAGTGAAGGATCAGGAATTAGAGGACATCCCTAGCTACATAACAAGTTCAAGACCAGCCTTGGATACAAAAGACCCTATCTCAAAAACAAGCAACAACCCGGGTGTGGTGTGGTGTCACATGCCTTTAATCCCAGCATTTAGGAGGCAGAGGCAGGTGGAATCTGTGAGTTCGAGGCCAGCCTGGTAGGGCAGTTATACAGAGAAACCCTGTCTTAGAAAATAGAAAGAAAAAGGAAAACAAACAACAAGCAAATAAATTAATAGAAGTCTGAGCGCTGTATGTTGTGTATGATGTTAGCCATCATTTCACAGTTCTAAAAATGCAAACTGGAAATTGAGTCTCTCTGTACATTACGTTTAATTTTTAGGCTCTCATGTATTTTGATGACAGCTACACCAAAGCAAGTGAATATTGATGGAGTGTGAATCCAAGGCCAATGTCATCTCCCTACTCGACGATGGAAAGAAATGGGCACTAGGGACAGAAGTGTGCTTGGACTTCCAGTTTATGGTATCACTTCTCTAAAATAATGTACATTATTCTCTAAATTAGAAACATAACCTTCAGGGCATAAAGCAATGTGCAGAATGATATTCAAAACTCTGTAAAACCCCATTTTAGCTGTCAGAATTGTCGCATCATATAACTGATATTTTCTACAAAGTCGTTATCCTCTGGTATTCTTGAAATGAGGAACCTCCAGATTACTTCTGTACGTTCCCAGAAGTAACGTTGTGTTTAATGGTTTTGGTGGTGTGTTAAGCAGAGAGGACGATATTTTTTTCTATGTCCTTTATATTCGTTGTATTAGGTTATCACCACAGGAACCCTATGCCATGATTTCAGCACACAAATTAAGTAGCTAGGCACCCAGCTAGTAAGGATATTTGACTTGTCTGGGTTTTACTCCTCAAGTCAGGATTCACCTCTTGTTAATCTGTTCCTTTAATTCTTGCTTTGCAGTCCTGGAGGAGATGCAAAGATTTTATCATAAAAGTGAGGAGAAGAAACTCCCTTCACACTACAGAACAAAACAAACAAATCTAAGACACTATCCTGAAGTGTGATTTTACTACAGAGATCACTTACATGTTCCAAATAATAAACCAATTAGCTTGTGAGTCAAATGACACTCCTTCCAAATAACTCCTCCCCTTATCAATATAAATCACTGATGGCCCTGTGATTTACACTCACAACCTGTTTGTAAGGGGAAGGGGCACATTGCAAACATGTTGCAGCAGAAAAAAAAAAATTTAAGTTAGGGTGGTTGTTTCATAGGAACGAATGAGAGAAATGAAATGCATGAAGGGCCCCTTACAAACATCAGTGAGCCACACCAGTGGCTTTCATATAACTTACTCCAATTAATCTTTCCAAGGAATGTGTGAGGTCATTATTATCTGGCAGATGAAAAACCTGATTCAAGAAGACTCAGTAACTTTCCTAAGACAGTGGAGATCAGAGCCAGAATACAAACCATGTTTTGTTGGCATCAGAATCCACACCTATCCTTTTAGAGTACCAAGAGATTGTCCTAACGAATGTTAGACAGGTTTAGATTTGCACTGAGCCATCTCAGATGCAAAGAGAGCAGCTTGTGGTCTTGGCAAAGATACCTTTTGCTGCTGATCAATACAAGGAGATGACTGCAGAGGACAATGAAGATTGAGATTTCTGGCTTAATATCTGGGTAGACGTGTTACCTTTACTAGGGATATGGTTTGTTCGAAAAACTGACTGCAAAAGAAAGTAATGGGCCTAATTTGGGACATGTTTGGTTTGAAAGGACATTTGAACATACTGACAGAGCTGGCTAGAAAGCAATTAAGTCTCAAGAATGTGGTCTGGACTGGATTTAAGACTACTCAGTATATAGACTGGGCAGTGTAAGTCTATTAGCGGGTAAGATTCCTCAGGTTGCCCAGATAAGAGGATCCAAGGACTAAGAGAATTCTGTGAAATGTCAAACGGGGTAGAGCTTGAAGCAAGAGTGCAGTAAAAAAGTCGGTAAAGTAATCAAGGAGATGGGATATTTAGGACAGACTAGAGTTTCTGAACACAAAGGGGGAAAAAATCCTTTCAAACAGAAAACAATGCTGCTCTAATGACAGTTCAAAAATGAAGAGCTGAAAGAGTTCATATGTAACAAAGCACAGTAAGCCAGCTGGAAAAGTAAAAAAAAAATGTTTTATTAGTGGAATTTATAGACAATGTTCTCAAAACACAAACAAACCTAGATCTTTAGCATAAACAAATTCTCCTCAGACCATGTTAATTTATCCCTATAGTCCAAACAATAAATTCCTACAAAAGGGGGAAAACTTGCTGGTAGCTCATTAGGTATGTATCGCACAATCATTTAAGATGACTCAAGTCATTCGGTGAGTCTGAGGGACTGCAGGCCAGCTTGTGTGGGTCAAGTAAACTGGATGGTAAAGAGGGATGCAGGAGACGGAGCCAGGAGAGACCTTGGAGCTAGGGTCCTAAGAAATGACTGCATAAGTAGGCCTCACTTAAAAATAAGAGAAACTATTAGGGGCCTGAATACAGGAGAACTAGAGGGTTTAAATCTGGCATACACTTTAATAAGAACACCCTAGAAGCTTTCCTGAGAATAAAATATAGGAACAAACTAGAAGCAAGTGCTGGAAGACCAGTTTGGAAACTTCTGGGTCCAACAATGAGATGACTTGGACTGGGTTGTTGTTAGTAGCATATATGGAGACTAAACAATTCAGACACAAGCTATATTTTGAAGCCAGAGTCTGAAGAAGGAATATTGGAGCTAAATGAAACTGTACATATGCACAATTTTCCCCCACCTCAGAGGTTTTGCTTATTTTTTACTTTTTTGTTGTTGTTGTTGTAAAATTTAGCTGATTGGGACCAGAACTAGTATGAGAATGGACTGAGACCATAGAGAAGAAATCATAACATCTTGTATGATGAGGGCCAAGTGGTAGGTAGGAAAAAGAAACTGAAGACAGAGGCAAAGGCTGGAGTCATGTCCCTGAGTAGAGGAGCCAGAAAGGAACTCTACCTACTTCAAAGAAGAATCAACTCCTGGATATAGTGACCTCTGACCTGGTAGTCCCAAATTTTTCTTTAGTAGATCCCTTTAATGTTAACAATTTCCCCAAACTCCTTGTGTTAGAGTTTATGAAACTCTAACATAAGTATGGTCATTGATGAAAACTCACAGAACATTGGCTTTACTGTTAATTATAACAGCAAATAAGTTGCAATTAAGAAAATTACTCTGAACACTTTTTTTGTGGTCATCCAGGCTATTTATCAATGTTTGGTGCATATGTGGATGGACACATCTCTCGAAGCCCTGGAGACATGTCTACAGCAAATAATTGCGAAAATGTGCCTCTCTGCTTATTTTCTGATTAGCCTGGGTGTTTTTGCCCCTTCTGCTCCTTTCCGAGGCCTTTTGTCTCAGGTGTCCTTCAGGGCAGAGTACAATCCTTTCAGCAAAGGCTTTGCAATCCCTGTTAGACTCATCCATCCTCCTTTGGGTCCCAGTTGCCATTTGTTTTTGTACTTTGCCCTTAGGTACTATTTAAACAGTGATCCACTTTACAGCTTGTATTTCTGGACACCCAAATACTTTAAATACGTGTCTTTTCCACATATATGTAGGCATGTCGTATCTCTTCTGTTACCTAATGTTATTTTAGCCCAGGATTATGTCTCCTTTATCTATTTCCCAAGAGTGAACAGTTTGGTACTGAGTGGCTTAAAAATATCTCAGAAAAGATAGCTAGAGTCTCATAGTTCAATTTTGAGTTGTTTAGGAATCAAGAGGGTGTTCTGGATCTAAGAAGATGTTTTTAAAATTGTGATGCAAGTTAGTATGAAAGCTGAGTTAGATATAGAACTTTAAACTCATGGAGATGGTTAGATAGTAGAATGTTAAAGTCAGGTGCAAAATACATATGGACTGGACATTGGGAATGTATGCTAAACCATATAACTCTCATAAATGTGGCCTATTTATTTCTGTTGTTTTGTATTGTATTTATTGTTATAAGAGAAAGAACCATTTGTTGGACTGAAAGGGGGAGCTGTTGGGGGAAAAAGATATACCTTAAACTTAAAAAAAAAGGGAAGAGGATGGGGGTTGAGGGGGAAGAGGGTGGGAGGTTGGGACTGGAGCGGGGAGTAGGGAGGGGATTGTGATTGAGATGTAACTTGAAGAAATAAAAAATAAATTATTAAAAAAAATCTCAGAAACTGGACGTATTAAGCTGTGCCTAAGGAAATAGATTTAGGATTAGAAGGCAAAATAAACAAGAAACTTTGTCTTAATAAAAGGAAAAACTTTGTAACATTTTTGAGATTTCAAAAATAGGATAAGCTACTATTTAAATAATGAGTTCTGGACAATTATACAGAGTCAAGTCATTTTTGTCTCAACGACTAAGATTCAATCAATGTAAGAAGTGGGAGACATGCAGTATCATGTGCAGTCTTTATAATGATCTCTTAGAAAAAAAGGCATTTTAGCAGTCCGGGTTTTTCTTACTGTAGCTGGACCCCACATGAGAACAATAACAACGCACAGATTGGAACTGATGCGTGTGTGTTTGTCACGTCCCCCTCGACCAGCAAGGATGACGCAACTCGCAAAAGCTCTTCTCAAGCAGTTTATTCAGGTCCCTTGAAAACAGTCTTCCGAATGCCCAGGCAGACCCAACCCACAGGCTAAATACTAAATGAACAGCCAATCAAATAAAGCCACGTAGTGCTATCTTAGAGGCCCACGTATGCAGAAGCAAGCCAGATCAGCGGTCTTAGCCAAATATGGACTTGTTTACCACCGAGAGCGCTCACTGTCGGGCTGGTGGAAGGCGGAAACTGGGGCCATCTTTAGGGCGCGGCACATCGCAGCTCTCTAAAGTTCCCCCTTTTTTATTTTTTCTAAAGTTGGTAGAAGTCCCTGGAAAGGCTTCGTAATCCCCCTATCTGGGGATCTCACGGTGGGCCTGAGCCTGTAGGAGGGCGGTGCTCAAACTCTTACCCGTCTCTGGGTCAGCCTCCCCACTCGGGACTGCCCTGTCTTAGGTGGCCGAGACTTACCCGTCAACTCCGTCATTGACTTGCCAGACCCCAATATCCATGGAACAAATACCTCAGTGGGCAGGGATTATGCTCAGTGAAGATTTAAGGCTTCACGGCAGCGAGCCACGCCTGAGGGGACTGGCCCGCCTCAATGGCGACAAGGGCCTGTATAATCATGGCTGCATTACGCTTTTGTGTGGCTCTCATTTTGTAGATGCACCATAGGCAAACCAGACAGGCTAGTATCATCAGTATCGCCAAAGAGCCTACGCCCGCCCACTCCTTAAGATGATCCATAGCCGTCTGAATCCAGGAAGTCAAACCAGTAGCCAGGCTCAGATCCACCCGAGTGGAATTGATGTGGACGATTGTCGCTCTCAGCTCTCTCATCAAATTTTCAAATTCAGCCGACTAATCCTGTAAGAGGAACTTTGACAATTGTCTAGACAAATTAGCAGCCTTTGTAAAATTTTGATACTGCACGGAAGTAACACACAAACCTTGCATTTTCCACTCACACCCCAATTGTGCTAGTTGCCAAAGAGAATCAATCTGTTCTTGTATTAAATCTATGCGTTGATTAACTATCATATGGCCTCCTTTGAGATGAGAATTCATAGAGGTCTGGGTATCCAATGCCTGTGCTACAGTGGCTGAGATGTTATTCAGGGCATTAGCAGTCTGTATAGAACTAGACAAGGCAATAGCTGAGGCAGTAGCCCCCACAGAATCAATAGTGATGGCAGTAACAATAGCTGCAGTGATGCCAAAATCTCTTTTAAACCTGAATAGCATCATGGTATTAGGAGCCTCTACAGGAACTGGTACATATCGAGGCATTCTAGTCATCACAGCCACAGGAAAGGCTGTGGCATTCCAGCATAGGGCATAAAAACATGTGCCCGGAGTGCATACTAACTTTTCTTCACCCAAGGACGCACTCCCATTACTTACAATCCACAGAAAAGGAGGCCAGAGACATACTGGCGAAGCTGAAAAGGTCTTATTGCGGTAAGAATGAAACAAAGATTTCCAAGTACCAGAGCCACTACCACTAGAAAAATCCAGATTGGTAGCGGACCCTAGGGAAAAACTACCTCTTTGATAAATTCCTCCTCCAAGCATAAGTATAGGTCCCAAATCCATATAGCTACCATTTGCTCCACACAAAAGCCATAAATCAAAAGGATTGGTGGCAGTCTGTTGAGGATCCCTAGTAGATATATCAAGCATCTGATCTTTGATATGTATGTAAAGGACATTGTAATGACCCCATGCCCAGTAGCCAACCAGGCTGGTGCCATACCCGTCCGGTATCTTTTTCTCAGAGAAGGGAAACTAGGATACCAACCCATATGCAATCAAACATGCCCTTCTTGAAGTCGCTAGAAGCTGACCCCAAGTGCAGTGCTTAGCCTCGCATCCTGAGCGTGATGATAGCTTAGTCCTTTAGGACAGTCAACCAAGCTTGTGGCTGTCTAGCCTCCAAGGCAGCAAAGGCTTGCACCAGCATGGCATTACTTCTCCTCTGTGAAATCCTCATCCTACAGATACACCATAGGGCAATGAAACTGACTAGGAAGAGCATGCCTCCTAGGGCACCCATTCCTGCCCATTCCTTCAGATGATTCATGGCTCGGAGGATCCATGTTGACAGTTCTTCAGCAACAGAGACATCAACCCGGGTGGAATTCACATGCACGATGGCAGTTCTCAGATTCTGCATCAGCTTATCAAACTCGCCAGACCAATTTCCTGTAAGATACTGAGAGAGTTGCTTAGACAAATTTGCAGCTACAGTATAATTTTGATATGGCACAGAGGTCACACACAAACCAGTCATTTTCCACTCACAGCCAATCTGGGCCACCTGCCACAATACATCCAAGGCCGTGGCTACATTGGCTGACAAATTATTCAAGGTAGTGGCAGTCTGCACTGAGGCATCCAGGCTTCCAACCCCTTGTTCTTATAAGGGGTGATAGCTGCTTT
The DNA here is from genome assembly GCA_907164525.1 of Lophiomys imhausi. Lineage (NCBI taxonomy): Eukaryota > Metazoa > Chordata > Mammalia > Rodentia > Muridae > Lophiomys > Lophiomys imhausi. The sequence goes on from CAJQZJ010011242.1 coordinate 2,610,386, forward strand.
ACATTCCTTTGTACATTGCTCATACACAAGTTGTTTAATTAAGGGCATTGCCAAATCAGGGTCTCCAAATACCCTTCCAGCTGCTTCAACCATTATAGCCACGAAGTCTGAGAAAGGCTCCAGGGGATCCTGAATAACCTTGGTTAGATTGCCATTCACTTCCCCTTTGTTAGGCAATGATTTCCAAGCTCTGGTTGCGATTAAATTGATTTGCTCAAACACCTGAGCCGGATACCCAGTTTGTTGTTGAGCATATCGACCTTGCCCAAGAAGCATGTCCACATCCCAGGCTGGGTTTCCTGCTGCACGATTAGCAGCAGCTTGTTCATTAGCAAACTCAATCAAGAAAGCCTTCCAATCTAAATACTGCCCAGAGGACAGGCAGGCACGTGCCAAGCTCATCCAGTCACTAGGAGTCATTCAATAATGACTAAGAGCTTCCACCTGAGCTACAGTGAAAGCAGCATTAGTCCCATAAGTGTGGACAGACTCAGCGAGTGCTTTAATTACCTTAAAATCGAGAGGTTCATGATAACGATTTCCCCCTCCATCCTGAAAGACAGGGTAGTACAGCTCATGTCTCACTTCCCTCCAGACATTTGGACAGAATGACCACCCACTAGGACCACTCAGAGGGGAAGTCTCATTATATGAAGGCGGCGCCAACACAGGCGGCCCCGGACCTGAGGGCTCTATCCGGGTGCAGTCAGAACTCTTCCTCAAAGATGACTTCTCCATTTTCTTTGTTAACATTTTAAGTTCCTCTTTAGACTCTGAGCTATCCTCTTCCAAAGTATCTTTCCCAGATTTGACCGAGCGCTCCTCTTTTAACTGTTCTAATGCCTTTTGTCCTTTTTCCACTGCCTTGCAATATCTCTGATCTCCTAAACAACTCCGAATAAGTCTCCAAATAGGCCGTGCTCCTCCCTGCAATGTACTTTGCTCCCAGGCAAAATCCAAGTCCCTGCCTAATTTGTCCCAGAAGGATACCGTAAGATTCCTGGACACCGCAAACCACGGAGCCACGGAGTCGCATTCATTCAAAAATCTCTCTAGGGTAGACTTCTTAAGTTTCAAATTCCTAGCTAAAAGTAGCTCCTGAAGAGCCAGAAAAATTGGATGTGACTCAGACAATCCCATGATTAAAAATTTACTTTCGGTTCGCAACTTCCCGCGAAACTTTACCTTTTGTTCGCAACTTCCCGCGAAACTTTACCCTTTGTTCGCAATCTCCGTGAAACTTTATCGTTTGTTCACTATCTCCGCGAAACTTTACCTTTTGTTCGCTATCTCCGCGAAACTTTACCTTGTGTTCGCTATTTCCGTGAAACTTTATTGTCCCAATTTATCCCAGGAACTTACCCGCGCGCTGCCCCTGACTGCAAGAGTTCTGAGTCTTTTTTGGTTCCCCGTACGGGCTACCACTTGTCGCGTCCCCCTCGACCAGCAAGGACGACGCAACTCGCAAAAGCTCTTCTCAAGCAGTTTATTCAGGTCCCTTGAAAACAGTCTTCCGAATGCCCGGGCAGACCCAACCCACAGGCTAAATACTAAATGAACAGCCAATCAAGTAAAGCCACGTAGTGCTATCTTAGAGGCCCACGTATGCGGAAGCAAGCCAGATCAGCGGTCTTAGCCAAATATGGACTTGTTTACCACCGAGAGCGCTCACCGTCGGGCTGGTGGAAGGCGGAAACCGGCGCCATCTTTAGGGCGCGGCACATCGCAGCTCTCTACATGTGTTGATGTCTAAACCCAGGTATTTAACACAATTGCTTCCCTGTGTAGAAGGGAGTCCCACATCTGTTGGATCAATTTCTGAGGTGACAATGGAATATAAAGTTCTAGGGAAACACAAAAGACCTAGGTAGCATTTTCTGCACTTTCTGTGGCTTAACACATCTTCTTTCCAACTTAGAGCAAAAAGCTGGCAACTTGAATAAGAGATGGATCAGTCTGCATTGAGCCATCTGAGTAAACATAATTCAGTTTAGGCATATCTATCAATTTTTATTTCAAAAAATATTTGAACAGGTTCAAGATCAGAGATACATAATTTCTTTTTTAAATAAATAAATGTATTTATTTGTTGCTTCAGGTTACATCTCCATCATATTGTCCTCTTTACCCCCTTCCCAGCCCCGCCCTCCCACCCTCTAACCCCTAACCCTTCCATCCCACTCCTCTGAAGTGGAGTGTCTCTACATAACAGTCCCATGCCCTGATTCAGAAGTCATGTGAGGGCCAAAACCCTCCTCATACATTGGGGGCCTACAAGGCAGTACCACCAGTGAAAAGTGTCTCATTACCATGGAGAGAAAACTAAAAAAAAAACTTAAAAACATAAAAAATAAAAAAAGTCTATGTCTATGTTCCCTTTGGTGCGTTGGTTGGAGTGTAGATATCCTGTACTATATAGCTAAAATACGACTATAAGTGAATAGATGCCATGTGCATCCTTCTGAGTCTGGGTTAGCTCACTCAGGATGAGCTTCTCTAGTTCTATCCATTTGGCTGCAAATTGCATAACATCATTGTTTCTGATAGCTGAGTAGTATTCCATTGTGTAGATGTACCACAGTTTTTTAATCCATTCTTCAGTTGAGGGACATTTGGGTTGTTTCCAGTTTCTAGCTATTACAAATAAGGCTGCTATAAATATAGATGAGGAAACTTCCTTATGATTCAGTGAAGAGGCATTTGGGTGTATACCCAGAAGTGGTATGGCTGGGTCCTGAGGCAGAGCTATTCCAAGTTTTCGAAGATATTGCCAGACTGACCTCCATAGTGGTTGCACAAGCCTGCACTCCCACCAGCAATGGAGGAGTGTTCCCCTTTCTCCACACCCTCGCCAGCATGTTCTGTCATTTGAGCTTTTGATCTTAGCCATTCTGACAGGTGTGAGATGGAATTTCAGAGTCGTCTTGAGTTGCATTTCTCCATGATTAAGGATGTTGAACATTTCTTCAAGTGTCTCTCGGCCATTAGGGATTCCTCCTTTGTGAATTCTCTTTTTAGCTCTGTCCCCCATTTTTTTGATTGGATTATTTGGTTTCTTGGCATTTAATTTCTTGAGTTCCTTGTAGATTTTGGATATTAGCCCTCTGTCAGATATGGGGTTGGTGAAGATTTTCTCCCAGTCTGTAGGCTGCCGTTTTGTTCGAATGACAGTGTCTTTTGCCTTACAGAAGCTTTTCAGTTTCATGAGGTCCCATTTATTGATTGTTGGTCTCAGGTGCTGAGCTGTTGGTGTTCTGTTCAGGAAGTTGTCACCTGTACCAATGAGTTCAAGGGGTTTTCCCACTTTTTATTCTAGTAGATTTAGTGTGACCAGCCTTATGTTAAGGTCTTTGATCCATTTGGAATTAAGTTTTGTACAAGGTGATAAGTATGGATCTAATTTCATTTTTTTTTTACAAGTGGACATCCAGTTGGACCAGCACCATTTGTTGAAGATGCTGTCCTTTTTCCATTGTGTGGTTTTGGCTTCTTTGTCAAAAATTAGGTGGCCATAGGCGTGTGGGTCTATTTCTGGATCTTCAATTCGATTCCATTGATCTTCTGGTCTGTTTCTATGTCAATACCATGTTGTTTTTACTACTATTGCTCTGTAGTACAGCTTGAAATCTGGGATGGTGATACCTCCAGATGTTTTTTTATTGTACAGGATTGCTTTAGCTATTCTGGTTTTTTTTTTTTTTTTTTTTTTTTTGTTGTTGTTCTGTAGCAAACCGAATTCAAGAACGCATCAAAAGTATCATACACCATGATCAAGTAGGCTTCATCCCAGGAATGCAGGGATGGTTCAACATATGAAAGTCTACCAATGTAATTCACCATATAAACAAGATGAAAGAAAAAAACCACACAATAATCTTGCAAGATTCAGAACAAGCATTTGACAAAATCCAACACCCTTTCATGTTAAAAGTTCTGGAGAGAACGGGCATACAAGGACCATACCTAGAAATAATAAAGGCAATATACAGCAAGCCAGTGGCCAACATCAAATTAAATGGAGAGAAACTTGAAGCATTTCCTCTAAACTCAGGGACAAGACAAGGATGCCCACTTTCACCATATCTCTTCAATATAGTACTTGAAGTTCTTGCTAGAGCTATAAGACAAGTAAAAGAGATCAAGGGGATACAAATTGGAAACGAAGAAGTCAAATTATCCCTATTTGCAGACGATATGATCGTATACATAAGCGACCCCAAAAATTCCACCAGAGAACTCTTAAAGCTGATAAACACCTTCAGAAAGGTGGCTGGATACAATTTAATTAAAAAAAAAAATCAGAAGCCTGAAGCAGAAAGAAGCCGGTGAGCAAAGAAAGCCTGAGCAAGACACCAAAAGGCCAAGGACTGGACCCTGTGGCTCAGCTTTTGCCTAGAGGGGTTTGATCTGTCCAAACTGGCCTAAAGGAAACGGTGCCTGGCTTTAAGGACTGAAGCAGAGCAGCTGAGTTCCTGATTTAAAAGAAGTAAGTTGGCCTGCAGACGCCTGGGGTCTCCCACAGAGAAGAAAGCATGAAGCCTTATTTAAGGTGAGATTGCAATAACCAACGACCCTGACGAACCTGCATCTGAGAGATCCAGAAGAAAGACTGCTAAGTGTGTTAAAGAATCTACAACAAAGACTGTGTTCCTGACGACTGAGGACCTGCCCCAGAGACTGTATCATTCTAAAAGGTTATGAAAGTAGTTGTTATAATTATCAATAGGTTTAGTGGATAGGTTAAAGGAGTTGTAGGAATTTATAGGATTAATAGTTAAGAAATTGTTGGTGTTTGTTATAAGTGAATTTATTAATAAATAAATAAGTGTTAAATAATAATTTAAAAGTTCGGTTACAGAAGCCCTTCTTTATACAACAAAAAAATGGGCTAAGAAAGAAATAAGGGAAACAACCCCCTTTACAATAGGCATAACCAATATAAAATACCTGGGGGTAACTCTAACCAAGCAAGTAAAGGACCTGTACAACAAGAACTTCAAACCCTTGAAGAAAGAAATTGAAGAGGCCTTTAGAAGAGCATCCTACCCATGCTCATGGATAGGGAGGATCAACATAATAAAAATGGTCATCCTACCAAAAGCAATATATAGATTCAATGCAATTCCTATCAAAATACCAACACAACTCTTTATAGACCTGGAGATACATGATTTCTTTGCTGTTATTGTTGCTGTTGTTAGAGACAGAATCTCATGCAGTTCCAGCTGACCTCAAACCATTATACAGCTGAAGATGGCTTTAAACTCTTGATTCTCCTTCCCCTATCTCCCAAATGCTGGGATTGCAGGCACGCGTCCCCATCACTCGTGATATTTTATACCATATGAGACAAACATCCATTGAGACATATTGGGGAGCCCAGAAGATCCCTCACAGTGTGGAGAGAACATTCTAACTCTCAGAGAAAAAGACATCCACTTATGCCATTAAGGTTACTTTGATTGTCAGCATGGGCCAAAAAAACAAAAAACAAAAACAAACAAAACAAAACAAAAAAAACAGTAAGAGTTTAATTATCTCCCTTTTCCTTTATACTTTTTTTGGGTCTGTACATATTCTACAAGCCTTGGTTTGAATTAACAAATGAAATAAACCTTGTAAGCTGGAAATGGAAGTATACACCTGCAATTGCAGATACCCAAGATGCTGAGGCAGAAGGACCACAAGATTGATAGTGTTTTATCTAAGAATAATACTGTATGGTGATATGATGAACCATTGGTCTAATCTTTGCCAAAGGAGAATACCATACTTGTCTCCATAATTTCTTTTTGATGTTTTGTTCAAGAAAATAAATGAACATATGAGACGATATTGAACAGCCAAAAATACTCTATGAACTTCCTTATGTTCCAGGATGTTTGCTCTTTCCGCAAACTGATTGACAGTTGGAGGCCTTGCCACTCTGTCCTATTGTGGCTGCTGTTTATTCTCACATTCCATTCAGCATAACTGAAGAGAGCTTTAAGTGAACATAGTCCTCAATTTCGAATGAACTATGACCTTAAAAAACACACACACAATCTCTCAACTTCCTTTGGGGAGACATGTGACTAACTGCCTTGTCAGCAAGCTACTTTTCCTGAATCTGAGTTATTTCCTTTCCTACAGAGAAAAATTGCTGCTATCACTTCCAACCCTTTTAGTAATACCCTTTTGAGTGTACTGTATATGCTTTAAGAAAGAAAAAAAAGACATATCTCTTCCTTTTTGCTTATTTGTGCAAGAATTGTTTATCCTAAAGAAACATGTAAGGATATAAGCACATTTCATGTTTTCAAAAATCAGCATTTGCAGAGATTTCTGATGCAAGAAAGTTCTCTTTAGAAGTCCACTTTAAAAGACCTGCTTCAAAGATCTAAACTTAAGTGAAACACCGTCTAATCAAGGCCAGTATCACCCAAGTATTTAGCAATTTCCTTATCTCATGGGCTCTCTTTCAGTTTGTTTTCTGATCAACTTTTCTCCAACAGTTAAGCTGTTGGAGGCTGTCTGGCATTCTTCAGCTGCCCCTTCTCGGCTTTCTCTGTTAGCCCCTCTTTCAATTCTCTGACTGAGCTACTCTTTGATCTCTGCCTTCTTTCTCCATATTTAACTGGACAGTCCCCACATGTGTTCACCTAAACTCCAAGCTCATCTGGTCACACATTGCTCCCTCATTCACCTGGGCTGCTCTGAACTCCAGTCCAATGCCTCCTACAAAGTTCCTGAGTGTCCCTTGTCACCTTAAACTCAACGTGACTTAAGTGATTACTGTTTTCCTCACTTATTTCCGGACACTAACTTCCAGTGACAAGACAGCAGGTCACTGGTACCTTCCTTCTTCTGTTTGCCATCACTCACATCCATCCTTCTGCTGCTGTCCAATTGGTCTTACTAGGGTCTCTTTTCAATTATAGCCAGGTGATTGTTGAACTTCCTAGTCTCTTATCTATCCTAAACTGATGCCATAGGCTTACTATTAAAACACACACCCACACCCACACATCCACACCCACACATGCACACACACACGCACACACAAACACCCATAATGCATTCATTTGACTTGGACCCTTTGATGCTTCCTCATTTTATACAAAGATTCTTTCACATTCATAACATTATATAAGCATTTACCACCCAGACACTGTCACTGCCCCACCACTGCCAAGGCATACATAATAACTTTCCCATAACTTTATATGTGTGTCCTTGCACACACTATTATTATCCCTATTTGAAATGGCTTCTTCTCTCTTTTATTTGCCTAATAATTGCCTCTCCCCCTCAACCCCAGAGTTAGCTCAAATAACCCACCTCCAGCTCCAAGTGTCTACTATCTCTTATCACTCTGCTTCTCCCACTGTCCCCTAGTCCCCTACTTATGTATTAACAGTCTGTGGGTTGAATTTTAAATGCTACACATAAATGTAGTATTTAGAAAGTAGAGGGATATCTTCTTCTGTGACTTGTGGCAAACATTTGATTGTTATTTGCTAACCACACTGAACTAATGAGAGATGGAAGGAAGACTTAACAATGGATGAACTGACTTCAAACACAAGCTTGAAATGTTGATATCTGTTGTTTCTGTCTTCCAAAGAACTTTACCTACTTTCACCTTTTTACAAGTGACTGGTGAGACTCCTGAAAGTCACAATTTGGACCCAAGGCAAGGCCTGAGAACACTCCATACCTGAACTGAGAGTCTTAGGAGTTGGTCAAAGTTGAGTAAGTATTGGCACATGTGGCCAGCTCTTACCTGCCACTGTTCTTTACATAACATCACTGAGTACAAGACAGAAAGCGCTGGGCCCAAGAGCTATAGAACATTGTGTGCATGCTGTGAAAGGCAATGTCTCTTCTTCCTATAAGGAAGAAAAATGACGGTGCTTGGCTTTCCTCTCTACAACCCTTTGAGAAAGAGTGCTAAAAGAGCTATCTATGTAGACTCTTATCTAATTTAGTTAGTTGCTGAGGAAAAGGACTACAGATTTGCCTGTATAGTATAGTAAGTAGCACAGGAAACAAGTTTTGGAGAGAGAAGGAATACAGGAAGCAGTGTGAACTCAGTTTATGGGCCAACATAGTGGATTTCTGTGATTTGAGAAGTTGCTACTTAGAATGTAATTGAGTTTGTTTAATTACCTTATCAAAACAGGTTTTCAGCTACATGAAGCTATGGAATACATATGCCCAGAGTTAGGAGTTGAGGGGTTTAGAGATGCTAAATCAGATTTCTCAAATCATTGGGCCTGAGGACTCATCTCTACACTCCAGAGAGCAAAAGTTAGTGGGGTCTGCTTCTCAGAGAGCATCGATAGGTAGAGTATGTTGGTCAAATAAGCAAGATTACACACTTCCCTAACATGAGAGAGAGAGAGAGAGAGAGAGAGAGAGAGAGAGAGAGAGAGAGAGAGGAGAGAGGAGAGAGAGGAGACAGGAGAGAGAGGAGAGAGGAGAGAGAGGAGAGAGAGAAGAGAGGAGAGAGAGAGAAGAGAGAGAGGAGAGAGGAGAGAGAGAGGAGAGAGAGGAGAGAGAAGAGAGAGGAGAGAGAGAGAAGAGAGAGGAGAGAGAGAGGAGAGAAAAGAGAGAGAGAAGAGAGAGGAGAGAGAGAAGAGAGAGGAAGGCAAAAGAGGAAGGAGAGAAAGATACTTTGATAGCAGCGGATGGCCATGATACCATGACTCTCCTCTCAATTTCTGTCTGGACTTTCAGCTCCTCACTCTTGAGAGTAATCCGCCTCCTCCTCCAGCGTCCAAGTACTATAGGCCTGCGGTACTGCACCCAGTTTTCTGACTCAGGACACTTTCAAGGCTTCCACATCCTACCTTGGTGGACATTCTTGAAAATTACATATGTATATTACGCAAGTATATATGCCATTCCCAGAAATATATACAAGCAGTGTCAGTAACAGTTGAGTGTTAGCTCTGTAAGGCTCTGTTCATAGGGCCCTTTTGATGCTAGAAGGAACTGAGTAGCCAGAGGTAGGTGAGAAGGAAAGCTGTTTGCAATGTTAATAGCCATGTAATACTTTACTTGGCAGGGAGTTACATTGTGTGGCTGTAGTGTAGGACTTCAAACACATTGGTGAACTTAGAGGCAAAGACTGGCTGTGATGATAATCAATGTGTCTGGCTTCCCTGTCTTACTCCTCCTCAAGTCTTAAATGGATTCAAGCAATTTGAAAGCAAATGTGTAGCAAGCAATTAAGTGACTTCGGCAGCTATATGTACATTTTGGTGGTATATATATATATATTTTACAATGGCTTGTATATGCGCTGGAAGTCCCATTTAGACACCCATGAGACATCTCATTACACAGTGACCAAAATAATCATGAAAGAAGGCTGGTCTATACACGTTTCTGGAAATTCAGTCACATATCTAAGCTTCTCCTCTCCCCCACTTTGGATTTAAAATGTAGCATGCAGGCTTTGTATTAATTGAGAAGTATAAACGCAACAAGTAAATATTTCAGTTTTTAGGAAGTCCCCGGTAGTTTTTAGGAAGTCCCCGGTCCCAGAAATTGTATGTAGAGAAAGTTGACCGCATTCAAACAGCACCCTGGTCCAACAAGAAACCCTGGGTTTCTTTGTCATTGCAGGGCCCTCTGCTGTTTCAGGATGAGGCCTGCAAGACTGCATGGCAGGTTTCACTTCAGCTTTTCAGAGCCTCTGGAAACAAGACTGGAAAACATTATCCTCGACTGAACTGCAGCCAGGAAAATCTCAGGAGGGAATTCTTTCTTGACATAAAATTAAACCTGACTTCAGCATATCTGAAGAAGAGAGTGGGGGGAGAAGGAAAATTTACTGTTGATGTTTCTTGGCTTGAGATGCCCCCCCCCCCCCGTTCTTAAAGCAACATTATTTTTAAAGGCTGAAACAAAAATCTGTCATTTGTCAGTTTGGTCTGTGTCTCAGTTCAGATTTCACTGTCTTGTCCTATTCTGTCCCTTTGCCCTACTCACAAAAAGTTGTTTTAAATGAACAAATGCTCTTCAACTTATCAGTAGGAACAAGTGGAAGGTGTCTTTACTTCGGATGGCAGGGAACCTGGCGTTAAAAGTCCCACAATGTTCCAGGCATCATGTCATCAATGTGGTAGATCTCAGCCACTGACTAACCAGGTCTTCAGGTAATTTGGTTAATATATCTACGACTCTTGAGACGTAGTTCCTTCAGCTGAGAACAGAGAATAGTCTGAGAAAGCACATGAAAGAGAGTCACAGTAGCTGGTATTGTCACATGAGTGACAAACAAGTGTATGGCTTACAAGCCACTGAGAACTGGGATTTGTTTCTTAGTATCACAAAGTTGACTAATGCATATCCCCTTCACAGTGGAGTCCCACACTAGCTTTTTAGTTGTTTGTGGAACTGTGAAAGAGCATGTGCTTTACATGCCAGCCAATGATGAAACATCTCCAGCCCCTTGATTCTCTTTCCGTTCTTGTTCTTTCCCTAGCTCAAATTTTCCAGTCCCAACCTTTAGTAAAACTTACTTTCAAAATCTTTCCAGATAGCTCAGAATAGCTCTCGCACATGAAAACTTTGAATGCCTTGGTTTGAAATGAGTTTTTCCTTTCTCTGAATTCCCATAAGGACTTCATGCTTATATTTCCTGTCACCCAATTTGTCGATTGTGGTAAGCATGCTCTTTACTGAACTCTTTATTACATAGTGGATGCTATTTTTAAACCTACTGCATTTGGCTTGGATATGCTGAGATGGTCTAAAATAAAAAAAGATTTACTAGGGGTTTGGGGAGCGACCAACCAGGATAAGAGAGGAGGGGGCAACAGAAATTGGTAGCATCATCATAGCACTGTGAAGGTCCGACAGGTGTGAAAAGAAGGAGGCAGGGAAAGAGGACTAGGCGCATGCACCCCCGGTTGCAACCCCATCCCCCCAAAATGTGTAACCAAACCAATGAGTAATCTGTAATCCAAAGTCACACTGGAAAGGATTCAATAGCTCCCAGGAGTACCCTGCATTAGCCTCCCCACTGTGAATAGTCCTTGGCGGTGCGCTGTTGTGAATAATCTTTGGGATTATAGCCAATCATGCTTGTACAGTATGATATCTGAGCAGATAATTTTCACAGCTATCTCCTAAAGCCTTTGAAGTCAGTATTGCTATCATTCCTGCTTTTTAAAGTTGTAAGTGTTAATTATGTCCATACCCATGTATCCATGTGTGGGGTGTATGCACGTGAGTGTAGTTGCCTGCAGAGGCCAGAAGGAGATACCAAATTTTCTTGCAGCTGGTATTACAGGTATTTGTGAGCTTCCCGAGGTGGGTGCGGAGAACCTAATTTGGGTGGGTCCTCTAAAAGAGTAGCATATGCTTTTAATCACTGAGCTTTCTCCCCAGCCCCTAACATTCTTGTTTTAAGGCAAGGAACAGAGAACCAGAAAGACTTAGGAGATTTCAGTGTCCTTCCTATGATGGCAAGGGGCCAAAATCCATCTTCCACATTATCGCACGGTGGCATTTACTTTGGTATTGTCTAAGTATGTGAATGAGCAGTACTGTGGAATGCCTATGAAATGGTAAAAATCTCACCTGTCACACATGCCCCTGTTTTTATTGACCTGGAACTGAAAAATATACTTTCTAGATTTGTGGGTGAGTGTACCCCGTCTCTCATGATTAGTCTGCATTGCTTATAAGCTTATTTCCCACTTGTGTACCAGGGGATTGAATGAAGGGAGTTTTGTTTTTTGTTTGTTTTTTTAAGCTGACTATGGTTCTAATACGATAGTCTGGAATGTTATATGGTAGGACAGTTTGTTAGAAACACTTCCCCAGACAGCATGGAAATGCACGTGACTCTCATATGTTTGCCCTTTCATCATTGCCAGCTATCTCAGTTCCACCTGCTTCCAGATCAAGTGGAGGGCAGGTTGTTGATTGTGCAGCCTGCCTTATTATGCTGAGGAAAAGCTTGCTCACCTTTGTTTTGAGGACGGCTTATAAATGACTGCCTTTCAGTAGGGACCCTGGTGCACCTTGAGATCTGAGTTATTTCTCTAAAATCCAAGCTTATGATATTGAATCTCCACAAACAATCTAATATGAGCATGGCCTCTTTAAACTGGAGCACAAAACCAAACAATTCTAAAAACCTTTATTTTATGAAGTGATGTGGTATTTTAATGTCATTCTTTCTGTTTTCCAAACCACATGACAGACAGCTAAGACTTGACACTTTTTAGCCCCCAGCTTTTTGACCCTTGACTACCAGGTAGTATGTTATGATTTTGAGTTTTCAAGAAGAGACCCATGGTCTCCTTTATCTTTCTACACTGATTTTTTTCCCTGTCTCTGTGTTAACACACTCTGCTGATGGAATCACTTGCTCAGTATACAGGAGTGGAGAATGAAACACTGCCTGGAGAATGAAACACTCTCCTACATGCTCACACAGGACATGACTAGACATGTGGAGTAAATAATGGCATCTACTATGGTAACAAGTGGCTAGCGAGTGACTCTCTCTCTGTCTTTCAGGTTAGCAGAAAGATTCTAGAACACAGCAGGGTAGATTCTTAGGTATCACTGCAAAGAAGTGCTCCCTTTCTCTCCTACTGTTTTCCTGACTTAATGATCCATGGCACATATATGTTGTGTGTGACCCTCAGCACCGCTCTGCCATGTATGAAGCACCGCTATGTGATCTTGGCAAGCCACACAATGATGAAAGGGAAGTCCTGGACCCCTAAAGGTTTACATTGGTTGTTTTGCATTGCCTGAACTTTATCTCTGGGTTTGAATAAACTCTTTGCTGAGTGGCAGAAGGCTTGAGGGGAAGCCAGTGGGCGTTTCTTACAGCCTGCTGCCTGCCAGTGGCTGATCTGCAGAGCTAGGACCCTTGGTGTCCCTACAAGGAAGCACAGCTGATTATTTGTGTGAACTCTCAGGAAGAATCTGCTTGCACTGACTTCCTTAGGATATCTGGAATGGCCTCCTCCGCACAAACAAACAAGCAACAACAACAACAATTGCTTAAAAGAATTATTTAATTTAGGAAGTAGCCATTTTTAAATTAAAACTCATTTCCAAACAATGGAGGACTAACATAATTTACATTTTTATACTCTATTGAGGTGTTGGAGATCACACCGAGGGCCTTACCCATGCTAGATTTTCACTCTACCAGTGAGCTATCCCTTCAGCTCAATCATTCATATCTTGAGGATGGAAAAGGAGGGATTAAAGCCGTGTCAACAAAGTGAGCCTGCCTCCTCCATGAACAAACCCAGAACCCTCCAATCCTCTTCTCTCCTTTGATGTTTGCAGATATACATGCTACGCCATTCATAAATGTGCCCTATCTCACAAATTAAGAGAGTTTTATGCATTCTGTCTTAACTCCCGAGCCATATATTTTTTGGGAATGAGAACATATGGTATACTTTTAATCTTCTGCAAAGGAATTCCTGGCTTAGTTTTCTGTCTATAGCCTTCCATTAGAAAGTTTTGTCTTGCTGGTTAGTGACCAAGTCACAGGGATTATCAGGTGCATTGAGAAACCCAATAGTTTAACATCTGTTGGCTTCTGTGGTATTTCTACTGATGACATTAGCTATAGCAGCAAATTAACATGCATTGTTCACAAATGCATGGGAAGCCGGTGTCACTGTACTGAATTTATGGAAAATAAGTGTAAGCTAGTCAAAATGCTTAACCTTAATGTATACTAAACAGAGCAATAATTTTTCCTTGTTTGTCAGGGTGGAGAAACCATTCTTGTGTCTGTTGTATTTAATTTGCACCATAATATGAAGATTTTTATCTTTGAAATGTTCTCATCCTGGTTTGATATGATTATGAGTGAAAAAATTGTTAAATGCTAGGCCTCAATTTTAAAATAATCTAAAATAACGATAACAACAGAACTGGAACCAAGCACCAGTGTATTGCCGCTGATGAAATAGGGAGTGTTATTATAAAATTATCTTTAATGTATTGCAGAATGATGTTGTTTATAACTTTATTACTGTAAATGACTTTGTAATTACAGCTAATTGTAACTTATTTTGTTTTTCAATGTGGTGAAATTGTCACTACTATAAGCTTTGGAGACCAACAAAGTTGGTTTTAAATTCGGACTGCCTCTTTTTACGTGAATTGGGCTATTTTCCACTTTTCACATTTGTAGTATGGAGCAGAGTCCTATGTTACAGTATTGAACTTGTTGGTGAGGATTAAAGTGAAAAAATTCTAAATTTGTCATAGTGTCACAGTGGTGGGGAGGGTAATGAGCCAATATTCTAAAACTGTGCTTCTCAGGGTTCCTGGCCGAAAAATGGTGGTTCACTCAAATGAGGAAATTTAAGAAGGGTTCAAGAAAGTTAAAATAATACATAACTCTTAACACTCATATTAAGAGTTAGTGATTGATGTACCTGTAGGGTAGCTAGTAATATATCTTATAATCAGGAGAGAAAGAGAGAGAGAGAGAGAGAGAGAGAGAGAGAGAGAATGAGAGAGCATATCTTCACTGTTCATGAGGGACATGAAGAGAGGGGGATGTCCAGGCACGTAAAACACACATAGACATTTGACTGTATTTTTCCTGCTGTCCTTCTGGAGCCAAAGCAATCTGGAGGAAATGATTTGCCCTGAATTTGGGGGAAGAGGTTGAATTTTTATAAAACTTGTTTCTCTAGGCACAGAACTCTTCCAGATTCCTTCACAGGGGTAAAAACACAAGAATAAGACCATCGCCATGGAGACACATATGCAGGTTCCCCAGCAGCTACCCCCACTTCTTTTTGTTTGCAACAAAAATTACTCTTTTCAAAATATTACATCTATTTAGTGTCTGAGTCTGTAGGGGGTGGTTCATGGTTGCTGTGATGTGCATATAGAGGTCAGCAGGTAAGTTGCAGGAATTCATTCTTTCCTTCTTCCATGTGGGTTCCAGGTATCAAACTTAGATCCACAAGCTTGACAGAAGACACCTTTAACCCCTGAGTAATGTCACCAGCCTCCAAGACAATCTTCTAACAGCACAGCGCAGTGTTTCCTAAGCTGCACTCTGAAAGACTGCAACTATCCAGGAGATATTTATGGGATTACTTTTATGGAAATGCTCAGCAACCAAAAACATTTGGAGAAGTCTAGGTAAAACAGGCTAAATAAACTATAAATTACAAATACTCATTGCGTATTTTCTATAACAACCTATGTTGGGAGTCTTCAGTAAAGAAATCATGCATATTGGATTTTCTAAACCGACTTCACAGAATCTGTTTTCATAGACCTCAAGTTGAACTGAGCATAGTTTGGAAATCCCATTGTATTTTAGAAAGATTTTATGTAATTTTCTTTTGACCTCATTAGCCTTGTTTTACACATAAAACAAATGAAGCTTTAGCATTAGAACAACTTCCTTATGGGTTACAGCTTGACAGAGTGAGCTGAAGCTAAGCCCCGTCCCCCATTTTAATTTTCATTCCATTGTACCATAATGTCATCTGGATTATTTCCCTGGTCTTGTATGTCTTGTCTCTTTGTGCCCATTTGTAACAGAGCATGGTTGACATAGTTATTGTAAAGAAAAGATATTTATTTGGCAGTGTTTTAGGGATTGGGAAGTTCATTAATAAGATTCCATGTTAGCATTGGATGAGAGTTTTGCTGCAGTATCAAAACACAGAGAAGGACGTCACATGGTGATCAGACACTTCCGAGAGCAAGAAGATCTGAGCAAAAGACACAGGCAAGAGACAGCCCACCCTCCTTCAGTGATTTACCCATCCCAAGATAATGACAATAGCCCACTCATCAGGGCACAGCTCTCAAGAGATTCCCCTTTGCAGATACTGTCACAGTCTCAGTTCAACATCAGTAAGAATTTTGGAGGGATGTTCAAACCACAGCACCATATCAAATCACCACAAACTGGATTGCTTAAGCAATGAAAACAACAATAAAATTATTTTCTCAGGCTCCGAAGGAATCTTTTTTTTTCTCTCTCTCTTTCCTTGCTTCTGGTGAGTGATCAATTCTGGAAGTTCTTGAATCTCTCTCTCTCTCTCTCTCTCTCTCTCCTATTTCCTTCTTTCTTTATGACTTGATAGAGACTTAACCCAGAATAAGTATTTTTCTACTGCTAAGTTTCACTTCCAGCCATGTTTTCCTATGTTAACCACACTCTTCTGGTGCAGTCCTAACTTAATTTTTCAATACTAAAAAAAAAAAAAAATTATATTGGTTAGACAATAGTTAAATAAAAAAATTTCTTCCAAGCATTCTAGGTTGATGGCACAATAATGTTAATAGCTACTTTTATTAGGTGTTTTCTCTGTGCCATCTGGCAGTCTTGTGAAGGAAATATTTTACTATTCCCAGTTTATTACTAGAGATAATGTCACATAACTCACAAGTGACAAAACACAAATTTGAATCTGAACCTTTGACTTTACTATCTTGGTGACAGCTGATTCAGAATTAAGAGCCACCTCTGCCTTAGTCTGTCTACAGGATGCATGGCTGAAACCTCCAATGACCCAAGGTTAGCACTGGGAAAAGTCTGACCCTTCCCTGGCCCTGGCATAGAAAGTTCTCAGGTCTATTATTCCAGCCATGTCTGGGAAGCCTGTTGGCAACATTTTTAGTAGAAAAAGTCAACATGTGATTGCATAAGCGACTGTTGATCAAGGTGAGGAACAAGGAGCCATAACTATTTCTTTCTTTAATCTTCCTTGTCTGTCTTCCCTTTTCTTCTTCCTCTTGTCCCCTGTGTCTGCAAATCACGACTCGCCCCTGCACCCCACTCTGGGTTCCATCAGCCATCCTGTCAAGTACATACTTGGGTAAAGTGTGAAGGAAAAAAATACTTCTCTACTTCTGTTTGGATACAATGGAGTGTCAAAGCCAGGGCATTACAGCAGCACCGAAGACTGGAGTGTGTAAAGGGTGCTGGTCGTCCTAACATTATGTATCATCACATGTGGCTTCAGTCTGACTCCCACTCAGCTTTTCGTGTGTTCATGAAGTTGTGATTCATATGAAAAAAATAACTCATCTTATGTCAAACTCAAAACTTCTGCAGCTGATAGGCTACTGTGATAATTTTTCTGATGATTCTCAGGATTTTTAGGTCACGCTCAACTTCGATGAAGCTGTTAGAAAGGTGTATTCCATGTTAATATATCTGTGTTGGCAAAGCCCATTCCTACTGCTGCTGGCAGCTGTCCTCATAACTTCTGGGAGAAGCTCTGCGAGCATACAGTCAGCTTGGAGGAAGGAGGAAGTGTGAAGGAGACAGGGAAGAGGAAAGTGAAAGGTGGAAGAGGACCTGAAAGGTTTGACAGACCTATTCTGTATCAGGCCCTACATCCAGCTGTTCCTGAACTTCCTTATGAAAAAAGAGCAAAACTAAACAAAAGTCAAACAGAGAGAAACCCACTTTGCTTTTCATTGAAGACAGTTTGAGACTGACTTCTCTCTTTTGCTTGACACCTTTTACATAAATACTGTATAAAATCCCGCATGCACATTTATAATACACTTGAAGTGAGTGAGGTAGAACCATGAACAAAAGCCTGCTTTGCTTAGGATGTCTCAGTACATTATATGTCCACACATTTAAGTCTATAACAACTTGATCAATTAGTATTGGCACTCATAAATGTAGGAGTCAAAACACCTGGGTAGTCAGGATAATAATCCCCTTTGATGAAGAATAAAAAAAAAGTAAGTCTGAAACTGATGTACATGCATATTTGTGCCTGTATTTGTATGTATGTGTATAATATCATATATAGTCTATCATATACAGTCTGTTAATATCTATGGATTGTGCATCCTGCATTCAACCAATAACACATGATTAAATTAAAAAAAAAATCCATGTGTACTAAACCTGTCCAAGCTTTCCTGCCATTTTTCCTAAAACAAGCCAGTGTATCAATTAGGTGCATAGTATTTATTTGTAATGCTAGGGATCAATGTATGTAGGGATGTACTTACATCTGAGCTTTACTTGCAGCGACACATAGCATTTAGATTACAGGAATTGTAGAAACTTACAGATGATGGCAAATACACAAGAGATTCTACACGGGCTATCTGTAACCAATCTTTAAAATTATTATTTAACACTTACTTATTTATTACTAAATTCACTTATAACAAACACCAACAATTTCTTAACTATTAATCCTATAAATTCCTACAACCCCTTTAACCTATCCACTAAACCTATTGATAATTATAACAACTACTTTCATAACCTTTTAGTCTCTGGGGCAGGTCCTCAGTCGTCAGGAACACAGTCTTTGTTGTAGATTCTTTAACACACTTAGCAGTCCTTTTTCTGGATCTCTCAGATGCAGGTTGGTCAGGGTCGTTGGTTATTGCAGTCTCACCTTAAATAAGGCTTCATGCTTTCTTCTCTGTGGGAGACCCCAGCCATCTGCAGGCCAACTTACTTCTTTTGAATCAGGAACTCAGCTGCTATGGCTCAGTCCTTAAAGACAGGCACAGTTTCCCCTAGGCCACTGATCGGACAGATCAAACCCCTCCAGGCAAAAGTTGAGCCACAGGGTCCAGTCCTTGGCCTTTTGGTGTCTTGCTCAGGCTTTCTTTGCTCACTGGCTTCTTTCTGCTTCAGGGAGAGAGCTGGCCATCAATGGTCAGCCCTTTTTTCAGCAGGACTCTTGGAGCTCTCTAGCATCAGGGGCCTCTTCTCTTCTGGGCTCCATGCACTGTCCTTAAATAGGAGGAACTCTGTTTCAGCTTAATTTGGGCTCCGCCCACTTAGCAGCTGAAAACAATGTCAGGCCAGATACTTTGTTTCTTCAAGTCTATTGAGTCTTTCCTGTTTTTCCTGACTTCAACCTTGTTTTTCAGTCTATTAAGTCTTTCCTGTTTTTCCTGACTTCATGCTGATAATGCTCTTCAGGCCCCGAATTAAGAGACAGTATCAGAAACTCCTATATATTTTCTAAATCTAATTTATCTAACCCCTACAGCTATCAGTAAATATCACACCATTTTTCTAATGCAAACTTAAACATCCTTGAATGTTTGCATCTGTGGGATGCCCAAATGAACACCAAAAGATGATTGAATATTCATACATATGGTGTGTGTATGTTTATATGGCACAAGTTCATTTCATAATGTGCAATAAAAGTGGCTTATTAGTGGTAAGGTGAATTCATCTCAGCTTCCCATTTTGAATCGATGTGAAGCTTTCCACATGTTATAAGTTGTTGACATACTTGCGGCAGTAAAGTCAGCTTTTTCCAGTATCTTTTGAGAAAGTGTCTCACTATGTTGCCCAGATTAGATCTGGATTTTCTACCCTCCTGCGTTCCTAGCTGAGCTATAAGTGTACACCCTTGTGCTCAGAGGTAACTCTTAACTGAAACATGGATTCACATGTACACACTGAGAAAACCTTCTGCCTTCACCACAGATAAGTGGTCTGCCAGAAGACGTCATTGGGATGCTCTAAATGAGTAGACATAAGTGAAAGATGGAAAAAAATCAGTGGAAGATTAAGTTTAAAGCATCCCTTTCTGTTTAGTACTTCCAAGGGAAATATGTGGACTTTAAAACTCATTGCCCCATATCTGCATAGTTCCTTTGAGATGCCATTAATGGTCTCAATGTAAACACCAAGTGGAGTGATGCTACTGTGAACAGTAATAAAGCAGATAGTTATCTGCAGTTTTTCCTCATTGCTCAGAAAAGCATAGTATCTTTTAGAGGCTTGACATCATCCCATAAGGTGAGACCTCCAAGCATCCAGATCATGTGTTTGCCTGAGAATCCCAATGGAGACTCATTGCGCTGGACATATTAACCACTTAAGGGTAGATGCCTTGCCCAGGTGTAGTTTACCAACACAAAACAAACTCAACAGTATTTTTTTTGTCTCATATTGCTTTACTTGGGCTTTTTGCTTTGGTCTTATTGGTCTTTTGCTTGTGTATTTTGGTTTCTGTTTTTGTGGAGTATTTATGTGTGTATATACATGACTTTCTTGTTTTTTAAAGAGATTGAAAGAAAGGGTATGGAATTGTGTGTATGCAGGTGATGAAATGAGGTTTTGGCAGGAGCTGAGGAGGAGAAAAGTGTGATCAGACTACAATGCATGAAAAAATATTCATCAATAAATGGGTAATCTGATATAGATTATACTTCATGCAACACCAACTTAAAAATGGCAAGTTTTGCTTTGGGAAATAATTTGAGTGGCACAGCTATAAGCTTTGGGGTCAATGCTTGAGTTAAACATTAATTCAGTCTTAATTATTGTTTTATTTTATTGAGTCAGAGTCTTGCTCTGTAGCCCAGATGGGCATTAATGTGTGATCATTCCATCTAACTCTTCAGGGCTAGTTTTATATCTTATCAGCTGTAGAATTCTATATACTTTTTACCTTCTTTTGGCCTCAGTTTCCTTATCAATAAAGTGAGCCTGGCAATATTACAACTTAATGAGATTATTACAAAGATAAACTGATACAATCCGTCAGGTCATGCTTTTAGCAAATTTGTTTTCCTAAGAGGGTAGAGTCCCCACTGACTAACTGAGCACAGTCTAGAGTACACTTATTTCTAGAGACGGCCTGGGATCTGTTTTGCTTTCCTTTTTGGCGTGTGTGGGTCAGCTTCTGTGAAGCAGAAAGAACCAGCATTTTGTCAGTTGGCTGGGTCTTTAAGGTTCGGACTTTTACTACTTTGGTCTACTTTCTGAGACACGGTCTTTCTGTAACATGCAGCTCAGACTAGCATCCAGTAATAATAATAATAATAATAATAATAATAATAATAATAATAATAATAATAAAAAAATCTGAATTCCTCAGCCTCCTTAGTTCTGGGATCCCAGGCATGTGGCACCACAGTCTGCTCAAGTTGGGACCTTTATAAGACTGTGATCAGTCTGTCGACTGGCTTCTGTCCTTGTGAAAAGGATATCTTGGGAATGAATGGCTGTAATACAGTTTTGGTAACTTTATCTACAGTTCTCAAACACAACCATACATGGCACATTAATAAGAATCACACAGTAGGAAGAGCTGACACATCAGTGGCTCTGCCTTGCCTAGCCATCCAGAAATGATCACTTACACCAGCTACTCTATTGTGGCTACCAAAGAAGCATCCTTTCCAGTGAATACAATGACATGTGTCAGGCTGCAGCCTTTGTGGAAAGGGACAACTTACACTCATGACGTCCTGATTATCAAGAACAATTCTCCTAGGTATATTCTCCTCAGATTGCTTGCCAATGTTTTCCACATGGGTTTTGCCTTTCTAAAATAAAATGATATTCACATACTTAGATTTAATCTGGGTTTCTTTATTTTGAGTTACTTTATCTGTTTTTCTCCAAAATGAGAGATTCTTTAAGATATTGGAAGTCCTGTTCAGAAATGAACATAGAGAGGTTTTTAAGTATCATAAAAGAATATTTCCCTGTGAGCCAAGAGGATTGATTCTTTGTTTTTCCTTCAAGGGTTTTAAGACGAACCAAGAAGTTGATTGAGCAAGACACCAGATTATACTTTAACAAAACTAATGTTCATTTTGACCCTTGGTCCATGGATGTGGCCACAGTGATCACTTCTATCTAATCTATTAGTTTCCACAAACAGAGTTTAGACATTTGCTTTTGGCAAAAACAGCCTAGACATTTCAGTGAGCACAGAGGTCAGCCCCAATTCAACACAGCATTTCAAGTCAGTTTCCTGGTCCTTTTTAGAGGGGTAGGGGAGGGGTAGATAAAGGCAGTCTTTTTTTTTAAAAGTTGTTTAAAAAATAGTTAATTTAAAAATTTTTGAATCAAAAGCCTGGAGGATAAACCTTTGAAAGGAACACTTTGCTCTTGTTATTGCTGTTGCTGTTTGCCCCAGGATCTGAAGCAAACATTTCATTTTGGTACTGTGGTGAAGTATAGAGTTGGGATGCTGCTCTTTTTTTCTTTGCTCATAGAAAAGTTTTTTTAGCCTAAGATGACTTAAAAAACAACCCCATCTCTTTAGGCTGAAACAGATCCTTTTCAACCTTTCCAGACACAAACTTCATATATGGAAGTTTTCCACCCATGGGCTGACTTTCCCACTTGCTTTCTTTAGGTGAAGGAAAGACATGTGACCATATGAACATAATAAGCCTTGGGGTTGTTTGTATAAGTGACCTAATGTAAATTTGAGAGAAACTTTGTATTTCGGTCAAGCATTATGATAAGGAGAGTGTGAGGATAAGGGAGAATTAAAAGATAAAACACTCATGTCAAAGAGCTTGCAATGCTAGAGAAATGCAGTTAAGCAGTTTAGTAATATAAATTTAACAGTTTCAAAAGATTCTGAAATAGTGGTTGTGTTTTTCTCTTCCCTCCTCATAAGGTTCCCATCCTGCAGAGGAATCAGACAAAATCAGTTTGAGGCTGGTGGGAAGAATGGAAATATTGGTTAGTGGAGAGGAAAGGGATGCACCTCACCTGGTCACAAATGCCTCGGGAATCCCCATAAGACCTGGATGCTTCCTAGAGAGATTCCTGACAGAGCCCTGGGATAGGGGAACTGCAAACTCTGATCTGTTGGGTGACCAACACATCTTGTGGAGTCTGCAGCGTTATATACAGATCCTGCAGGTGGTGAGGAGTCAGCCAGTAACTCAAGAGTGGTGACCTCAGGCCAAAGCTTTCTAGACCATCTGGGGGCTTGCTGAACAAAGCATTCCCGTCATTTCTTTGTCTGAGGATCTTGGAGAAGCCCAGGGATCTGTTGGCTTCTTTCCTGGACCCACTAGTATTAGGTTACCACTGGCTGGTTGGTTTTCAACAGCTCTTGGGAGAGTGAAACTTAGTTCTTTGTCTAACAGTTGCCCAAGAGGCAGGTCTTCCAGTTTTAATGAATCTCCCTTATAATAATAGTGTGGGCCTGTAGTTTATAATACCAAAGATTTCTCTATCTATCTATCTATCTATCTATCTATCTATCTATCTATCTACCTACCTACCTATCATCTATCTATCTACCTGTCTATCTATCAAAGCTAAAAATGCTAGAAAGCTGAGAAAAATTATAGATGCTCAGGATAGACAGACACTTAGCAGAGTGTTTTCTCCAACATGAGGCTCATCTCCAGATCTCCATTGGTCAAGGCATGGACCTTAGCCTGGCAAGGGCTTTTGACAACTATGCTTCAGGCTTATGGCATTGCTCTTCCTTCTGCCCTTCCGGACTTGATGGTATAATTTGTCACTGATTACAGCACCCTCCTTCTCCTGCTTGAGAACAGCTGCGTCTGTGCAGCGCTCTTCTCTAGCACACAGCCCTGCTATTTGTCTTCTTCGCAATGAACTTGAGTCTCTCTTGTATATCTGACCTCACTCACAAGTTGCTCCTTTGCCTTCTTTTTCAAGTCTTGACTTCTTGTCATCAACCAAATTCTTTTTTACAAAGAAAATTTTATTAACCACACGTTGATTGTACAAAGTGACATGTTCATTGTACAAAAATATTGTACAATGACAAATTCACTCAAATATATCATGCATGCTGGCTATACTTACACCGTTATACTTTCCCACCTCCTTTCTTCTTGCTTAATTCCTTCTCTCTTCCTAAATAATACTTTCATGTCATGAACATTTTTCTACTTTCATGTCCTTTATAATTTTTCTAGGAAAGAAAATGTGATTTTTTTCTCTTTCTGATTTTGGCTTATAAAGTTTTCTAGGATGATTTCTAGTTCCATTCACTTTCATGCAAATAACATAATTTGCTTTAATAATTTAGTTTATTTATTTATTATTAATTAATTAATGTTTTGAGACAAAGTCTTGTCACTTGGCCTAGTCTATTCCAGAATTTGTGGCCTCCTGCCTGCATCAGCCTTCTGAGTATTGAGACTCCAGTTGTGTACCTCCACGCCTGTCCTTCGGTATGGCTGAATGAAAGAAATGGAAAAAAGATCCAGAAATAGACCCACACACTTATGGCCACCTAATTTTTGACAAAGAAGCCAAAACGGCACAATAGAAGAAGGACGGCATCTTCAACAAATGGTGCTGGTCCAACTGGATGTCCATTTGTAAAAGAATGAAGTTAGACCCATATTTATCACCTTGTACAAAACTTAAGTCCAAGTGGATCAAAGACCTTAACATAAGGCTGGTCACACTAAATCTACTAGAAGAAAAAGTGGGAGAAACCCTCAAACTAATTGGCACAGGCGACAACTTCCTGAACAGAACACCAACAGCTCAGGACTTGAGATCAACAATCAATAAGTGGGACCTCATGAAACTGAAAAGCTTCTGTAAGGCAAAGGACACTGTCATTCGAACAAAACGGCAGCCTACAGACTGGGAGAAAATCTTCACCAACCCCACATCTGACAGAGGGCTAATATCCAAAATCTACAAAGAACTCAAGAAATTAAATGCCAAGAAACCAAATAATCCAATCAAAAAATGGGGGACAGAGCTAAATAGAGAATTCACAATGGAGGAATCCCTAATGGCTGAGAGACACTTGAAGAAATGCTCAACATCCTTAATCATCAGAGAAATGCAACTCAAGAGGACTCTGAGATTCCATCTCACACCTGTCAGAATGGCTAAGATCAAAAACTCAAATGACAGCACATGCTGGTGAGGGTGTGGAGAAAGGGGTACCCTACTCCATTGCTGGTGGGAATGCAGGCTTGTGCAACCACTATGGAGGTCAGTCTGGCGATATCTTAGAAAACTTGGAATAGCTTTGCCTCAGGACCCAGCCATACCACTTCTGGGTATACACCCAAATGCCTCTTCACAGAATCATAAGGAAGTTTCCTCATCTATGTTTATAGCAGCCTTATTTGTAAAAGCTAGAAACTGGAAACAACCCAGATGTCCCTCAACCGAAGAATGGGTTAAAAAACTGTGGTACATCTACGCAATGGAATATTATTCAGCTATCAGGAACAATGAAATTATGCAATTTGCAGCCAAATGGATGGAACCAGAAAAGCTCATCCTGAGTGAACTAACCCAGACTCAGAAGGACACATATGGCATCTATTCACTTATAGTAGGATTTTAGCTATATAGTAGAAGGTATCAATACTACAACTAACACACCAAAGGGAACTTGGACATAGACTTCTTATTTTTAATTTTTATTTATTTTTTATATATTAGTTATATTTTTTCTATTCTTTAGTCTTTTTTATCTATTGTATGCTTATTGGTTTGTTTGTTTAGTAGTTCTCTCTCCCAGGCAACGAGACACTTTTCACTGATGGTACTGCTTCGTAGATCCCCAATGAATGAAGAGGCTCTTGGCCCTCATCTGAGATGAGGGACTGTTATATAAGGACACCCCACCCCAGAGAAATGGGATGGAAGGGTTAGGAGGTAAAGAAAAAAAAATGAAATGTGATGTTTCGGCCTTTTACTACTAACTGTCATAAACTGTTTAGGATAATTAAGAAATGCAAACTAATGGTTATGCAAGCTGGTCGTTCTGTTAGGTACTATGACAGCCTATTATAGTTACTTGCTAAGCTAATCAGAAATAAACCGGCAAGAGACAAGCAACATCTGCTTACCCTAATATAAGAGATAGATAGGGTCTCTTCAAAAACCTCAAGAGATCTGCAGAATATGGCATTCAAAGATGTTTTAGTAACTTTAGATTTTTTTATATCAAGACATATCAACTCCTGACAGCACCCCCTATTCTCCTCCAAGTAGAAGATGAGCATCAAAGAATCTCCAGTGGGAGATGATTGAATTAGTCCCAAGCCTATCTCTTGGTAGGAAAAGCCCCTTGCTCCAACTGTAGACAGAATGCTGTCCAAAAAGGACAAAACCTGGAAGCAGGTAAGTCGACAGCCTAGCTCTGCCAAGACAGGGTAGGTAAGTCCTTCATAACCCCTGCTCTACAATCAATGTCTGTCAGAGAAACGGGGCCAAATGACTGAAGATCGATGCTGTAATGTAAGGAGAGAAAATGGGAACTGTCCAGGCAGCCACTGGTATGTCATTTCTTAGTTTGGGAAGCTGCAGACCCTGTACTTCCTATAAAATCAGATATATTTATCCCTCTCAGGTCTCTGAGGTGATTGAAGAACAGATAGCTAGAGTCTCATAATTAAATTTTGAGTTGTTTAGGAGTCAAGAGAGTGTTATACATCTAAGAAGATACTTTTAAAATTGTGTTGCAAGTTAGTATGAATGTTGAGTTAGATATAGAACTTTAAACTCATGGAGATGTTTAGATAGTAGAATGTTAAAGTCAGGTACCAAATACATATGGACTGGTCATTGGGAATGTACATTAAGCCATATAATCCTCATAACTGTGGCCTAATTACCTCTGTTGTACTGTATTGTATTTATTATTATAGGAGAAAGAGCCATTTGTTGGACTGAAAGGGGAAACTGTAGGGGGAAATAAGATATACCTTAAAGTTAAAAGAAAAAAAAAGGGAAGAGGATGGGGGGTTGAGGGTGGGAGGGTGGGACTGGAGGGGGAATAGGGAGAGGACTGCGATTGAGATGTAACTTGAAGAAATAAAAAATAAAGGAAACAAAAAGAAATGAAAAAAAAACATTTTTAATATAACTTTACAGCAGCAACGACTGATTTTAAAAAGAAGCAACACAGGCAGTGTTGGCAGCTGAATCCACAATGGCCCTAAATCTAGCTAAGGAATCCTACTCAAGACAAGGAAAGAAGACAATTAAACAGGAATAAAAGTCCTAGTTTATATCCTCTCATAGAATTAGTAATTCCCAATACAAATACTTGCAGAAGAAAACAAAGCAAAACAGGAATTAAAAACATAAAATAACTAATAGAAGAACTACTACGAACTGTATGAAGATGTGAGTTTTGACTTTTCAGATAATAAATCCTAGCTGAGCACTCAGGAAGCTGAGGCAGGGGCATCATGAGTTCAAGGCTAGTCTGGGATACATGGAGGGAGGGATACATACCTACTTGCATTATCTCAAAAAGAGGGAGAAAAGTCAAATAAACAAATAAAACATCTGAGGCTAGAAGACTTTCATGACCAGAGAAACCCTGCTGGTTTATGACACATTTAACAGATCTTCAGAGTTAGGACTATCACATTAAGCTTCCAGACAGGGAAAATAAATTACAAAGAAAAGAAAGAAACATTGGTAACAATATTGTTCTTATGTGCTACAGCGCATGCAGAAGTCAGTGAAATCACCCTTTGGGGTTTTGTAGCGCAGTGACCCTCCAGACACTACAGGAAGCGCTGTGTGGGAATGGAATTTCCAGATGTACTGGCATCTAATAAGCAAAGTACCTATACGCCCTTCTTGGAAATGCTCCCATAAAAAAAATGTAGCAGACTCAGGATCCAAGCACTCAAGGGCAGATGCAGGGTGCTGGTAAGTTCAAGGTCAGATGTTATCAAAAACAAGAAAAGACTTGAATCAGAATAATGATTTTACATTAGAGAAGGATAACATGTACCAAGTAAAAATATGATTGATAAGTTACAATATGCAATTGTTATTAAAATTATCAGAAATATGTAGAGTAAAAGGACATTTTATTTATTCCCTTGACTCTAGGTTAAATGGAGCACATCCTATATTTTTATTCCCAAATAATCTTATCTAATTATTATGTAATTGTTCTTTCAAAGAAGAATAATTTAAAAAGAATATTTTTTGACATTCTCTCTTATCCTTTCCCTCTCCTGCCAAATACCTTATTCCTCCCACCAAGTAACCTTCCTACTTTCATGTCTGATTTGTTTGTACACCATTGCATTTAATCAAGTTTTCTTGCATGGTCAATTACTCACTTGGAGAATTATTTAACCACTGGTTGGTAAGGGTTGGAAGCAGAAATAATTATAAAGAGGGTCACAGAGCACAGGGAGGTGACAGAGTTCTTTATCCCAGCAGTGGGTGTGATCATTTAACAGCTAAATTTTACTGTATAAAGTCCCAAAGCTTATAAAATTGTGCTTTTATAATTGATGAGTTTTTATTATATACAAATTATGCCTCAAAAATCTTAATGATTCAGAATAGGAGCCATTTCCTGTGAGTGATAGAAATTAACTTGGGGCTCACTGCCACCTACTGGTGTGATTATGCAATATTTGTTGCAATCTGCTCAGGTTAATGGGAGCAACTAATAGTTGTTGAGCACAGGGTCCTTGCAGGTACCAGGTACCTATAAGTTCTAAGTGGCTTCACAGATTTTACTGATTTAATCTTCCCATCACCTCTGAAAAGGGTCATAGTGCCATCTCAATATGACAAAGATAGTCTTAGTTAGGGCTTCTATTCCTACAACGAATCATCAAGACTGAAAAAGTAAGTTGGGGCGTAAAATGTTTATTTGGGTCATACTTACATATCATAATCCATCATTGGAGGAAGTTGGGACTCAAGCTGGGCAGGAACCTGGGTGTGGGAGCTGATGCGGAGGCCATGGAGGGTGTTGTTTATTGGCTTGCTGCCAATGGCTTGTTCGGCCTGCTTTCTTATGGAACCCAGGACCACCAGCCTAGGGATGGCACCACCCATAATGGCTGGGCTCCAACTTGTGTTGACATACAAAACCATCCAGTACAAAGAGGAAACTGGTCCCCAGATACTCAACCAACAGCTACGAAGAAATAAATGTAGAGGCAGCCTGTCTCTAGAGGCCAGAAAGCACTAAGGTTTTGGATGTTAGAAACTGTGTTTCTAGAGTTCAGTCCTGAAGTCTATCTGATATTGGACAAGATATTTTACAAACCATAACACCACTCAACAGACCAGCTTTACTGAAGCTCTGTCAGCAGTAACATGTTGCTTGTAATCTAAAGTTAATAAAATACTTGTTAATTGTAACTCTGTGTAACTTTGAGTCAAAAATGCTTCTTGCAGAAATCTCTTACATCTGCTATGATATCCAGTATGAAAAGCTGTGTTTAGTGTTCAGAATTTTAGAGGCTGAGTTTAATCATTAGTTCAAGTGCAGTTCATGAACTCTTCCAGCAGATGGCAGTACAGCCACTGTTAAAAATGCCACATAGCCAAAAGCAACTTAGGGAGGTTTGTCTTTTCCTTCCTTCCTTCCTTCCTTCCTTCCTTCCTTCCTTCCTTCCTTCCTTCCTTCCTTCCTTCCTTCCTTCCTTCTTTCTTTCCTTCCTTCCTTTCCTTCTTTCCTCCCTCCCTCCCTTCCTTCCTCTTTTCCTCCCCTCCCCCCACTCCCTCCCTCTTTCTCTCCCTCCATTCTTCCTCCCTTTCTTCCTTCCTTTCTTCTTTTCTTTCTATAGTATTTAACTATAAAGGTTAAGCCAGATGCTGAAGTCTTTAGGTTGAATGAACATGTCCATGGTGAGGTCTGGAAAGTGGGTGACAGGAATTTGATCTTGAACGTACCAGTGCAAAGTGAGATCTAGAGGAGGAGGGTTTTGCAGTCACAGAGACGACAACTGAGCAACTGGATGCCTGTTTGGGGTTCACAAGAAATGTCAGTCAAACAGAAAGGGATGTTCTTGTTCGATTTGAGCAGCGGTGTTTAACTAAAGGTATGCCAGAAGGAATGGGTGTCAACTAAGGCTGTGTTTTTGAGGTACCAACTTTCATTGATTTCACAAAGCTATTTCACACAGCTGAGTCTGCTGTGCCCATGAGTAGTACAGATCAAGATACATAAGTGTCTGGGCCTGGCGGTGCAGGGCCATAATTGCCACAAATGGGAAGACAGAGGCCAGAAAATTAGAAGTTCAAGGCAGAAGTTTAATATCAGCCTGGTTCAGAGTGAGCAGAGGGTTGCAGATATGGCTCAGTGGTGGAGCACTTACTTAGCATATTCACAGAGGGCTTGTTCTATCTCTGGGTGGGAGGGGGAGAGGTGTGTTACCCAAGATCTTTTTTATGGTCATTGGGGTACAAAAGCAAGTCTGAGAGAGAAAATGTGAAAGTTCTAGAAACATTATCTTAAATGCCTATACTTAGGAGAAGCTCATGAGTCTGGTGTCTTAGAACCATATGGGCAAGGAGCAAGGAAATCAGAGTGATAAATAATTAAGACTTTTAGGAAATCTGTTGAAACAAAGCCATGGGCCTATGAGCAATGGTTGACCAAGCTGATGGAAAGATTACTATGAGAAAGTAGTAGAGAGAATATGAAAATGTGTAACAGTACTTTTAGAAGTTTGGCAGGGGGTAGTGCTTTAGGTGTGGGGGAAGAGAAGAGATAATTTTACAGCTTGAGTGGACATAGAAACAGCAGAAATCCTGATAAAACAGACAGGCTCCAGACTGTTTGTGTCTGCAGTGAAGGAACCATTTGAAATCATACTGAAGTTGTTTTCCTTTTTTGCCTTGAATGACATTTAGATAATCTAATGAAACTTTGTAACTTCATTTACCAGGAGTTTTGTCAATGTCAGAATAAAATTAGACATATAATTTTAAGGCACGTTTTAAAATATGTTTTCCATTTACGTGCCATGTGTCTGCTCAGCTCCTCTCTATGCCTGATGTTTGAAGTTTGGGACTAAGAAGGTCAGCCATGTTAACCTACTTTGCTGTAAGCATCCCAGACCTGACATCATGCAAGAGATAGGTCTAAGGGGACTGCTGTGGTGTTTATGACGCATTGACCACCTTACAGTGTCCCTGTCCCACTGTTCTGTTCTAACTGTGAGTGGGTTTTGCTATCAAGGTTTGCAAAGAGCTCTTCATTCTCTTTCTTCCTGTGTTCTTCCTAAAGGAGAAGAAGGCTTGCTGAGGTGTAGGACTGAATCCTTTCTGCTGGAGTTCTGGTTTCCTGGGGTCATTATTGTGCACAAGAATGCAAAGGCTGACATTGAATCTGTCTAAGGAGGAGTAGCAACTCAAGAGGAGCAAATAACTCTGCAGTTAAGTGTGGTGAGCATGCTGGTTTCATTAAAAACTAATAATAACAAGACGGAAATTTCAAAACAGAGGCAAGGGAAAGTGGAGACAAGACAGGAAGAAAGTAGTGTGTGGGCATCTCCAGGGCTCTGTTCCTACAGCGTTGCTAAGCAGTTTGTTTATAAATCCATACATTCTTGGTTTCAACTTGATTCTTCAAAGCTCTGCTTCGTATCTGTCAGCAGCCAACAAGGAACATTGATTCAAGTCACCCCAAATATGTGCTTTAATGTGAAAGCAGTTAGGTGGGTTACAGAAAAGCAAGGGTTCACCCCTGTAGATTTTAGGTGTTATCTGTTGACATTCATAGCTTTTGTGTTGGTAGAAGTTAGTGGACTGTTAATAAATTTCATAAATTTTTATCTGGTAGTTGACAGAAGGTTAGGTTGGACACAGAGGTAGACAATGAATGGCTATGAAAGGGCTAAAGGTATCTCAAGATAGTTTTTTCTCTAGATCTTTTACATTCCACCTCTCTACAACCATTAGCAGGCCAATTGACCTTGTCAAATCTTTAACACGAGTGTATCTTTTGTTCCTTAGAAATTTGATCACAGCCCAGAAGATGAGGAAATTCAATATTTAATGTAGTTGGGGGAAAACATTGCAAAACTAGTAGACAGGGCCCCTAATATTGAAAAAGTGCACATCTGTTTTTTTTGTTTCAGTCAGGGTTTCACAGTATAGCCTAGGATGGCCTGAAACTTTCCTTCCCTACCCTCCCAAGTAATTGATAGCATTGTAAATGTGGCTTACCCTGCCAGACTCTAAATCGTAACTGTGATGGCCACTCACACATGCTTTTGAACACATGACATCATGGAACATGGACACAGCAAGGATTAGTGAACACTGACTGAAGGAAGGGACCCTGCATCTGGGGAGGTGTTCCTCCATTCCTCAGGCACATTTGCATGAAATGCTTCATTGTCAGTGTTGGTCTTTTGCTATCACCTTCGAAGAACTCATATCAGAGTGCCCACATGTAAATGCTTGTAAGAGAGTTATTTTTCACATCTGGCAATCTTTCCGTATTTTGCTCCACAGACCTGTATTGGGAGTCCGCCCTCCACTATTTCTAATGTCTCTGTCCAGGGTTGGAGGACTTGTACAGAGGGAAGCTGCCCAAGAGCACACCTGTCAGCCCTTCTCCTGCTATCTCAGCTGAGAATGGGAAAACACACATTTCCTGACTCCACTTTGGTCTCCATGGAAGTCTACTTTCCCTGGGCTCTGACCTGGCATCCTCCCAGGCCCATTTCCACGACACTGACAACCTCACAGTCTGTTCCTCATCTTTGAACCCGTGTCTGAGCCCACAGGCAATGGTCCTTTCTCTGTGTTAACATGTATTCTTTAGGAGGCAAAGCCTGGGCAATAGCTCAGAAGCTGATACCTTACAGTTGTACACAACCTGCAGGAAATCCAGGGCGAAGGAGGGTAAGTGCAAAGGTGAGCTATACACAGCATCATGTGTAGATAGCTGTTCAGGCCTCTTTCAGGGAACCTTATGAAAGTTAAAGAGAGCTGCAGTGCATCAGAACTCTGCTGTCCATAGAAGAAGACGATGACATGTTTCTCCTGTTGGCCTCCTCCTCTTCTCTTTTTCGCATTTATCTGAGGTCCTTGCTTTGCATTTCTATACTAGGGGAATGGCCTTTCTGTACTTCTAGGTTCAGTTCTGCTCATCAAATGGCCTCGGGGGAAACCAGATATTCCATAACACACAGGTGTACTGTTCTTGTTTTGGCAGATGCTCTGAATGGGAGGTGTTCCAGTGGTTCTTTTGCATGTGATATCTGTCTCTGTAGCAACTCTGGCTGGCAAAGGATCAGAACAGCTGTTCAAGCTTCAGGGCAGGGCTTCTTGAGCGAAGTTAGCAGGATTTCAGTTCAACCAGGTTAATTTGGTCCAAATGCAACCTGTGGGCCTCATATGCTGGAGAGTCAGTTTTGTTTTGTTTTGTTTTCTTCATTCTGAAGGTCTTAGATCTTTCTTCTGGGCATGATGTCTACAGACAATCCTGGGAGTTTTGTCATATCTGGCAGATAATATATGTTTATTTGCTTTCACTTGGGAATCTTGCTTTGTGTCTTTACTGTATAGATCATTCGCAAAATGCACAAGAACAAATTGGTTTTTAGACTTGAGATCTTCCCAGCATCAACTAGTTTGGGTTATTTAGACCACTGCATTTCCTCAGAGAAGAACACAGTCTAAACTTCCTCTGGGGATTGTGATATAGCTCAGTGGAAAGGTGCTTGCATAGCATGTGCAAAGCCTGGGGTTGATCTCCAGCCCTAGAAACATTTAAAAAAGATAAAAATTCATTTGGTCATGATTGTTGTGTTTTGTCAGGTGGCCTAGAATTTTGATATTGTTATTATTTTCATAGAACTCCTAAGCAAATGAGTTTAGATTATTGTTTTGGTTTGAATTTGTAATGCCTTACATAGACTCACATGATTGAACACTTGGTCCCCAGATATTTTGAAAGGCTGTGGAACCTTTAGGAGGTGGAACCTCAGGGGAGAGTGTGAGGCTTTATAGATAGGCCCCACTTCCTGTTTATGCTCTGCTTCCTGAATGCAGATGTGATGTGACCAGCCAGCCTCCTGTTCCTGCCATGGTGCCTTTCCTGCCTGCTGCCACGAGTTCCCAGTGATATTGGAGTAAATCTTCTGGAGCTGTAAGCCAATTGAAGCTCTCTCTTCCTTAAATAAATTTTGTAAGGGTATTTTATCATAGTGGAGGGAAGGTAACTAAGTCAGAAAAATTGGTGCCAAGAAGGAAGTGAGGCTGTTACTGTGATAAAGTGGATCCTATGATTCTTGAGCCTTTGGAACTAATGTCTAGGAGAAATGTGGAAGACTTTGGAGCTTTCAGCGTCCTAATTTGCTTTTTGCTGCTGTGATAAACTCAATGACAAAAAGAAACACAGGAAAGAAAATGTTCACTTAATCATACAACTAAGTCACATTCCATCACTGAGGGAAGTCAGGGCAGGAACTGGAGAGGAACCTGGAGGCAGGAATCAAGCAGAGACTGTGGAGGAATACTACTTACTGGTTTGATAAGCTTGCTTTCTTATTAACCCAGGACTATTCTCCAAGAGGTGGAACCATCTCAATGGGCTGGGTCCACCCAGATCAATCACCAGTCAGAAAAATACCTACCACAGGCAGGCCCACAGGAAAATATAATAGAGTAAATGCCTCAGTTAAGGTTTCCTATTCCAAGGTGACTCTAGTTTGACAAAAACTAACTAGAACACTCTGGTTGTGGGATGTACACCAAGGAGAAGAACAGGCATGTAGTGGTATCATTCCAAGTTGGAGACTTTGTGTGCTATAGGTCGTAGTGCTCGAGCACTGGGGCTAATTAAGCCATTTAGAGCCCAGATAATTTCATCATGAGCATTGCTAGATGTCAGGCATGGAGTTGCAGGTTTAGTTCTTTTTTCTCAACTCTATTTTGGTTCTGCTTTGGTCCAGTCATTCCCTGCTATGTTCCAATTCTTCCACTTTGGAATAAGAATAAGTGTATACCTCAGTTTTGATTTGCCCTCACAATGAAGAGAATTTATTCTCCCTAAATGTCTTCTAGTCGCTTATTTGGAAGCACAAGTCTCTATGGAAAGACCTGGAGGTAGAAAATTGATTTAACTCCTACTATCATTACAAATACTTTCATGTAGATAACACATTTATGGGCAACATTGTGGCTTTCTTCATTAGAGAATAAATACACAAGTTTTTAAATGACTTATCTGCCCAAGTAGTCCACGCAGGCCTTGAGCTTCCAATCTTCCTGTCGTCCCATCCCAGTGGATGAGTTTACATTTGAATGTCATCAACCCAGCTTCTCAGTTATTAATAAAAAGTAATGGAGATTTACAGTCACAAGCTATTTGGAAGGAAAGCCAAACAATGCATAACAAAATTTTCTTGGCATAGTCTCAGACAAACTACAATGACTTACGTGTGTGTGTGTGTTAATATATGCACATGCATGTGGAGGACAGAAGTCAATATCATTCCTTAGGTACTGTTCACCTTCTTTAATATGAGAGATTTATTATTTTTAATAGAGTGTTATCATTGTGTGTGTTTGTGCACATGCAAATCCATGTGAATTAGGAGTCTAGGAGAGGGGAGATGGATTTCCTGGAGCTTAAGTTACAGGTATTTTTGGACCTGTGTGTAGGAGAACTGAACCAGTGTCCTCTGAATGGACACTATGCATTCTTGAGTCAGAAATCCTAGGGACAGTTGTGTTCTCTAGCAAATACAGGAGAGACAATTGCCATCTATGGAAATCAAGGCTTGGGATGTACTTCCTATGCCTTGGAATTTGGTGCATGAAGGTTGCGTCATGGAGTCATCTCAGTATATCTCAGCAAATTGAACCAATTTGTCTTTACAACCTATCTTCTGTAAAAAAATAAATAAAAAAAAACTATTCAATTTTCATTCTTTGACAGTTTTGTGGCCACCATGCCTGCCTTTAAAAATGTGGATTTCAGGGATAGAATTTATGTTGCCATGCTGTCATGGCAAGAACTGTACTGACTGAGCAACTTTCCCAACCCAATGACTTACCTTTTAGGGACCAAATAGAAATGATCCCACCTGTTGGAGTAACTTTCTTTCACATTGTGTGAAAAAAAAATGTCTCTGTATTTTCAGTTGCTAAGTTTGTACCACCAGAGAGCTAAGTGCTGGTAGGCTATTTCTGTGGTCCATCATTTGTAAATGTTCATCCTTTCTTACCTGCTTAGAAGCCATTTAAAAGATGTTCAAGTGTTGTCTTACTGCAGATTAGTTATAACAACGATCTGATAGCCAATAGCTGGAGCAGGAAGTAGAGGTCAGAACTTCTGGGAGAGACAAGGATGCTGGGAGAAGAAGGCAAATGCAGGCGATCTTGGGGACAGATACGGAGGGAACAGGACAGACTATAGTGGAGCAGAGAAAGGTATAGAGCTAGTCTTGTGGCAGGTTGTGGCAAGATAGCGAGGATAAGTTGAGAATTGCTGGGAGACTGCTGAAGTTAAAAGGCCTAAGCTTTAAAATATTAAAAAGACTCCATTTCATTATTCACAGTGCTCATAGGTCTGAGAAAGTTCCACTATACCCACCACCTAAAATATGCCAAATACAGCATTAGAATTATTAGTTAACATAAACTAAAAGCTTCTAAAGAGGAAAAAATGGAAATTAACATGTATTATCATCAAGAAGTTAGAATGATTTATTAACAGAGAGTAAATGAAAGTAAATAGAGCCTTCAACATGTAAATATATATGGTCACAAATTCCTGACCCTTTCTCAACATGAAGACATTATGGTATTTGACACTTATTCTATGAGCATTCAGTATTTTGATGGCACATTTTGCCTCTTGTTTAGATACCTTATAAAACAAGAAACCAGAAATAATATAGTGTTACCCTACAATGACTATTCTCAGCAGTAACAGCCATTTTTCCCCAAAGAAGGTCATAAGTTCACTGCCACAAATATATTAGTTGAATTTTCTTGTCTTTCTTATCTTCTCCTAATTACAAACCTTCCACCACCATTTTGAGATGCGTGTGTGTGTGTGTGTGTGTGTGTGTGTGTGTGTGTGGTGGGGTGTAAAGACCATGAATCTATAACTTCTATTAAGACATACCTTATAGAAACATCTATAAATCAAAATTGGTATTAGACTGGTACAAAATTCCAGTTGTTTTCTTTAAGGATATATTTTTTTGTGTGTAAATGACGGGTGTCACTGTGACACTCTTGTACATGTCTCTCTCTTGCTTACTAACCCTGCTATTCTGTCATGTTTCTCCTCTGCCCCTCAGTGATGTTGTTGTCTTTGAAAATAGTTTTTCCTTTAAAATAGAAGTTAGAGTGGGAATAACATAAAATCCATAGTGAATAGTATTTTTTTAAAATAATGAAACCAATGTTATTGTTAAATACTCTAACTCGAAGTCTGAGTTGGCTGGAATTATATTATATTTCTTAAAACCACAGCGTAGAGTGAATTTCTGACCCAGTCACTTAATTTCCATTGAGAATCTTAATTCCTACCAGTTTCCATAAATTAATGCTTCTTCTGTAGTTTGAAACAAGTTTTTATGTTTGCTGGATGATTATTTAAAAGCAGACTAAGTTGTTTTCTTTGCTTCTTAAGTATACAACCAGAAAGAAGGTCATTATTTTCAAGTTAAAAGTCACTGCAACCTAATTGAAAAATTCAATTCAAATGCTGAGAACCTTGTGCTTGTCGATTCTAAAACACAGATTGAAAACAGACTCCAGTTGGCTTTAAGAAGTATCCAGATAGGCAACCATGAGATAACAGCTAAAGAAGGAATTATTCTGAAGTGAATAAGGTGAAGGAACAGGGTCATCGAGAGCCACTCATCTTGCTAAGCATTGAAAGAACGTTTCTACATGGGGTTAATACAGTCTCCTGATCTCCAAAGAGAAGAGCCAAGGGATGTCTGGGAGAGTCTGGAGTCTCTGTATTTTCACCAGTTCTGAACAAGATTAACAACTGCCTCCTTTTCTCAGAGAACCTGAATTATTTCAAAGCAGTGGTATCTTTCCTTATGAGGACCAAAAGGCACAGGCTATGTACCATGAAGCCAAGAGATGGCTTTAAACGCCCCAAATATGGACCTTTAGTAAAGTTTATGCTG
The DNA here is from genome assembly GCA_907164525.1 of Lophiomys imhausi. NCBI lineage: Eukaryota > Metazoa > Chordata > Mammalia > Rodentia > Muridae > Lophiomys > Lophiomys imhausi. The sequence continues at coordinate 2,648,015 of CAJQZJ010011242.1, forward strand.
TTTAACTGCCATAAGAGAAGATGTATTTTGAGTTTTCCCATAGTTTGGAAATGAATTTGTCAAATTTCTGAGTGTGTTCCACTGGGGGAAAAATACTCATTTATATATAATGATTTTCCATTTTTTTTGAGGCAGGTGCTGAATATGCAGTCCTAGCTGATCCCAGTATTGATGTGGATCTCCATTCCCAGTCTATGTATATATTTTACTCTAACTATAATGTAAAATCTAGATATGCTAATATATTATAGATGATATAATATGTATGCCTGATTTAAATTCTAAAATACAGAGATATAATACTGAATTCTTATTCTGGCTCTATCAGTTTCTAGTTGCATGATTTTAGGTAAATTATTTGACTTATTTGAACATGAAATTATATTTGTGAGTCAGGGACATTAATGCAATCCACTTAATGCTATTTGTATTAATTGTGATGCTCAGTGGCAGAGCACTTGTCATGTGTGGGTAACACCTTAGGTTCAATTCTCAGTACTTTAAAAATAAAAAATTGTGATAAAACATATATATTTGTATACTTATATACATATATATGCACATATGATCCATATAATATTCTTATAAGAAGTTAATGGCTTAAATAAGAATGAATGGAAGTTTCATATCAGCTGTCACATAGGTATTCTGTGTGTGCCAGGAAGTGGGCTATATGCTTTATGTACAATCTTTTCTAGTAAAATATCAAATATTACTTTGCATATAGTATAGTTTAAGAGAGTACATATACATTTCATTTAATAGGTTTGATATCCATATACACATCAGATAGACTATGTATAAGATATATATGTATATATATATTATGAAGGAAGGAGATATGAAATAAAAAAGAACAGATGGAGAAAGAAAAGGAAGTAAGAAAGGAAGAAGCAAGATATGGGATGGAGAGAGAGAGGAGGAAGAGAGAGAGGAGAGAGAGAGGATGAGATAAACTACTTCTTTTTTTAATAGAGATGGTCACATATTCCATTCAGACAAATGTTGCTTTGTCCTTGGCATTGGATCTGTGAATACTAAGTTCTAAATAACAAAACTAATGAACTATGACCTGGAACTAGTCATATTTGAAAAGCTTCAAATAACTTTGTACGTGTGAGATGGAAGCCCACTTCTTGGGCCTAATGCTGTTTGTGAGCAGTTGTCAATCATAATAGTCATAGACAGCCGGCGACAACAATGTTGGAAGGTAATGTCCAACAAGTGTTTTATTAAAACTCAGTGGAACATGCATAAATGAAGATCAGCCACAGTACACCACTGAACCTAGTAACATAGGCTACTTATGTTTTCCAGCTAAAATAATAAAATGTAGGAGAGACAATAGCCAGAATCTATAGAAATCAAGGGTTGGGATATACTTCATATGCCCTGGAATTTGTTGCATGAAGTCATAGGATGATCTCAGTAAATCTTTAGCAAACTGAACTGATTTGTCTCCATAATAGATTCTTCTTTTAAAAATTAATCTCTTGTATTGCTATTCTTTGACAGAGTCATATTTATTTATAGTGAATTTTAGTTAACTTCATTCCCCTCCCATTTCCACTCCCCCCCACTCCCCATTAAAGTCTTTCTTACCAACAATTTCCACTCCTAGTTTCATCTCTTCTTTTTGTTTAAACTAAGCTAATTAGAATTGCTTGTATGTGGGTGGGGGGTTATTTAGTAGAACATGGGGAACTTATCAGTGGATCCACCAGGGAAGAAAATGACACATTTTCCCACAGCAACCATTAATCACCAATAGCCTCAAGGAGAAGAGTGGGGCCTCATGGGGTCCACTCCCATCTGTGATGAAATATCAATGGACCTGATCTTGTGCAGATCTTCTGCAGATAACCACAACTGTCTTGTTTGTGAGTGCAACAGCTGTGTCATATCCAAGGGCATCTTTTTGCTTCAGATATTTGGAGAGTCTTGTTAGATTTGAAGCTATTACAAGATTGTACTTTGTACAAATAAAACTCTGGACAAAAGTTTTATTTCAGATTTTTTAAGTTAGCAGCATTTTTACAATGGCTACGAATGATATATGCTGTTAGAGTTATAGTTCCAAATGGAATATGAGCCATGTGCAGTGACTGAATTTTGGATCATGGAAACAGCTTTTTATTGATTATGTATAGTTGCTGTGCCTACTTTTCTAAGAAAGTATCCGAGGAAAACAATAGAAAACAGTGTTAAGAATGTATGACATGTTTTCATCCACAGTTTAGAGGATTTCAGTTCATGGGTCAATTGACTTCATTGCTTTTGGGTTTGAGGCAATACAAAATATCATGGCAGCAGTAACATAAATCAGAGAGAGAGAGAGAGAGAGAGAGAGAGAGAGAGAGAGAGAGAGATACAGAGAGAGAGAGACAGGGGCAGAGACAGAGACAGAGATACAGAGAGAGAGAGAGAGAGAGAGAGAGAGAGAGAGAGAGAGAGCGCACTATCACCTCTATGTTCTGTATCCTAATAGCCCATTCAGCTAGGAACTCATACATCAATTACTACATTGATCTAGTCAGTTAACAATACCTCAACAGTAGACTACATTTTCCATATGGATCCTGAGGGGAGAGTTTAAGTTTTTTGGTTGGTACTGGGATGCAAATTCAAGACTTCATACAACCCAAGCAAACATTCTACCACTGAACTATCTATCCTTGGTGGACATTTTCTATCAAACCACAGCACTGAGCTTTAATCCAGTTTGCTACTTAATTCTTTAGAGTAAACAGCATGGATAGGCTTGTTCTTCGGGGAAGGGAGCTGGGACCTTCATGGCCATTTAGGTAGTAAGTAACAAAGAAAGAATTGAAGTTCATCGGGCCTTTAGAATTCTTGGTTTATACTATTTTGTTTGAGATATTTTTGTTTTATATATCTAATTATTTTTCTTGCATTATGTACATGTATGTGTGCAGTTCCCATGAATGCCATAAGAAAGTGTCTGGTCCCCAGAACTGGAGTTATAGATGGTCGTGGGCCACCATGTGTACCTCTTCAAAATTATCCAGTGCTCATAACCCCCGAGGCAACTCTATAACCCCATTAGTCTTACTTTTAAGTCTGAATTTGTCTTTCTAATACTAGGACATTGAAAAATAAATTAGTAAAATACAATTACATTGCATAATGCAAAAGCTTGAGTAAACTAACAGGTAATTATTTTTACACTAAAGTGACATAAATCAACAGGCATTTTAACATTTCTTTTAAAGTACTAAATTATGGAATTATTTCTTAGTATGTTTTAAAATGAATTATGATAAATTTTAGGTGCATGGTATTTTAAAATAGACTGAATTTTTCTCACATTTTCCTTACTTTTATTATTCTCTCATACATTATATTCTGACCACAGTTTCTCCTCCCTCCACTTCTCCCAGTCTTTCCTCAGATCCACTCCTTCTCCATTTTTCTTCAATTAAGAGTAGACCTCCTAGGTTTATCAACTGAACACAGCACAAGTTAAAATAAGACTAGGCACAAACCTTTATATCAAGGCTGGATGAGGCAACCCGGGAGAAGAAAAAAAAGGTCCTAAGAACAGGCAAAAGAGTCAGAGACAACCCTCCCCCCCACACACACACCATCACTTTCACTGCTAGAACATCAAGCTACAAAACTGTAACATATATGAAGAGGACCTAGCTCAGACACATACAGTCTCTGTGATTGTCGCTCCAGTCTCTGAGCCCCTATGAACCCTGCTTAGTTGACTCTATGTACCACATTCTCATGGTATCCTCAACCCCTTGGTTCCTATGATTTTTCCTCTCCCTCTTCTGTAGGGTTTACAGAGCTCCACCTAGTGTTCGGCTGTGGGTATCTGCTTCTGTTCCTATCTGGAGGGAGCCTCTCTGATGATGACTATGTTAGGCTCCTCTCTATGAGTGTAACAGAATGTCATTACTCTCTGATGATAACTATGTTAGGCCCCTCTCTATGAGTGTAACAATGTCATTAAGAATCATTTATTGATTTTTTTTGGTCAGTTGTGCTTGGTTCTATCCTGTGTCTCTGGGCTATCCAACCTCTGGTTCCTGACCATCTAGGCAGTGCTAGATGTGGCAGCTTCAAGTTGGATTTGTCATTGGTTGGCCACACCCACAAGCTCTGTGCCACGATTACCCCAGAGCATCTTGCAGGCAAGACAATTTGTAGGTCGAAAGTTTTGTGACTGGGTTGATGTCCAGTCCTACCACTGGAGGCCTTGCCTGGTTACAGAAGATAGCCAGTTTGGGCTCTGTAACCCCCATTCCTAGAAGTCTTCGTTAGGGTGATTCTCAGACTCCAGGGAGTTTCCCCTGGGCTAGGTTTCCACATCACTCCCTAAATATCCTCCCCATTCCAGTCATCACTCACAGCACTCCTTCCATCCCTTCCTCAACCCGATTTCTCCTGTTCCCCTCTCTACCCACCTCCAGTCCTCCCTTAAAATCTATTCTATTTCCGCTTCTCAGGGAGATCCATGAGTCCCCACCTTGAGCCCTCTTTGTTACTTAGCTTCTCTGAGTCTGTGGATTGTAGCATGATTATCCTTTACTTAACAGCTAATACCCACTTATAAGTGAATAGACACTATGTTTGTTTTCTGGGTCTGGGTTACCTCACTCAGGATGATTTTTTTTCTAGTTCCATCCACTTGCCTGCATATTTCATGATGTCATTGTTTTAGCACTTGAATGATACTCTATTGTGTAGATGTACCACGTTTTCTTTATCTATTCTTTGGTTGAAGGACATCTAGATTGTTTTCAGTTTCTGGGTATTATGCATAAAGCTGCTATGAACATCGTTGAGCAAATGTCCTTGTGGTAGGATGGAGTGTCCTTTGGGTATATGACCAAGAGTGGGGTAGCTGGTCACCAATTACCAGTTTTGTGAGGGACAACCATATTGATTTCCCTAGTGGCTGTACAAGTTTGCACTCCACCAGCAATGAGGAGTATTTCTCTTGCTCCACATCCTCACCAGAATGAGCTGTCACTTGGGTTTTGATCTTAGCCATTCTAACAGGTATAAGATGGAATATCTAATTAGTTTTGATTTGCATTTCCCTGATGGCTAAGGATGTTGAATATTTTTCTAAGTGTTTCTCAACCATTTGATATTTCTATCTTGAGAATTCTGTTTGACCTGTACTCCACTTTTTAATTGGATTATTTGGATTGTTGATGACTAGTATTTTGAGTTCTTTGTATATTTTGGAATTTAGCCCTCTGTCTCAAGTGGCATTGGTACAAATCTCTTCTCGTTCTGCAGGCTGTTGTTTTGCCCTATTTGTGATGCCCTTTGCCTTACAGAACCTTTTCAGTTTCATGAGGTTCTATTTATTAATTGCTGATCTTAGTGCCTGTGCAGTTGGTGTTTCATTCAGAAAGCTGTCTCCTATGCCAATGCATTCAAGGATATTCCCCAGTTTCTCTTCTATGAGGCTTAGTATATTTGGTTTTATTGAAATTTTTTATGTTTATTTATTACTTCAAGTTACATCTCCATCACAGTCCCCTCCCTTCACTCCTCCCAGTATCACCCTCCCACCTTCTCGCCCTTCTCCCACCTATCCTACTCCTCTGGTGTGGGGTGCCCCTACATATCAGCCCCCCTCAGTTCAGCAGTCATATGAAGGCTAAGAGCTTCTTCTTGCATTGGGGGCCTACAAAGCAGCTCCATTAAGGCAAACTGTTCCACTAACAGGTAACAAAGTCTATGTTCCTGATCCTTTTGGTGTGTTGGTTGTAGGATAGTTATCCTGTATTATATGGCTAAAATACAATTATAAGTGAGTAGATGTCATGTGCATCTTTCTGGGTCTGGGTTAGCTCACTCAGGATGAGCTTTTCTAGCTAATAGATTGAATTTTTATGGCAGCTTTACATCCACAGTAAGATATCAGCACAAAGAATTATTACATGCTTCTTGTTACTTGACTCCAGACACAATATGTATTCCTGAGCCTATATAAAGGCCTGTGGTGTAGCTCAATTGTACAGCACTTGCTTAGCATATGTGAGGCCTTGAGTTCTATCCCAAGTACTGACAAAAGCAAAAGAGCAAACATAAATCTTGTATGGATGCGGCACATTTGTTATGTTCTTTCAACTCATAGTAAATTAACTACATAGTTAAGGTTATCCTTGATCTCTTGAGTCTTTTACTGCTTCTTCCCACTTTCTGTCATTCTAGGTGTTTGCCACCATGCCTGGCTTATAACTCTGTTGTTGCTGTTCTTCTTCTTCCTCTTCCTCCTTTTCTTTATCATTATTTTCATCTTCTTTATCATCATCATTTTATTAAGACACAGTCTCACTCTAGCATGGTGAGAGGTAGAACTCACAGTGCTTTTCCTGCCTCAGCCTGCCAAATACTGGGATTATAGGTGTAAGCCACTATACATAGCTGAATAAACCTGGCTCTTTTAACACTGAGTAATACTCTAATGTATTATTACAGTATATTTAGCAAATCTCCCAGTTAAGGAAGTCTTTGCTGCTCTCAAATTCTGGCAGTTATGGATATAGTAGTCATAGCTATCTGTGTGATGTAAGTTATTACTAAATTTGTGCAAATACCAAGAAATATGATCCTGGATCACATACTGAGAATGTGCTTAGTGACTTGTTTGTTTGTCTGTTTGGACAGGGTCCCAAAGAGATCAGGTTAGTTTGACCTTGAATTCTTCATCTTCCTGCTTCCATCTTCCAAGTGTTGGGATTATAGATGCACACTACCATATGTGACTGTGCTTGCTCATGTAACAAAATGCTAAATGACTTTCTGCTACCTTACATGTTACAGAAACATCTCCTCAGAAGCATTTGGGACCAGTGCTCTGGGCTGTTTTTCACCTTTATCAAGTAATTTGGGATATTTCATTTTATCTTTATTTGCAACCCTAAATGGTGCATGTGAATTACATTTTCTGCATATTTTCAATCTGTGTTCACAACTTTTAATCACTTTTTAATTGTATTTTCATACCCTTCTTTCTGAGTTTGAGAGCTCCTAGTGTACCCACCTCCAGTCCCAGAGACATGCTCTGAATATATTCTCTCTAGTCTCTGACTTGTCTTTTTTCTATTGAGTATGTGCTTTATATATTTCCCTCCCTATGTGATATCTCTGACATTATTTAAATAACTCTTCTCTTCAGTTATAATAACTTTGAATCAATGTTGAATTTCAAGGCCCTTGAAAGAATGTCTTGAATTCAGAAGCTCTTTAACATCAGGGTAATATAAATACTTCACTAGAAGTGATGGAGGGGACAACCAATCAAATGTAAAAGAATCTCACTTTGATGGATATTTGTCAATCAGAGAAGGTTGATGTAATCAACCTTCAGTCAATGTCTTATTTGAACACACACAAGTCTCAAAGAAAATTCAAGGATTCCATACTGTAGACATCCTGCTTACATATAGATAGACCAAATAGTGAGATATGATGAGAAAATGCTGTATTTAGATACAAAAACATAAGTGCATTTAATCTAAATTGTTAATGTCAATTCTTTGTGCCAGAGGTTTATAATTTGTAGTTCATACAAATTTAGACATTGTAGATGAATTATCAATGCTTCTCAAATCATTTATTGTGCTTCCCAATGGTTATGAATTGATATAATTGTCTCAGGTACTCCTCCATTATTAAGACAGTTATACATACATATTTGTTTGCTCTAAATCAGTGGAACATTTACAGGTGTGCCAAGTGTTATATTGCACTTTTCTTGTCTTTAGATTTTGGAAAACAGACTGCTGTTGAGTTCAACCTGCATTTCATGGGAAAGGAATCGAGCCCAAATTTATAGGTATACATTTAGGTTCCTCCTAGGGTCATATTTATTAAATGAAACACTAGTGGCAATTAGAAAGCTGAACTCTAGCAGTTAGTATCAGCCAGTGTTGCACATTTTCTTATAACTAGTGAGACAGACCCTACTTTGTGAATACAGTACAGATGCTGCCACCATGATGTGGAGACAATTCTCTCACCCCAGATCCAGACTTAGCATCTGTCCAATTAAAGAGAAGCTGATTAAATGAGGTAGGAGAGATATTCCAGTTCACAAGTACATTCTATAAGGTTTCTTTTTACTATCCTTTACATTATTCCTACATTTATTTATCAGAAAGAATATATCCTGAGATGAGGAAAATACCTGGACCTTTGGCTTTAATTGGCCAGAGACAATTAGTCAGTTCTGGTTCTTGATATCCAGAAAACTATAGGCAATTAGAAAGAATCAAGCCCAGGGAATGGAACTGATAAAGCCAGTTGCATATGATTGGACCTTACAGTAGGCTTGAAAGTCATTCCAAATCTGTAGAAATGTATGCTCTCATTAACAAAAGGGGAATCACAGCCCCACTGTGCAAAGTTGTCTTCTCTGTATAGAATGCCACCCCACTCCCAGATCTGGAAAATGGGAGAGAATGGAGTTATCAACCCATGTAAGGCACTGAGCATTTGGGTTTTCTCTCCTCGGAACAAGTCTTAGAAATTGCATTACTTACTAGTCTTTCAATTTTTTTCAGTCTAAAGTTTTTTTTTTCATTTAATCAAGAAACTTAAGTGGGTCACATCTATACCACTTAATCTTCCAAAATACCAAGAATCTTCTATTATTATTTTTATTTTGTGTGATAAGAAACTGGAATTCAGAAAGGTTAAGGATATTGCAAAACGTCACATGGGAATAAACCACAAAGTCTGGAAGTGGAAACCTCAGCTGTTGAATGTCAGAGCTCATTAGACAAGCTTCTCTCCCTTTTTCTTTTTCTCTCTCTCAAATAGTTTTGCACATGTGGTTGTGTATATGATGTGTGTGCATGTGTGGACGGGAGTATGCATATGGCATGGTACACATGTGGAAGTCAGAGAGCAACTGAGTAACCTCAAGTGTCAGCCCTCACCTTGTTTATCACTCTACTATCATGCCACCTGACCCACAAGTTTCTGGATAGTCTTCCGTTCTCCCTCTTTCTGTCTTGCTAAAGAAGCACCAGGATTACAGATGTTTGTTTGTGTACTCACCTTGTTGTGAATGCTTATTGGAGATTTGAACTCAGGTCCTCTTGCTTGTGCACAAAACAAAAACAAAAACAAAAACAAAAACAACAACAACAAAGAGTTTACACATTGAGACATCTCCCCAGCTGAGAGCCTCCCCTTTTCTGATGTTCACACATTATTACTTCTTGAGTTGTGTGTTTCTCCACTCTTAAGGTTTTCTTTATAATGAAATAGGATATAATGTCACGTTCTGAGAATGGTGGGAATGGTGTTTGTGTAGTATAGAGTGACCAATGAAGATAGTTGTGCCAGTAAAAAATGTTTTAGTCAATGACCTGTATCTATTCATCCATCTGATAGTCTTATGGGAACTTGAAAATTCTTAGCTACTGTAACATCACAGTGTATAATTCAATCCAATGGTGTGCTGACAAGGAATAAATATACCTGATAGGTTTCTAGGGATATAAAAGTATGACACACAGTTAGTCTTGAACATAATACTTCTATCACTAGTTTATGGATTTAGTAAATTATACTTTTCATTATTTTATACTTCTCTTAGTTAAGTGAAAATGTTATTGAAAATTAGCATGTGATGTTTTCCCACAGTTGCTCCATATACCTTGTGTTTTCTGTGTCTCCTGAGTGCATTAAGGGCATCCCCAAGAGTTGACCCATAGCACCTAGGTTTTATTTATTTATTTATTCATTTATTTATTATTTTTACTATTTGTTTGTTTGTTTTTCAAGGCAGGGTTTCTCTATGTATCCATGGCTGTCCTAGACTCACTTTGTAGACCAAGCTGACCTTGAACTCACAGAGATCTGCCTGCCTCTACCTCGGGAGTGCTGGGATTAAAGATGTGCACGGCCACGCCTGGTCAGATTTTATTTGTTAATTTACCTTTGTGTATGTGTTATGTTTGTGATTGTTTTTCCTGCATGTATGTATATGCAGATTATATATGCCTTGTGTCCTTGTAGGCCAAAGATAGCATTGGATCCCCAGGAACTACAGTTATGGGCAGTTGTAAGCTACCATGTAGGTTCTGGGAAATAAAACTTGAGTGCTCTGTAAGAGCAACAAGGGTTCTTAGCTTGTCAGCTATCTCTTCAGATCTGAGACAATCTAGGCTTATGTCAATATACTCTAGGATGTTGGCACAGTGACAAAAATCACATAATGACAAATTTTCCCATATTTTGCTCTCATTAAATCATCCCTGATGATATTCAAAATAGAAATGGAGACAGCCCTGTGACTCAAACTGTGGCTACTAGTCCAGTGGCCTTGCTGTCCTCTCACAGAAACTTTAGAAAAATCCATATCTGAGACACCAGCCAGCCCTTCTGCTGAATTCCATCAACTATTTATTTATTATTTATTTTTTCAGTCAGTGTTTCTCTGTGTAGTCCTGGCTGACCTGGATCTTGCTCAGTAGACCAGACTGGCCTTGAACTCAGAGATCTGCCTGCTTCTGCCTCTTTTATTTATCCTTTGGAAAAATTATACATATATACAATATATATTGATTGTATTCATTCTCAACTTCCTCCCTCCTGCTCCCAGCCACCAATGACATGCCTCTCCAACCTCATGCCCTATCCTGTCTGTCTTTATCATACTGAGTCCAGTTAGCACCGCCCACTAGAATGCTGATTGACTCTGTTGGTTTCATATCATGTGAGACTTTTGTGCAGGTGACCACAGCTGGAGTGAGTTTATGAGTGCAATGGCTGTGTCGTGTCCAGAAGACATTAGTTCACAGCACTCCTTCCTACCCCTCTGCCCTTATATTCTTTCTGCTCTCTCTTCCAAGATATTTCTTGAATCTTTGGAGAATTTATATAGATGTCCTACTTAGGACTGGATATTCAATAGTTACTTGCCATCGCTTTGGCAAGTTCTGAGAATCCACATTAGAACCAGACGATTGCAGAAAGAAGACTCTCTGAACAAGCTGATTTATCACTACGCTGATCTGTGTGTACATCCATATTTATAGGGCACTTTGACAACATGACCATTTAGCAAGACAAGCAGCAGTTGACTCCTCTTTAAAGCCTACGACTCCTCAAGCATGGGCTTAGAGCGCCATGCAAAACTTCCCTGCTGTAGAGCAGGCATCAAGTCCCATCAGAACGTGGTTGGTTATCCACATAATCATACCACTGTTATACCAGCAGACACATCTTGCTGGGTAGGTTTATATTGGAGCACACAGCATTCATCCAGTAAGAGACACTCTCCCTACACTCACACCAGCGGCTTAAAGAACAACTTTTAGCATTGTAAAAGATAGATAGAAACTCTTAGTACTGTTCTAATTTGGCTTCTGTATGTCATGCAAACAAAATGTGTGATGTTTTCAGTAGCAGGTCTGGCTTACCATCCAGCTATGGTAAGCAACTAAAATCAATGCCAATAGTTTATGTTATTTTAGGGGCCTTTAAGTCTCTGCAAAGAATAAAAGTAGGGCAGTATTCCTTGTATATCACTGAGATTTTATTTAATAACCCATGTCTTTTGGGGGAAGCATTGCTTACTCATGTAAAATACCTTTGTTAAAATTTTTTGTTTTCTTTGTATTTTCAAATCAGCCTACAAAATATTGGGTTTCCATTAGACTTTTTCATAATACACAGTTTGAGTAAACTCACCCTTTCCTTAACCCCACTTATACTGTTAACCACTAAAACTGCCTTCCTCTACTTTCCGATCACCTGTCTATCTATATTTTTAAATAACCCTGAATGATTTGTATGTACTATGAAGTTTGAGAAAGCTTGAAATACAAAAATGAGCAGCTATAAATACCCATATCAATGTTTAGAAAACCCTAAATTTAGCCAACCAAGAAGACATTGAATATGTGGAGACACACTCCAGCTCCTACTAAAATGCCAGAGCTTTGCTTTCTCACCACTCAAGATTTATAGCAAGAGCTTATGACTCACACTCAGCCAGCTACACTTTAAGAAAAACACGGGCAAGAAACTATGCACAGGTTTCACTTCATCAAGATCGGTGCAAAGGAATACAATTAACCCCGTGCACCCCTGAATTCTGCATTAAGAGAGTCATTCACGGTGGGTTGAAAATAGTTGAAGGATTCCAGAGATTTCAAAAAACAAACTTTGAATTTGCCAGGCACTAAACCCTATCATGAACTCATGAAATGATATGTAGACACGCTCTGCTGTGGCCACCCACTGTTTCATGAGTCTTCTTTCTATAGTGCTCATTGTTTGAATATTGTGGACCTTGACTCTCATGGTGTATGTATGGTTATCATGCAACAGATGGTTGCGTCTGAACTGAACACGTGCGGACTTGTTCCTGCTCACAGACATTTGATTTATATTAAGTATTATAAGTAATCTAGACACATTTTAAAGCACCTTGAAAAGATGTATAGCAAATACAATATCATTCTATATAAGGTGCTTGAGTGACATGGACTTTGGTATCTGGGAGGTCCTCAAACAACCAAAGATGACTGTGAATGTCTGTCTGCTTTGTACACTGTAGCACTTGCTTTGCAATCTGGAAGGTCTGGAGCCCAAATGTCAAGCCAAGATAACCTGATGGTGAATCAGTTCTCAAGGCAGCATCCCTTTGGAGTTTTGTTAAATAAGATGATAAACATCCTCATTGTTCAATTCAGTTTTACATTCTCCCACTACTGAAGCAAAGAGCATCCTAAATGAAATACAGTGGTTTTGTGGCTTTTCTCCTGAAATACTCAGAATATTAGATTAAAACAAAAAGAGATAAATTACAGAATTACTGGTTGAAATTTCATAAGGTGTATTTTGTCTGAATAAAACATTAGAAAGTTTACAAAAGTTGTTTCTTTATGGACATATAGTGTGAAGTTGATACTAGGTAGGAATACTACAACAACAAGAATTATGTTGATAGAGTAACTAAAAACACAAGGTCAAATTTGATGAGATTAAAATGGAATCACACTGGGGTTGTGAGTCAGAAGGGGAAGTACTGAAAAGATGTTAGGAATGAAAATTTCAGAGGTGAATGATTAGTGTTGACCTCAGGATGGCTGGCTAGATGAGAAGAAATAACTATAAATACCACTGGGTTTAGAAAACAAAAGTATCAACATAGTTTTTTGGCTGAGTCAATCACAGGGACATGGGAAATTTTGAAAGAATGGCTGATCTTGAGGTAGGCCTTGATTATGATGGAAAAAAGACTAGCTGCAGCAATCAACCCTCTTCCCAGTTTTGTAACTTTCTACTTCCTTGTCTGGGTTCAAGCTTGGTGTTATCCATCACTCTCTTTAAAACACCGCACCATTTCTGTCCAAACCCAAGCTGAGTACCCAGTGAGTCCTGTCACTCATCCTGAACAGCAATTAATCCAAAATACATAAATGTCTTGAATGAGACTTAAACATATGAAATTAGTAGGAGAAATGTAGAGAAAACATTTCAAAGTTTTGACATCCATAAGGATTTCATGGTTAGACACCTATCTCACCACCAAATCACAAGAAATAAGAGAAAACATAGACATTTGTGATGTCCTTGAACCAAAAACTTTCTATAAATTCCAGAACAGAGACGGTTAGGAGTCAACCTTCAGAATGAGACAAATATATTTTCCAGCTAGTCATCAGACAAAGGGTTAATATATAAGAATCTAGAAATAAAAACTATAACGAGTATTAGAGTTCAAAATAATCTGAATAGGTATTTCATAAGAAGATCTAAAAATGATAAACAAACAAGGAAAACTAAATCAGCATAAAGAATATATAGCTGGATGCACTTGCTTATTGCAGCCTGGTCCATGAAGGCTGAGATTTGAAATCAGTGTGAGTGGCCATGAATATTATATTTCTGTCTCTACCTCTGTCTATATCAATCTATGATAGATGGGAATCTCATTAAAACATTAAGAAGAATGAAATCCTGCTGTTTGCAGCAAAGTGGATGAAATTAGAGAATTAGAGAGGTATCACATGTTCCCCCATATTTGCAGACACTAAATGACATTATTCTAGAAATATAGTAAAATTACCAGACTGGAAAGGATGAGAAGTTTGGGGACAGTAAAGGGTAGAGGATGATAGTTGAATATGACCAGTATATACTTTATGAATTTGTAGAAATTCCACAGAATCCCATGGGTAGCAACCATTCAGGTATGTCAATAAAAATAAAGTTAAAAAAGTAAAATGGAAACCCATAGTATAGTCCACACCCAATTACGTTCTTTTTATTTTTTTATTTTATTTTTTTATTTTTTTTATTTTTTACTTTTTTCCAATTACATTCTTATAGAAACAAATATTAGATGCAATCCACCTTTATACTTTAATTAGGATCTGAGTTACTGAGAGTGTCAAATATCTCATTTGCTCATATCCCAGAAAAAATTAAACTAGCAAGCCTGAGCCAATGGAGGGAAGCATGCACACATGTCATAAAATTGCTAATGTATAAACAAGAGAAACATAGCATAAGTACTGAGGAATTCAGGAGAGCCATCTTCCTAAATAGAGTTTAAATAGGAGACATAAAAACAACAACAAAAACAAAAATCTAGGCAATGTTGCACTGTAGAAGAGTCAACATAAAATTTTCTCGAGGGGACTGAAGAAATAAATTTAAATGTGTATAAACTTTAGCATCAGAAATATGTTATTCAAAGGCAATATACAGCAGGCCAGTGGCCAACATCAAAATAAATGGAGAGAAACTTGAAGCATTTCCTCTAAACTCAGGGACAAGACAAGGATGTCCACTTTCACCATATCTCTTCAATATAGTACTTGAAGTCCTTGCTAGAGCAATAAGACAACTAAAGGAGATCAAGGGCATAAACATCAGAAACGAAGAAGTCAAATTATCCCTATTTGCAGATGATATGATAGTATACATAAGCGACCCCAAAAATTCCACCAGAGAACTCTTACAGCTGATAAACACCTTCAGCAAAGTGGCTGGATACAAATTTAATTCAAAAAAATCAGAAGCCCTTCTTTATACAACAAACAAATGGGCTGAGAAAGAAATAAGGGAAACACCCCCTTCACAATAGCCGCAAACAACATAAAATACCTGGGGGTAACTCTAACCAAGCAAGTAAAGGACCTGTACAAGAAGAACTTCAAGCCCTTGAAGAAAGAAATGGAAGAGGCCTTTAGAAGATGGAAAGATCTCCCATGCTCATGGATAGGTAGGATCAACATAATAAAAATGGCCATCCTACCAAAAGCAATATATAGATTCAATGCAATTCCTATCAAAATACCAACACAATTTTTTATAGACTTGGAAAGAGCTATTCTGAATTTCATATGGAAAAACAAAAAGCCCAGAATAGCTAAATCAATCCTGTACAATTAAAAAAACATCTGGAGGTATTATCATCCCAGATTTCAAGCTGTACTACAGAGCAATAGTTGTAAAAACAACATGGTATTGGTATAGAAACAGACCAGTAGATCAATGGAATCGAATTGAAGATCCAGAAGTAGACTCACACACTTATGGCCACCTAATTTTTGACAAAGAAGCCAAAACAGCACAATGGAAGAAGGACAGCATCTTCAACAAATGGTGCTGGTCCAACTGGATGGACATTTGTAAAAGAATGAAGTTAGACCCATACTTATCACCTTGTAGAAAACTTAAGTCCAAATGGATCAAAGACCTTAACATAAGGCCGGTCACACTAAATCTACTAGAAGAAAAAGTGGGAGAAACCCTCGAACTAATTGGCACAGGCGACAACTTCCTGAACAGAACACCAACAGCTCAGGACTTGAGATCAACAATCAATAAGTGGGACCTCATGAAACTGAAAAGCTTCTGTAAGGCAAAGGACACTGTCATTCGAACAAAACGGCAGCCTACAGACTGGGAGAAAATCTTCACCAACCCCACATCTGACAGAGGGCTAATATCCAAAATCTACAAAGAACTCAAGAAATTAAATGCCAAGAAACCAAATAATCCAATCAAAAAATGGGGGACAGAGCTAAATAGAGAATTCACAATGGAGGAATCCCTAATGGCTGAGAGACACTTGAAGAAATGCTCAACATCCTTAATCATCAGAGAAATGCAACTCAAGAGGACTCTGAGATTCCATCTCACACCTGTCAGAATGGCTAAGATCAAAAACTCAAATGACAGCACATGCTGGTGAGGGTGTGGAGAAAGGGGTACCCTACTCCATTGCTGGTGGGAATGCAGGCTTGTGCAACCACTATGGAGGTCAGTCTGGCGATATCTTAAAAAACTTGGAATAGCTCTGCCTCAGGACCCAGCTATACCACTTCTGGGTATACACCCAAATGCCTCTTCACAGAATCATAAGGAAGTTTCCTCATCTACATTTATAGCAGCCTTATTTGTAATAGCTAGAAACTGGAAACAACCCAGATGTCCCTCAACCGAAGAATGGGTTAAAAAACTGTTGTACATCTACACAATGGAATATTATTCAGCTATCAGGAACAATGAAATTATGCTATTTGCAGCCAAATGGATGGAACTAAAAAAGCTCATCCTGAGTGAACAACCCAGACTCAGAAGGACACATATGGCATCTATTCACTTATAGTAGGATTTTAGCTATATAGTAGAAGGTATCGATACTATAACTAACACACCAAAGGGAACTTGGACATAGACTTCTTATTTTTAATTTTTAATTTTTATTTATTTATTTATTTATTTATTTATTTATTAATAAGTACTTTATTTTTTTTTCAAGTTACATCTCAGTCGCAAACCCTTCCCTATTCCCCCTTCTTGTCCCACCCTTCCACCCTCTTCCCCCCCCAACAGCTTCTCTTTTCATTCCAACAAATGGTTCTTTCTCTTATAACAGTAAATTCTATACAAAACAGCAGAATTAAATATGCCACATTTATGAGAGTTAAATGGCCCGGTATACCTTCCCAATGTCCAGTTCATACATATTTGGCCCCTGACTTTAACCTTCTACCTTCTAACCATCTCCATGAGTTTAAAGTTCTATAACTGACTTAGTTTTCATACTAACTTGCATCACTATTATAACCATCTTCTTAGATCTAGAACACCCTCTTGATTCCTAAACAACTCAAAATTTAGCTATGAGACTCAAGCTGTCTATTCTTCAACCACCTCAGAGAGCTGAGAAGGATAAATATATCTGATTGTATAGGAAGTGCAGGGCCTGCAGCTTCCAATACTAAGAAACAAAGAGGTTTATTTATTTTTTATATATTAGTTATATTTTTTTCTATTTTTTAGTCTTCTTTATCTATTGTATGCTTATTGGTTCATTTGTTTAGTAGTTCTCTCTCCCGGGCAATGAGACACTTTTCACTGATGGTACTGCTTCGTAGATCCCCAATGAATGAAGAGGCTCTTGGCCCTCATACGACCTCTCAACTGAGATGAGGGACTGTTATATAAGGACACCCCACCCCAGAGAAATGGGATGGAAGGGTTAGGAGGTAAAGAAAAAAAAATGAAATGTGATGTTTCGGCCTTTTACTACTAACTGTCATAAACTGTTTAGGATAATTAAGAAATGCAAACTAATGGTTATGCAAGCCAGTCATTCTGTTAGGTACTATGACAGCCTATTATAGTTACTTGCTAAGCTAATCAGAAATAAACCGGCAAGAGACAAGCAACATCTGCTTACCCTAATATAAGAGATAGATAGGGCCTCTTCAAAAACCTCAAGAGATCTGCAGAATATGGCATTCAAAGATGTTTTCATAACTTTAGATTTTTTTTTTATATCAAGACATATCAACTCCTGACAGCACCCCCTATTCTCCTCCAAGTGGAAGATGAGCATCGAAGAATCTCCAGTGGGAGATGATTGAATTAGTCCCAAGCCTATCTCTTGGTAGGAAAAACCCCTTGCTCCAACTGTAGACAGAATGCTGTCCAAAAAGGACAAAACCTGGAAGCAGGTAAGTCGACAGCCTAGCTCTGCCAAGACAGGGTAGGTAAGTCCTTCATAACCCCTGCTGTACAATCAATGTCTGTCAGAGAAGCAGGGCCAAATGACTGAAGATCGATGCTGTAATATATGGAGAGAAAATGGGAACTGTCCAGGCAGCCACTGGTATGTCATTTCTTAGTTTGGGAAGCTGCAGACCCTGTACTTCCTATAAAATCAGATATATTTATGCCTCTCAGGTCTCTGAGGTGATTGAAGAATAGATAGCTAGAGTCTCATAATTAAATTTTGAGTTGTTTAGGAGTCAAGAGAGTGTTATAGATCTAAGAAGATACTTTTAAAATTGTGTTGCAAGTTAGTATGAATGTTGAGTCAGATATAGACCTTTAAACTCATGGAGATGTTTAGATAGTAGAATGCTAAAGTCAGGTGCCAAATACATATGGACTGGTCATTGGGAATGTACATTAAGCCATATAACCCTCATAACTGTGGCCTAATTACCTCTGTTGTACTGTATTGTATTTATTGTTATAAGAGAAAGAGCCATTTGTTGGAATGAAAAGGGGAAACTGTAGGGGGAAATAAGATATACCTTAAACTTAAAAGAAAAAAAAAGGGAAGAGGATGGGGGTTGAGGGTGGGAGGCTGGGACTGGAGGGGTAATAGGGAAGGGACTGCGATTGAGATGTAACTTGAAGAAATAAAAAATAAAGGAAAAAGAACTCAAAAAAAAAGAAATATGTTATTCATTTCCATTCTTAACCAATGACTAATATTTCATGTTCTTTAAATGGGAACCAATTTGCTGTACTGCCTGGCCATTGTTAAACATGTGTATTTGATAGTGAAAATTGGAAAAAAAATCATAAAAATTTTCTGGCAAATCAAAAGACTAAGAAGCATCTAAGATGCTCCAATTCCTACAAATTCTGTTAAAACAAAACCTTCCAAGCAGATTTTATTTTATTTTATTTTGTAAAAGAGTAACTTCAAAATATACTGTGATTACCATTGGATGTACCTTGCCAGATCCTTTCCAGTCTTTTTGTCAAAGGTTAGGGCATGCTGGGAAAGATAGGGAAAAACATTTAAAGCAGTGTTCTGTCCAGAAAATGGACCAGTCTTTTAAATTTCAACATCTCTCTTTTCCAGTAGAGGACAGAGCATAGTATTTGTTTGATACAGCCAACTGTCAGGAAACAGACATAGAAAATTGAATTTCTGGCTAGCATGTGTTCTTTTATATTCTATGATATTTGACTAGAAGGAACAACACCTCTGAGATGTAGTGTCATTTTGAAATGACAAAAGGCAAGGCATCTTTACTTTAAACTCAGTGCACTTAATGTCGTCTCTTCATGTGTCTAAAGAGGGCATGGTACCTTAACAGTAAATAGACAATTGCCTTGTGATAGGCAGCTGTTGAGAATGAGTCCACTGAGAGACTCAAAGCTGTTTTGCTTACTAAATTAAATAGTGATCTACCAAGTAGAAGTTTAATTTCAGTTTGAATATGGAAGGGTCACAAGAAAATGAAAAAAAAAGAAAAACCAAAACAACATCAAAACCAATGTCATTGTAGTCTGTGAGTATGTTGAATAATAAATGTTCTAACATTTGATATTAAACATTCATGGGTTTGATATCAGTCATGATCTGCCTGTTTTCATAACAAGATTGATGAGTAAAAAAGCAAAAAGATATATTTTATGCTTAGGGAAATATTTGATTTTAGGATTATTTTAACAAATTGTAGACTTACATCAATTTGACGACTGCAAAAAAGCACATTTAGGAAAATAAATGATATTTATAGTGCAGCAGGAGAGATAACTGCATGTGAATATGATTGAACGGCACATGGATAAGACAGTCCGAGAGGAAGACAAATGCACTAAAACAATGGAGGAGTTTTAAAAATGAGACCAACAGCACCAATAGCAGAGCTCATAAAATTATATGATTAAAAGGGTACTTGATCTCAGAATGGTAAATCTTTACGATGGGTCATGTCTTCCTACTGGAAAATAAATGACTGTAGTGAGAGTAAGGGAGATGAGATTATCTGCAGATAATTAACTAAGGAACATAACTTTGAAAGAAAAGATCTTACAGTCTTCTTTCTGGAGCGTTCTTGCTAGGGCAAGGGTATATTTCAAATGCTGGTTTCCCCTGTTGGGTCTTCAGGACAGGACAGAAGCCCCACTCCCTTTATGAAGTGTGTTGTGTGTGTAAAGTACCCCCAAGCCTGGAGCTGAAGGGCTGGATATGAGTCTCTGAGCTATCACATCTACTCAGTGCCCAAGCACTTGGTGTAAGTTGATCTGATGCTTTCCCCATCACTTGCTCACAAAAGTCACAGTTTCAAGACAGGTTAGTTGAGGAAAATCGTAAAAAAAAAAAAAAAAAGATTAAAATCTCATTTACACAGAGGAATTCCAGCTTGAGAGTCTTTGCTCCTTCCCAGTGAATCACATCTACATTAAGGCAATCACTCTGTATCATTGGTATATATTTTTCCTGGCTGAATCTTCGTACCCAAAGAATGGTCTTATTGCCACAAAGATTTTCCCAGGACAACCCTAGTTCCTGATGCTGTTCCCCAGATTTTGTGTTTACTCTCAAATAAGCTGGTAATATCAGGGCACAGAGGAACCTCAGTGGACTGTAGACTTTCTCCCAGAGCTCTCTGGAGGCGACTGTTATTACAGTCTCAGTGACATTATGGTTTTTTTAGATGGTTGGGCTGGATGATGCCTTGTGTCCCTTCAGCTCCAACATTCTATGAATAAATAGTTTGTGGGCAGCCTTGGGAACAGACTCATCACATTTCTCTGGGAAAATCTAGTGCAAACCCAAACAGGCTCAGTAAATGAACTTCTGGAACACAGTTTATTAAACTTGAAACTGAAAAAAAAATGGGAATGAAACATACAGGGTTTTGGAAGAGATCAAGTTGTCTTTGTTCTTGGCAGTGCTCTGGGTCACTTTTCTAATCCAACTACAGTAAAAACACGTGGGCTGGGGATGTAGTTCATTTGGTAGAGTGCCCACCTAGCACAGCATAAAGCTGGCCATGCTGGCAAATAACTATAACCCCGGTTTTTGTAATGTTGAAGCAAGAGGATTAGAGGTTGAAGGGTAGACATCTATATAAGACTGTGTCTCATAATAATGTAAAGTTATGCAAATACATATAGGCTCATATGTTGGGTTTGAGAGAACTAAACTTTTTTTGGCAGAATTTGGTGGTGATCTTTTTTCCCACAAAGATAATCTTTGTAGTTGGTGTCTTAATGTTGTAATAAAAACTCTTACTCATGGAAGAGTTATGAAAAGAATAGAAAGCTGACATCCGCCACAGAATTTAAGTGTGTTTAATTTGTTTATTGAGTATGTATACTACAAAAGACCTTCAAGCAACTCTTATTGAATTGGAAGAAATATTACATTTGTAGATACAAGAATAGTACTTTTATGTAAAAATACAGTCATATAATCAGCCAAATATGATTATCGTTAAGGAGAAAATGGAAAATATTTAGTTTTATTACAACTTGATAACTTGAAAACCATGTCAGCTCAAATTTATGTACTATGTATACACTGTCTATTCTTATAAGAAGAAAAAGAGAATCAGGACTGAATTGCAAGAATGATGCAAACTCCTGAAAAACAGGAGCCTTAAACATGAATTTTTCTTTTAAGTGGTTATGAATACCTTTCCCACATCATTTTTCTTCTTGCTCTTTCTCTTCCTTCTCTTTTTGATACAGATGTCAATCACTGGGGTCTAAGGAAAGTAAAGGTAAATTCAGTCACAGTGTGAGGAGACAATGACATCCTGAAACTGAGAACTGCAGTTGCTTTGGCCACTTGAAGTGGAAAGGCAAGGAGTTTCACTCTTGCTGGAAGACCAACCAACCCCAGAGCTAGATCATATCGGCAGACACCAAGATTATCTCATCATTACCACAACATCATCACAGAGCCACCTAAGATCTGTGAGATCACTAGGAGGCAGTAGGTCTGTTATGGAATTCCAGCCTCTCACAGTGTCATAACCCAAGCTCTTCCTCCATTTCTTTTGCACACGCTTCATTGCCCTGTCACTTTTCTACCATGCCATGACATGACATGGAAGGAAGGAAAAATTCTCTAGAAGCTTCCACTATCCTGTCAGCCTGCTAGTTTCCAGACTACAGACCAAAATAAATGTATTTTAAAAGGAAATTACCCAGTTAGGAGTATTTTGGACTGGCAATAGAAAATGGACAAAGATATAAAACCAATAATTCTAGAGGCCAGAAAAGAAGATGTTGAGATGTCACTATTACTGCAATTTACACATACAGAAATGATAGCAGAATAAGGAGAACATGATACATTAAATAAAACCGTACAAGAAAAGGGCAACTGGGCCTGATATTGTAAAATTACATTGATGACTTTTTTTGAAACAAAGGAAATAAATTCTTAGATTGCTCTGTCATAAAGTTGAATAATGTTGTTGTTATGATTAGTCTCTCCTTTATCAGTGATTTCTGGAAATTTGACAGGATCTCATAAAAATGAACCTCCCCTTTGTGTCCCTGTTCAATAACACTGTCAGATTGTTTATTCACTCTTAATATTTATCAAATAACAATGTTTAATGGTTTTTATTCTTAAAATTCTTCCTGTACATATAGAAATATTTATAGAAATGGATTTTAAACATTTGTTCAAACTTCACTTTTTGTTTTTTCTTTTTCTTTCTTTCTTTTTTTTTTGTTTTGGTTTTTCAAGGCAGACTTTATCTGTGTAACAGAGTCCTAGCTGTTCTAGAGTAGTTTTGTAGACCAGGCTGGCCTTGAACCCACAGAGATCTGCCTGCTTTTGCCTCTTGAGTACTGGAATTAAAGGTGTGCAACACCATGCCTGGCAAACTTTACTTTTTAATTTTAGATTTTCAGAAAAAGGTGGAGTATAGTACATACGATTCTCTCATTGATAACACTTGTAACAATTAATGAGCTGATAGTCACATATTATTAATTAAAAGCCATATTTCATGTTTTTATTTAATTTTCTTTTTCATTTTTAGAAATACATGTGTGAAGGTAAATATCAGTAGTGTGTTCACGTGGATATCTCTCTCCTCTCTCTTTGTGTGTGTGCATGTGTGTGCATTTGTGTTAAGATGCCAGAGATCAAACTTAGGTTTTGTTCTTCATGGACCTTCCATCTTGTTGATAAGGTAGAGTATAAATTGGCCTGAAACTTGAGGAATAGCTATTGTGTCTGGCCATTCATCTCCAGGGATCTGCCTGCCTCTGCCTCCTCAGCACTGGGATTACAAGAATGGACTGCCATGCCTTGCTCTTCTAGCTATTGAAGTTAGGTCCTCATGCTAGAGCACCAAATAAGCTAACTTTCCAGCCCCTAATGTTTTTCTATTATGAAAAATTTAAAGATAAGGATGTTAAATGAAATCTAAAATCCCCATTGAACAATATTTGGGAAATTTTAAAACTGTTACTTATATTCAGATAAATTGTGCAGGCTTCCAGTTTTTATTTTCCCAAAGATTTGTCACAGGTTTTAGTATGTAGCTGAAACAGCTTAAGGTCACTTGTAGTTGTACACATGAGTTCATTTAAACAGTAGTTTGAAAATAATTGAGCCATGGTGATTGTGTTTGAGTGGTGTCACTTGTACACTATCCTACCCTCACCCATCTTCCTCTTTCTCAGAAGCAATGACAATAACAATAACAAAAACCAAGTAAAATCTTACTTCTCTTGTCACTACATTCACCCAAAGTCTCTTTTTGTGCCCCCTTCTCCATACGCATATTAGCAAGACAATTTCTACCATTTGTGTATTTCTCTACAAAAGCATTTATTTCTCATGCCAAAAGAATGGCATTTTTGGTATGTTGTCTAAATGATGAAACATACAATGTTTCACATAATAATTTTTTTCCCAAAGAACCCTAGTTCCTAGAACAAATCATATATGGCAACCATATTAGTCAAGCTCATGAAAAAAAGCAAAATTGTTTCTTCATTTTAAGTCTAACTCCATAGCTGGTCTTGGACACTGACAAATCCCTGCACTCAAGTTCTTTTCTGTTAAGACTCATTATCAATGTTTCTAAAAAAGGAAAGGAGAGGGAAGGGAAGGGAAGGGAAGGGAAGGGAAGGGAAGGGAAGGGAAGGAAGACTCTACATTTGCCATCAACTTTAAAGTGCTTCATGTCTTTGACATTTTAATTTTATTTATTTAAAATTTTGAAATTATAATATTTTCTTCTTTCCTTTCCTCCCTCTGAACTTTCCTCTACTTGCTCTCTTTCTAATACATTGTACCCTCCTTTTTATTGATTATTTTTACATAACCCTATTATATTACATTTTCTTGTTAAGCTTTCCTTTGTGTGACTTTTTTTTCAAAAGTTTAATCACTTCTCCTGCTGTTTAATTTTCTGTATTTTATTTTACTTGTCTGAATTTCTAAAAACATGTATTCTTACCTTATTATGATTAGTAAAACCATAATGGAAAATTTTGAATGCACTTGGCTATTCTTAATGCAGTAAATAGATTTTGCTCCTGGTCAAATTAATCTAGCTATTTCTAATTTGACATAAACACTTTAAGTGATTTTCATATTCACATTTTAGTTATTTCCTTTACATAACCTATCTGATTGGTGCTTTGCTTGGGCAGAACAGGGTGTTTCCTATTTTGCTTTAATTTTACTGTTCCCCAAGGCTCAGTTAATTGTGTTTTTCTTGAGTAATCAACATATCTGAATATTTAAGTCATGACTCAGATATGCTCACTTAGCATGGGATTTGTTAAATGAGTTTTTAAAAACGAAAATATTTGGTTAAAAGGTAAAAATAAAGTGAGCTATAGTATATTGCTCTATATCCTAGTATATGGAATGAAATATATCTCTAAAACATTATCCCTTCTTATTATTCAACTTATATCATGATGTAGATCTTAAACGGCATTATTAACAGCTAGTGAAATCTAGTGCTCAAGGAAGGAGAATGTTATGTGAAAGCCTTTGCTATCTTTGTGCCATACATAAGGTATTTTACTCTATCCTCCTGTCATAAGTACTATGTATTTAAACAGTAAACACATAAATCAATTCTGATTTAGACATGAGGAAGTTATGATTCATAGATGTTTAAAAGCTGGTTTAAAGCAAGGTGGTAGTAGTACATGCCTTTAATCCCAGTACTGAGGAGGCACAGGCAGGTGGATCTCTATGAGTTCAAGGCCAGCCTGGTCTACAAAACAAGTCCAGGACAGCCAGGACTGTTACACAGAGAAAAACAAACTAACAAACAAACAAAAAGTTGGGTCAAATTTCTACTAGCAGGTATTAATACTTCTTTTACCTACTTTTCAAATTTTATTTATTAATTTATTTTGAGGAGTTCATGAGAGACCACATGTTAGTTCACTGGTATAGTTATGTGTACAGATTTTGGAAGAATAATATTCCAAGTATTGTTACCCAAAGCTTGTCATATGAATCCAGCTCCTCAGTGAATCTGCCCTCCACTTCTTCACCCTCAGAACTGTGGTGACTGAAATACAATGCTCATTCTCCTTAACTTGGACACCGCTGCCATCCAGAAACAAGAATTGCCTTCTCTCTGTGGAATATGGATGTCAAAAGTAGTGACACTTCATGAGTTTCAAGACTGAATACTTAAAGGTGATTTTAAAGCTTATTCTCTTGGGACACTCAGTCAACCCAAGTAACATACTGAAAAAAAAAAAAAAAGAAAAAGAAAATCTAAGTTGATTGCAGAGAATCCTTCTAACGAGAACTTTACAGTTCGGTCATTGATATGAATGATGAGACTCGTAAACCACTAGTGACCACCAATTTGCCGACCATTCTAAGGAATGACCTTTGAAGCATTCCCCCCAAAATCCTTTGTTGAGGTTTCCACTGACACCATGTGGAGCAAACTTGACCCTTCCACCAAAGAATGAAGACATGTGACCTGAACAAACCATCATGAGGTTTTGGAAAATTTTTTTTGAAATGGATTATGTAACAAAACCCACAAAAATATGTATAAAGTGTTCCTGTAGATTCATGGAACACTTACAATTGAACATTGTATTACATTTATGGAAGTTTCCTTTCCATGAGATCAACTGAGAAGTAAAATGGGCACAAAGGACCCAAGAACAGTTGCCCAGCTCCAGGAAGACTTGCATAAATATGAGATAATGTCTCTACAGTAGGCTGCTCTGTTACAGAAACTTGCTTGTCTGTTATGTCTGGAAAATCTAGGAAACAGGAAATTACATTTGTTTACTCTGGAGTGGTTTCAGTTTCATGAACAGATGAAGCAAACTTTACCCTATTTTAACATGTTCCCAGAGTCTCCTGGACCTGTGGACTGTTTTCTCTGATGTAAGCTAACTCTATTAACTCTATTAATTCTAAAATTTAATAAATGTTTGATTTCACTTGTGGTATTTTTCTTTCAAATATCTTGTCTCTTTTATTTAAAACACATCTTAATTGAGTCTAATTTGTGTGCCTTTAAAACTATAAATTTTCCTTCTGATACTTTTCCGTTAAGGATCACTGATCATATATGTCAAGGTAATGATTTCCAGTTACTCAACTTTGATATTCACTTGACAACTTCATAATGTCATCCAATAAACTGTCACTCTGCATCATGACATCAATATGTGAAATTTTTCATGTTGCTAAATAACAAATGTGATTCCTATTTATTATCTTAGCTAAGAAAAATGTCCATAGACAGAAACTCAGAATTCACATACATGGTCTCCATCATTCCTTGCTGAAGATCTGGTCTTAGGAACAGTGATCTCTATTGTTCAATGACATAATTGCATTAGGTTTGGTTTCCCGTCTCTTGGATGCTAACCATGAAATGTAGCTTAGATGTAGGGCTAATCAATTTAGAAACTAACACTTGGTAACCAACGTGTGCAAATGACAATGTGTAACACAAATGGGGGAAACTCTAGAGTTATTTATCACAATGAATGCAGTTGGAACTCTTCAGTCTTCTGATGGTCTCTGATGGCTGCTTAGTCAGTGTCTCTCTTGACTCATACTCCCCTGTTAAGAGATGTCTTATTTAACCAAACTGTGTATTATCATCCCAGATAATACACCACTCCCCCTCTGTTTCCAGGGAGTTTGTGTCTAAGCATGAAGCAGTTTCTATAGGACTTCATCTCAAAAAATATACAACACCCCTCTGTTTCCAGAGTATCTAAGCATTAAGTAGTCCCTATAGGCCTTCCATGAAATTGCACCAGACTAGTGCTAGGAACGAAAGGATAAGAGTCTTATCTATGTTGTTGAGATAATAACTTCATGTTTATCATTACACAGTGAGTTTCCATGGTGCCAGTTCACTCTGTAGTACACTTGGAGGATGTGAAAAATATACCAAAGATAACCATTATAACTCCTGAAAGACAGGAGAAAAAATTTTTGCTGCCTTTGGGTCCTTTTTTTTTTTTTTTGGTTTTTCGAGACAAGGTTTCTCTGTTTAACAGCTCTGGCTGTCCTGGACTCGCTTTGTAGACCAGGCTGGCCTCGAACTCACAAAGATCCGCCTGCCTCTGCCTCCCAAGTGCTGGGATTAAAGGCGTGCGCCACCACCGCCCGGCTCTTTGGGTCTTTTTTTAAAGCTTCAAGTTTTAAAGGATAATGTGCAAGGAACCAAAGTACTTGAGTCTGTTATCAATAAGCCAGAGAATTCTGGAAGAGTAAAGTGGTATTATCTTAAAATTAGCCAAATATATGCATTTAAATAAAAAACAAATGGAAAAATGGACACTTAAGATATCTCTGATTATAATTGATTCTAATATCAAAGGAAAGCAACAGTTGATAGGTGCTCACTTTAATGGTAACTGGAATTAGAATATGACATTTTAAAATGTTTGCATGCATTTGTGTGTGTGTGTGTGTGTGTGTGTGTGTGTGTGTGTGTGTGTGTTCAGAAGAGAAGGAAGAGGAGAGGGAGCGGGACTAAAAGAAAGAATATTAAAGTCTGTGAGAATTCTTACATATGTGAAAATACAGAATATCAAGCAGAAATCCATCTAAGTACTGTGAGAATTACAGAAAAACAAAGAGAAAGAAAAAGAAAAAAACAAACAGAGAAAAGTGTTCTTTGTAATCATGCTGGCCACATAAGTGTAAAATGAAAGTGCAAACTCTACTTTTCAAAAAGCAGAAAAACATTGTGGTTAGAGTACATTAAAGCTTTTGGTCATTTTCCCATGATTTTGCTCTCAAATTGTCAGGATTGTTTTGTTTTCTTCTTTTATTTGCTTTGACAACATCCTAAGTGATGAAAAATTTAAAGGTTTTGTTATTAGCTTATGTTTTGTCATCTTCATATTGGGCAATGTTGAATCTAAGTGCAATGACTGGCACATTTAATTCATGTAAAAATCACCACCATTGGAACTTCTTCTTTATTCTCTGAACAGACACATGTAAACCAGACTGTCAAAGGTGAAAGGGAATAGCTGGAGAATCTCACTGGGTGAGTACAGACCTTCCGAGGCACAAGTAGTGGTGACTGTGTGACCAGGGAACATTATTAGGGCCTACCAGTGATAATTCATTGAACCTAGGACAGTTGCGAGGGCTGATTTAGACAACCCAGGTATCTACTTTTCCCATGGTCTACAACCTGAGTGCATGGTAGGCAGTCACACATTCAGTGATACTTTCCATAGATTAGGTGCTGTGTGCTGTTTCTATGGTCTGGATTTCTTTATCCACATTCAATTTTCTGTTGGTTGTTTTTTCACAACCTACTAAATCATTGGAATAATTTCAATAGGTATCCAATAGAGTAGACATCTATTTGCTTGCCATTCAAACTCCCTACAAATTTTCCCTCACTTCAAATCCATCAAGGTGTTCATAGAATAAATAGTTCTTCTGATTGCCAATATTTACTCTCAGGAAAAGGCGTGCTAGTGTGTAATGGCAATGTTCTTCCATTTCAGAAGGGGTGTTTATGGCAAGGATGTCAAGGAGCTGGTTCTGTTCTCATTGGCTCAGAAGTGATGCCGTAAGAAAGACATTTAGTTCTAGATGAAATACTTATAGCATTGATTTTCTGACAGCTGCCTATTAGGGATGGAAGTGGTTTTGAAAAACACTAAGAATGAACAAATTTCTTAGAAGAGGACAGGATAGTCATCTGTATGATTTTAAATATTTAAAGTTTGACATATTAAAAAGAAATTAGGTTAAGCCTGGTGCTCTCAAATGTCTTAACCAGTATTATTGGATTGATTGAAAAAGAAGCCAAGTGAGTTTAAGAGAAAAAAATCATTGAACATCAAAATTGTGCAAAATGAAGGGCCTCCGAATCAAGATACAGGAAAATTTTCCTTCTGGTCAATATTTAAGCAAGAAAACAGTTTATGCTAAGGTCATTGTCCACTGGATTTCTTCTCAGTAGAGTTGGATATGAGTAGGTGGAAATGCACCCAGACTATGAAGTAACATTTGATACTCAGAGAAGTCTTAATTCTTGTTATGAAATATTGATTTAAGGAATTTCAAGTGTTGGTATTAATTTTCTTAAGCTTCTCTCTACAAAATGACACAGGCAGGTAAGTTTGGCAACAGAAACAATCCTAGAGGCAGTTCATCCAATCATTCATTTTGGTGACAGAACCATGTTGCTTCTCAAATCTGTAGATGAGGATCCTTCCTTGCCTTTTCCAAGCATCTGATGATTGATTTTAACTTTGGTGTTCCTTGGTTTGAAGAAGAATCAATCCAAACTCTGTATTTGTTGTCAGAATGGTATTCTTCTCCTGAAGGCACCAAACATACTCTCTTCAAGGTTATTTTATTGTTCTTATCTTAAATTTACACCGATAGAGTTCTCATTTCTCAAGCAAGTCTCTTTTACAAGTATCAAGACAGGAATTCAACACATCTTTTGGGTACACACTATTCAGTCTTTGTCATTTGAAAAGGCTAATATCCTACGCTTTGGGACTGGCTCCTTTGTTTTCATTTTGTTAATAATTAAAGCATAAAGTGTCTAATTTCTGGTCCAATAGCCTCATAAATTCTGACTTCAAAAGGTCAAAGGCAGGATCTACAAGAAGATCCTGAGAAACAAAACGGATTTATTTCATTTTGGAAGAGTCTAGAAAATGAGCAACACAATCTGCTCAGTCTACAGGAGGAAGAGAGAAGCACACAAGAGAACTATTTTGGATATTTATTATGAGATTTATGGTCCAGTTTTTCACTGTATAGTCACTTCATTCCCACAGGATCCTATCCAAAGCATTTAGTGTGGTCCCAATCTGTCACTTTCTTGTAATAAGCCCTCTTTGCATTCTGTATTCAATTTCTAGTTCTTTATGGGCTCATGTTGATTATTAGCAGTGAGTAATTGGGGTGAGATGCAACATATTTTCCAACAAAAGAATGAATGGTCTGGCATTTAGAAAAGATAAAAAAGAAAAAAAAAAACCAAAGAAACATTATTTCAGTTTAGAGCCAGGAAAACCAAGAACATGTGTTCACCAAAGCTTGAAGAGTTATATTTGAACCAGGAGTGACAAACACAATCTTGAAAAAGCAGAACAAAATGCAGTGACTTTTAACTCACATTTAAAAATATATTATGAAGCTACAGCAATCAGAACTAATATAAAGGCAGACATATAGATGATTTTGTTAGAGTTGGTTAGAAATAAGCTTTTGTATTTGGCCAATTGACTTTTAAAGAATATTCATTGTGTTGGTCCCATGAGTAAAAAGAGGAGTAGTTTAGTACAAATGCTGCTATGACATGACAGAGAGTGAATATAGACATCTAGAGTATGCTTTACAACTGACTCTAAAAATAGCATGAAAGAAAATAGAAGTGTATTTTTGTGAATGTAACACTAGTATTTTGGATTGACAAAGCACAGATGTATCCATTTATAGTATACAATGTGTTGCTTTAATATACATATATAATGCTGTCAAACTAATTGACATACTTGTCATTTTGCTTTTGTATACATCTAATATGGTAAATATTTGAAATTTGCTGTTTTAGAAATTTTGAAATTAGAAATGTGTTCACAACATCATTGTTTATAATGACCCCAAAGTAGGAACAGTTGAAAAGCCTATTGAATGACGGATTAATGAACAAAGTGTGGCATGCTTATATAGTGAAACGCTATTGGCAAGTAAATAGAAGTGTTGATACATGTGATAATGTGCAAAATGAAAGATGCTAATTCCCAAACCCAATACTAGTAGGATTCTACTTGAAGTCCAGGGTAGGTAAATATGTAGAACTAGAAAGTAGATGGTTAGTTGCTTAGTGCTGATGCAGAAAGAGATGGGCATGACTGATAATGGATTGGCCTTTGTTTTGGGAATGATAGAAATATTCTAACATTAGATTATGGGAAGGTTTTCCAAATCTGTGAATATATTGAAATCTATTTATACATTTCAAATGAATGAATTTTGTGGTATATTAATTATATTTCAAAGAAGCTGTTAAAATAGTAACATTATGGAAAAAGAGGCAATCAATTTTAATAGAATAATCATAAAAGGATAAGGTGAAGAAATGATATGTTAAGTGAGGCCTGCAAATGTTTAGGAATTAGCTATGTGAAAGTGAAGGGAAGAAGCTAATAGTGGCAATGATGTGGAAGGAGGAAATCTGTTTTATTAGAGGCTTCTGGTCAACAGCATAACATTTTAGGTTCTATAATCTTTACTTTTGTAAAAAGTATGCTTTTTATTGTGTCTGGCCCTCCTTTGAGCATACAGAAACACTCCCACTTCTAGCTGGTAAAATTGCAACAGCAACAACAAAGAAAAGCATTGAAAACAAGTGCAACTTGATTCTTCAACAAATTACCATTTCTAGACCAATGAATATCAATGACAATGAAGTAGACAAAGTCTTAGAGATTTCTAAAGAAAGCCATAAAAATGTTCAATAAAACATTAAAAATGCACAAGATTATCATGGAGATGCAGTAGGATAAAAAAGAAACAAGAGACAGAAATACTAAAATAATTAAAATGTGAAGAATTTAATAGTCAATAGGAAAACTCATAAATAGACTCATTAATAAAATAGATCAAGCAAAAGACAGCACATCAGAGAGATAAGACAGATAAAGGAGAACTTTCAGGAAATGATAAATATAAAGTAATAACATAATACAAGTATTCAAAAATTGTGGAAAACAATTTAAAAGCCAAAGTTATAAATTATAAGCATATAGAAATAAGAAATACATACTAAAGGTATTAAAAATGTATACAATGAAATCAGAAAATTCTCCAAATCTAGGGAAAGCAATGACTATAGGTATTGAAAACATTTAGAATGCCAAACACACAAGACCAGAAAAACTTCTTTATGTTATATTTTAGTTAAAACATTGCATGTATACAACAGAGAAAGAGTATTAAGTGATTCAGGTAAGAAATGCCAAGTCACATATAAAGGAAAACCCATCAGAACAGCAGAGTTTAATTTCAAATGTCTAAGAGCAATGAAGGTGTGAAACTGTGCATTTCAAGCTCTGAGAAACAATGTCTATCAACCCAAACTATTATCTTCTTCATAAATGAAACATAAAATCTTTCAATTTGATTAATACTAGCTAAGTTAGTACTACAGAGGATACACAAAGGAGTCTTATACTGAAAACACACACACACACACACACACACACACACACTCACACACACACATCTCTGAGATCAGAGGAAGGAATAAACTGGTTTGTGTACTAATGTGTGTGTGTGTGTGTGTGTGTGTGTGTGTGTGTGTGTGTGTGTGT
>CAJQZJ010011242.1:2682547-2708143 GCA_907164525.1 Lophiomys imhausi
AGAGAGAGAGAGAGAGAGAGAGAGAGAGAGAGAGAGAGAGAGAGAGAACTGGGTATGAAAACAAATTGAATTTACATTAATGTTTTAAAATATTTTCCTGTCTTTAAAAACTGACCATGTAAAAGGATTGCACTCACTCTGACCTTTTGAAAATGGCTGTGTCTTCTGAGGGATCCTCTGGTCTTTACTGGTCTTTAGGTTGGTGAGGCAATAGGTAGTAACCCTATTCATTACTTCTTGGTTCTCATCCTTTGGTGTGGCCAGAAAGGCATAAATAGAGAGGTGCCAGAACCCTTGGATATTAGGCACTGTCGACTCTCACAGGTCATGTTGAGAGACTAACTTCTTTAGCCCCTTCCCTCATGGATTTTGATGCTAAGGCATCTTGATCTTTGGGAACAAGCTTCCTTGGCTTTTAACAAAAGCTCCCTTACTGTGTCCTGGGGCTCGTCCACTATGTTAGTTTAGCTGGCCAGTGAGTTCTAAAGAACTGCCTGCTGCTGCCTTCTAATTATTGATTATACTACCTCCTGTCATGTATGGCTTTCTTTCCTGGTTTCTGGAGATCAATCTTAAGGCCTCATATTTGCACAGCAAGTACTTTACCAACTAAGCTTTTTCATTAGCCCCTTTTCATTTTTTATTAATTGGGGTCAATTTTTGTATCTCTCTTAAGGTGAACATCTGAATAAAACTATCTTTCATAGCTATAATAGCAGCTCGATGTGTCCTTACAGATACCTTTTGCTAAGTAAGTATTATGAGTCACAGTAATTACATATATTAATTATTTAATTAATAAATATTGTTGATTATACAATTTTTTAAAGGAAAAACATTTTGAGGGAAACAAAACACTGTATTTCTTGAAGAGTGAATGTGGGAAAGCCCCATACCAGCCCATTTCTAGAGTGGTTCTAGTTTCAGGATACTAGGTCAGTAATTGATGAGATTTCTTTGGAAGGGTCAAACAGTACTTTAGATTTTATAAGCCAGACTACCTCTATCACACTAATTGTGCCTTTCTTTGTAGCATGAAAATAGTCATAAACAATATATAAATAAGTAGGTTTGTTTCAGTTCTAATACAATTTTTCTTTGGATAGAAAGTTGCTGGGGATTGAACCCAGGGCCTTGCAGGTGCCAGGCAAATGCTCTACCACTCACATACATCTCTAATCCCTCCATTTTTGCAACTACTAAAGTTTTATTACCAAAACAAACTTGGTTGAAAAAAATCCCAAGCGGTGCATGCATGTAATCAAGTCACTCTAGAGGTATAAGCAAAAGAGTTGTGAGTTCAAGGCTAGTCCTGGCTACTAGAAAGACCAGGGTTACATGAAGCCCTAACTCAAAACAAGGAAAGAAACAACAAAAAGTAAAAAAAAAGCAAAAAAACAAAACTAACCAACCAAGTAAGCAATAAATAAAACCAAGCAGAATAAATAAACAGAAAATAAATACAATCAACCAAACAAAGCATCTAACCAGACAAGGGAAAACCAACCAAGTAACAATAAAAGAAGGATACACTGGGCCAAATTTAGTCTGCTATTAATGATACTCGATACCATGCGGCTCTTTATTCGCCAAGAAAAAGAATATAGAGATAGTGAGGATTAGCTGGAAAAAAATCAGTTTTATGTATATTAAGTTTTGTGCCTTCATTTCTTGTCCCAAATATAGTGATGGCAGTGAGAATAAAAATGACCCCAGATAAATCACATTTTAGTTTTCAAGGAAGATGTAATTGGCGTTCCTCTGGTTATGAAGTCAAGACTCCACTTAAATGAGTTGGTGTTGACCATAACCAGGTGCAAAATGAGACTCAGCATACTTATGGTGGACAGCATGTCTCAGGGCAAGTTCAGGTCTCTTTTGGAATGGTCTAGAAAAGTAGAAGCCTAAACACCATGTGCAAAGTGCCAGAGAAGCTGCTGAATGTGACAAAATGTGGATATTTTCTTTCTTCATGTTCACCAGGATTCACCATTCCTAGCTGCAATTCTAGTTGCCTAGATTAAATATTTACTTTCTGTGTTTTTTTTCCTGTTAGGTACATGTTAGTGATTGAAATTTGGCTAATTGGATACAAACTAGAATGCTGCATATGAATTTAGTGAAGTATTTTGGAAGAGAGACACTGTGCTCTCCTCTCCCTGCCCCCTTCCACATATTGGTTGAGGTACCTACACAGGGGCCACAGCATTAGCAGCTGCACTGAATTATGGGAAGAAAGACACAAGCTGAGATAGAGTCAGGGTGAAAGGAGCCTGATTCCAAAGGAAGAAAGAGTGAAATGGATAGGCCTCACCTTGGGAAAACCATCTTCCTAATCATCTCTCCTCAGTTGGAGTAGTATGTCTCTGACTCTTTTGTCTGCTCTTGGGACTCTTTTCCTCCTATTGGGTTGCCTTGTCCAGTCCCAGTATGAGGGCTATTGCCTTGCTTTTTGTATCTTCTTTTGTTGTATTTGGTTGTTGTGTCTTGGAGGCCTGTTCCTTTGTGAAGGGAAACAGAAGGGGAGTAAATGTTGGGGAGAGCAGAACCGGGGGCAGGGGCAGGAACAGGAGGAGTGGAGGGAAGGGAAACTATGGTCAGGATGTAATATATAAGAAAAGAATCCATCCTCAATTTTAAAAAAAAAGGAAGAAAGACATGAATGTCTCATTTCTAAGGAATATTATTATTAGGGTTTAAGAGATGGCTCAACAATTAAAAGCACATACTGCTCTTGCAGAGAACATGAGTTTGATTTCAAGCACCATGTCAGATGGTTTCTAATAACCTGTAATTGCAGCTCTGGAGGGATCAGACACTGACACCTGTGACTTCCATACACACCTGTACTCCTATGCAAATACCTCCCAACCCTGGATTAAACACAGGTACAATTAAATTAATAAAATATTTTTATAAAGGCATAATACCATCATTTGAGAATCTCTTGTTCTAAAAACAGAATTTTCATTGAAACATTGACTTTGGCTTTACTTTTAGAAATTTAGGCCTCAGAAAGCCCGCTCATGTATTATGATTTGCATAGCACTGGAATTTGGAGCACATCTCTAAGTCATTCATAGGATTTCTATATTAGTCTAGCACTGGAGAGAGAGCAG
The DNA here is from genome assembly GCA_907164525.1 of Lophiomys imhausi. Lineage (NCBI taxonomy): Eukaryota > Metazoa > Chordata > Mammalia > Rodentia > Muridae > Lophiomys > Lophiomys imhausi. The sequence continues at coordinate 2,685,667 of CAJQZJ010011242.1, forward strand.
AAGGGGAGGCAGCACATGAGTTCATTCCAGCACGTACTCAACTGCCTTGGCTTACTGTATGATATACAGGGTTAGGTTAATTTGGGATAAAATGCACGTAGTAAATCATCCGAAACTTACACTCTTATTAACCTCATTACAGGGTTCAGAAAGAAAAGGTCATCTTCATGTTTCCACTGGTTTTGTGAAATTTCCTGTTCTATTCTAATAAGTATCTTATTTGCTACGTAAATGCAGTCCTCCTTTTCCTGAAGAAGCTCCTTACATTTTCCTGCTTTAGTCCAGTAATTACATATAGTGAAAGATGTTTAGCGTCCTGCTTTGCAGCCCCACTGCTGTCATACCCAGAAGGCTCTTCGTTCATTCACTCAACAGTCAATGGACACTTGTTATGTGTAAGTACCTGGCCTTGGGCAGGACAACTGCAGACAATTCAGGATGAGTGTCAAGTTGACTTTTCCATGTTCTCCTTCCTTTTGTGGAGAGGAAGGCACTTGCTCTTCCTGTTTCTAGACATGAATACTTGATTATGTCTTTCTCATTTTCTAATGAGACTATAGCCACATTTCTCATGTAAAGGAACTCCTTAGCAACTTAGAGGATTTTCCCATTGTTATTCATCTGTTTTTCTTATTTTTCGTCTTTCCTTCAGCAAGGTTTCTTTATAATTTATCTATTTATGTGCTTTTAAAAGGTTTCCATGTGGGCTTCTGTTTTAGTTATTTACTTTTGTTACTTAATCTATTGCAGCTTTTTTTCAAGCATAGTAATTTGTTGAAACCCTTCTATCCCTACTTCCCCTTAATCACTCCTGTGGTTGCTGAAGGTCCCATCAACACCCAAGTGTTGTGCTGTTGGCTCACTCTGATAGCTGTCTGTCATCAGGGCTCTAGGACACAATTCCTCTTTACTTTCTCTGTTCTCTTGGCACACTCTGTATTTTCCCCAAATTAGTTTGCTAATTTATTCTCATTTTACATGTTCTTGTAGTTGACCACACATGGAAATATTTTTTATCTTGAGACACACTTCCTACACAGTTCTGGCTGGTACTGAATTCACATTCCTACTTCAACTTCTGAAGGTCAGGGATGACAAATGTAAGTCACCAGGGCTTGAGTGCCAGCACCACATGACCCTAGTTATCAAAAACAATATATTTGCTGATCTGTGTTCTATATGTAAGATGGTCTCTGATGGCAAGAAAAATAAATGAAGCTTTTGTCTTACATAAGGATATACTGATGTCCATGGAGTTGAAAGGTAGACACTGGAAGCTGTATTAGAAACAGTGGAGATCACAGGTCAGTAATCTGGAGCACTGAGGGATGGCAGAGTGTTTGGCATGAAATTAGGAAAGTAGAGGAAAGCTAGAACAAAGTCTAAGAACAATGAAAGCATTTGGAACTGTAGATGACTGATACTTTTAATTATAAAAGATAATTCTGAGATGGGTCTGTAGTAAAACAGATAGTGATTGGACTTCTAAATGATAATTCTGATATTATGCAAATAATGGAATATACATGACTTAAATGCTTGAATTGACAATAGAATTTAAGAGTAATATATTAGTCTGTTCATTTTAGCCAAGCCAAAGGGAAATGGACTTGTTCATACAACAGTGATTTCCCATGCTAACTTAGTTTAAATATAAATTAATATAAAGTAATGAAACTCATCACTAAGTACACAGGAGCTATGCCAGGAAGTTGAAATGTCTTAGAAAGTGCAAGCACATTTATAGCAGTAACTTCTGGCTCAGGAAAATTTTGACAATTCAAGAAGGGAAAGGGCATGTATCATGTTTTAAGGAAATGAAGATACTTTCTGGAATAAATCAGATGCAACCACCCATAATAGTTATAAAAAGAAATTAGGAAAGCAGTTTGGGTGTCTATTTCCTTTTTGAAATAGGCATGCCATATTAAGAAACAGTAAGCAATAGATTTGTCTCAGCTGACAGGATTTGAATATGTGTATTGTAAAAAAATTAATTAAATTACACTGGGCACCATTTGTAGAAAAGAATAGCTCTAAATTATTTACCAGTATTTATATTATATTTAATTGGTTCAGCAGCTAATTAATCCTTAACCCACCATTATAAATGAGCACACAGACACATGCATTTTAACAAGCCTTGGCCTGAATTGTGCAATCCTAGCCCATCTAAGCTAGCTCTTAATTATCTTACCCAAATATGACCCCATACATACGTCCCATTGTACTGCCATTCTCCATGATATGCTGATGTTCCTGGCCATGTGGAATGAGGCTCTTTTTCCTGACCCATGGTGTGCATTTTCCTGCCTGCTGCTCCTGGCTGGAATGAATGAATCCTCTGTCTAAAGCACAGACTTCCTGTTCTAATCTCAGGAAGTCCCACCTTTCCTTGTCTTTGCCCAATCTCAGGCCTCAGCATTTATTTTAACCAATCAGAGTCAATGTAAGTAACAGACAGCAAGCAGGACCAATTAATTAACATTTAGAATGCTTAGCACTACCCCATCAATTCCCTCCTTTTGTCTAATAAAAAGGCTCAATTTTTAACTCATATAGTAAAGAAATAAGAACAAATATGAAATAATCAAGAAAACCATATCTAAAAGTTATGCACATAATGCTTAGCCTATTTTTATCAGGCAATCTTGAAGAAGAAAAAAATTATCTATCTTGGTGTGTCTAAAGTTCTAAACCTAAATAATTTCTATCATATCCTATATTTATAAATCTAAAGATTTTATTTAGACTTGAAAATATCCTTTTAAATCCTAAACAACTCAAGTTCAATTGAAATTTTATAATTATTATGTCTGCAACCCAATCAAAGACATAAGAAGGGATAAAATTATTATTTGAGTGCAGTAAGAAGCATAGAAGAGCAGCTTCCAAAAAGAAATATGACAGTTTGTTGCCTAGATAGTCCCAAATATCTCTTGATATCATTGGAGCATCATCTTCAGCCTTCTGGCCAAGCATTTTTCACAGACGAAATTGTGCAGTAGGAAATAAGAAGGATTTTCCCATTCTATCTCTGCAGAATTAGGACATCGACTTACCTGCATTTAAGCTTTGGTCCATCTTCGGACTATATATAGTCTGTTGAGAGAGCAGGGGCATTTTTGCCCAATAGGAATTATATCCTGATGGGAGATTTCTTTTTGATGCTCATTGTCTTCTTTCAAGTCAAATGGGAGCTGTCAGGAGCTGACTGTCTTAATTCAAACTATTCTTAAAATAATAAAAACATCTTTAAATGCCATTTTCTGTACATCTCTGAGGGTTCCAAAAATGGAAAAAATGGTTAATCAATTTAATAGTAACATTGGTTGTCCAGTCTCTATGTGATCAACAATTTGAATGTCCTGAGCAGTTTGTAGTTTGAAGCTGGACTTTGCGTAGGAAAGTTCAGGGCTTTATTGAAGTCATGTCTGGAACAGTCCTTGAGGCTGGGCCATCCAAGCAAGCTGTTTGAAGTTTTTCTGGATGCAGATTTTGGAGGAAACAGCTATTGAGGCAGTCTGTGAGGCTGGATCATTTGGGTTACTTGTCTTGTCTTCTTTGGACTCAGGTCCCGTTGTCCTGAAAATATATAATTTCTTACAAGTAACATATAGTTCTTCAATTACCAAAATGCCTTGGATGTGCAGGATGCACAAATCAATTAAGGAATATTTTTTGTTCTTTGTATGAACAGCAGATAGACATTTGTAAGTCTCCATTCATGTTATATAAAAGGATGGCGTGTAATAGTATTACGTATATATGCTATATATAATCTATTTTAAATTGAAAATACAGTATAAGACTGTATGGAGTTTAAGTATTCTCCTCTACAGTTGACATAAATTTATTAATTGATTAAAACAGGTTTATTCTGTGTTTTTCTGGCTTTTGTAGATTAGGTTGGCCTTGAGCTCAAAAGGAACCAATCTGTCTCTGTCTTTGTCTCCCATGTTTTGGGAACAAAGGTATGCATTTATATATTTTTCTTTCCTTTTCTCCTTTGGAGATTTAATTTCTATGTGGATATATCTATCCTTATTGAGATGGGGTTTCTCTTTGTAGATTGGGCTGTCTTGATTTGCTCTGTAGAGCTCTGTAGATTAGATTGGCCTCAAACACACAAGGAACCTGTTTTGTCCTTGTCTCCCAAGTTTTGAGATCAAGGTATGAATTTAAATATTTGAATTACCCTTATTAAACAATAATATTAATTAAACCATTTTGTATTAGTTTGAGTTCCAATTCTCCCATGGAAACCCCATTCTTAAGGAGATTGGTGTAAAATAGCATGATATGCTATTTTCTGTTACCTTTTCTTAACTGTTGGCTGTGGGAGGCATGGTGTTTTCATGTTCTTCCCCTGAGTAACTCTGGGTTCTTACATTGGTTAACAGAATATCTTTCTCTGTCCTTTTTTTTTTTTTTTTTTTTTTTTTCCTGAGACAGGATTTCTCTGTATATCCTTGTCCTGGACTCACTTTGAATACCAAGCTAGCCTTGAACTCACAGAGATTAGTCTGCCTCTGCCTCCCATGTGCTGGGATTAAAGGTGTGCACCACCACACCCAGTGATTAACATACCTCTTTTAGGGGCAAAATTCCTCTTGAAACCAGTTCTCCTGTGGGAGTCCCACACCTAAGGAGACTGACTTGTGACCCCTTTCTCTTTATATAAATTTAAGATTATGTGTATTTATTCATTAGAACAGTAAGGACATTATTAAACTTAACATCAAGGAAAAAATGTGTCATTTTTGAATTCTAGACTGTCTTTATTAAGCATCCTTATCTTATCAGCAGGGTTCCTCTAGTGTGATGGGATTAAGGAATTAAGGGTGAATGCCAGTACCACCCTGCTGAAATATTTTACTTAAATCCCAGATTTTAGTAACTCTGTAACTCAGAGAGCAATTTTGAACTGTAGTGACAATTTGAAATCTGCCCAAAATATTCAAAAATCTCTTATGTCTTAGCAATGACAAACCAGAAAAATATCCTTTCTACCTCCTGATATAGGAAAATAAAAGACATCTAAACAAAAGTCAAGCAAAGAAACAACATTCCAAAAGCCTTGGCATGTCTAACCATGCCATCCCATGCTGCAATTAAAGCTTTGTTCATTAATTTTTAGAATTTAGTTTTGGCTGCATTTCACTGGTGGGCCCATACCAAAAACTGCTGACAAGCACCTAATAGCCAGGGAGCTCTTAGCTTCACCTGACATCAATTTTGTATTATCTATTGGGAAGAGCCTCCCTCCTTCCTCCATTATCATTGTTGGCAATTTAGCATTCCATCTGTAAATTCCTTCCTTTAAGACTATCCTAGTCTGAACTTTCTCAAAAATGATACACAGAACCGCAATTATCAGGGTAAAAATCATTTGCATGTTAAGAGGAACAAGCTCAATTGGAATCCAAAAGTATTGAGGCATTATGAATTCCTCCATTTTTAATCTAGGTGGTTAATTCCCTTCTCAAGCTCTGTTTAGAAGGCTGCCAGTTTTTTTTTTTTTGTTTTTTTTTTTAGTAAGTAAGATGAGCTAAGCTTTAGTTCTCCACCTTTTCTGCAAGGCAACAGCTTTGGTTAAGGTAGTCGCACCTTTGAAATGTATTTGAGTTCAGTTCCCTGCTCTTTGGCTAGGAAACCGGCTTTTACCCAGGCCTTCTCACACTGTAAGCATGGATTCTAATTGCCGTGGTTGAGCACCATATGTAGAAAAAAATTAAATAAATTACATAATGAATTAATCCTCTGTCTAAAACACAGGCTTCCTGTTCTAATCTCAGGAAGTCCCACCTTTCTCTGTCTTTGCCTAGTCTCAGGCCTCAGCATTTTATTTAACCAATCAGAGTTAATGTAAGTAACAGACAGAAAGCAGGACCAATTAATTAACATTTAGAATGCTTAACACTACCCCATCAATTCCCTCCTTTTGTCTAATAAAAAGGCAGGAAGGAGGATGTACACCATGGATTAGAAAAAAGAACCTTACTCCACATGGCCAGGAACATCGGCATAGCATGTAGAATTGCAGTCCAAGGGGACGTATGTATATATGGGGTCACATTTGGGTAATAGAATTAAGAGCTAGCTTAGATGGGCTACGATTACACAATTCAGGCCAAGGCTTTTTAAAATCCATGTGGTCTCTATGTGCTCATTTATAATGGCTGCTTAAAGATAAACAACCGCTGAACCAATTAAATATAATATAAATATTGGTAAACAATTTAATTATTTCTACAAATGGCACCCAACATAATTTAATTAATATTTTTCTACAGTGTATTGAACAAGAAAATCTCTAAACTTTGGCTAACATTCTCAGGGTGGATGAGGGATGGTTGAAGAGGAATATAATCTTGAATGTCAACTTGTTCTTTGTGTTTCTAAGAACTTAGCATCAGCTGTGAGATGCAGATATGAAGTAGTTTTGTCGTCTTCAATAGACTTCACAGAAAAATTTTTTGATCTTAATGAGGTCGAGGTATTCCAAGTATCATAGAATTTAAGTATATCATTTCTTTTACATGATGATTCATCTTCGATCTAAAGTTTCACACTGCTATGAATTCTAATAGTCATGAAAGTTACAATTTCACATTTGGAACTTGTCATGAAAAGTGGTATGGCATGGAGTAATAATGGTCCCTTGCATTCTTTATTCTGTCAGTGACTGTGTTATTACTTAGTGCTAGAACATATTAGAATGTACCAGTCACTGAATTTTATGAACAATGTAAACAGTGATATCTAGGACTCATGGTTTTCTGGGACCCACCCCTCTAGCTCTGCTATCTGCAGCACACAGCTTGTCTTATGGGCTCAGTCTGGGTCCACTCCACAACTGCCTCTGTCCTTGGTGGCTATCTCACTGACCTATCTATCACCTATAATATGATCAGGGCTCCACAGCACAAACACTGAACCTTTACTAATGGCTTCTCATGGCGCCAAGCCTTAGAGTCTTTCCATGAGCCCTTCAGGTCCACAATTTTCATGTTGTCAGTACTAGCACCACCTGGGAGACACTTACACAACACCAGCTACATTTACAAGGTAGAGTTGCAGCCTTAGGCCCTGTAAACCACGCCATCTATACACTGACCCCAAGGAAATACTTCCCCAGAATATTTTACCTCAATGATTCTGGCCTCTTGTTAAGCACAGGTAATTTTTAGAGATGTCTAACCAACACATATTGACTTTTAATTTATTTGTTTATTTATTTATTTATTTTTATGTTTTTTATTTTGTGAATTTAACATCATGCACCCTGCTCCCACTCATCTCCTACCTCCCCTCATACCTGCCCTCTACACTTCAATCTCTCTGAACAGAAAAAAAATATTGTGTGAACTGTAGTGTATCTTAATGTGTCCCACAATATTCACCTTTGTCCACACTTTCTTGCTTGCAAATGTTCATTATAAAGAATGACTCCTTGGTCTGGTACAAGGTCTCTGGCTTCTGCTACTTTGCCAATACTGGAACCTCATTGGGACTCTGATCAGATATCCTGTTGTTGCCCTATGTCTTGGAGATCCTGTAGTTTTGGTACAGGCCTCTTCTTGCACTCCAGCAGTTCATCCATGTTGGTGCATGTTGGTGTGGGTCAACTCAAAGTCCTGCTTCTGGGCCTACAGCCCCCATATCCAGGGCGAGTTCTACTGGGCTACCCAGGTGTGCTTCAGGGCTTGCTCTCCCAAGGCTGCAGCAGTTAAGGGGCTGGATGAGTTCTCCTATTCTCAGGACCCAATCAGGGCCAGAGAGTGGAGGGGATCTCTCCCTCGAGAACACCACCTAAACGCAGACAAAAGGCAGAGCTAGCTCTCCCACATCCACATATCCTATACTGTGTTGCCCAAGTGAGGTGCAGGGCCTGCTCTCCTGAGTGCTGCAGCTGGTGAAGGGCAGGGACAGCTCTCCTGCTCTAATGCCTCCAGGGCCAGTTCTCCCATGATGCCCAGGTGGGGGGTGGGCCAGTTCTGCAAAGTCCTCAGACATCAACATGCCCCTTGGCAGCAGACCAGTCCAGAGATGTCCATATGGCTTTTTGTGGTAACAGACCCCTGCTGCTGCGAGGTCATGGAGCTAGATATGTTGGCAGCTGAGGCCAGGACCCCACAATGGTCTTAAGTGGCATCATTGGCTATTCACATCAAGTTGTTCCTCAGTACCCTCAGCTCTCCAGTTCTGCCTCCCTTTGTTGTGCTCACATCCTTCTGTTTCTCTTCCTCTTCCATTTCTCAGTCACTTACTTGCTCCTCTCAGTGATTCCCAGGGTGTCTGAGTGTCTGGACTTGTCTCAGGAGTGATCTCAGGAGTGCTATGTCCCAATTGTGCATTGCACATTGTGCTACCTGGCAGGGATCATCTTCTGATGTGGTTTGACCCCGAAGCCATCGTGGTACTAGACTTGTTTTCATCTCAGGCTAGCTCCCTATCCAGGTCCCCATGTTGGTAATCTGGTGGTTGTCTGGGGCTCACTCCTTGCCCAGCACTCCTGAGTGGCCATCTTCCTGGGATCTGTGATGCCAAGCGTGGTTCTTTTAGTCTCTGGCTTGTTTCCTGTCCTGGGAGCCCATTCTGATGCTTACTTGGTGCTAGATTGTGGGTCATCACAAGCTAGTTCCTGGTCTGGGGCCCCTGGCATTGAACTGGTGTTAGTCTCAGGGTTGTTTTATTTTCAGGGAATATTAGGCTACTAATCATTCAGGTGTTCATAGGTCAGAACACTGGATATAGACAAAGACTCTCTCCTCTGTGCCACTTATGGAAGCACATGTGACACAGCAGCAATGCCTCTAGGGACAGGCATATATTGTCTTAATAAAGCAAAAATTTCACTTTCTTAGATTCATTTTTTTTATGTTTATTTATTACTTCAATTTACATCTCCATCAAAACAGTCCCCTACCTCCACCCCTCCAGGCCCACCTTTCCACCTTCTCACCCTCCCACCCTCTCCCCCTTCTCCACTTATCCTACTCCTCCAGTGTGGGGTGCCCTGCGTATTAGCCCCCTTAAGTTCAGCAATCATATGAGGGCTAAGAGCTTCCTCTTACACGGGGGCCTAGATGGCAGTTTCACTAGGGCAAAGTGTCCCACTCGTTCCTTTCAGTCTGTTGGTTATAGGATAGTTATCCTGAGCTATATGGCTAAAATCCAGTTATAAGAAAATAGATGCCATGCACATCTTTCTGAGTCTGGGTTAGCTCACTCAGGTTGAGCCTCTCTAGTTCCATCCATTTGGCTGCAAATTGCAGGATTTCATTATTTCTGATGGCTGAGTAGTATTCTATTGTGTAAATGTACCACATCTTTTTTTACCCATTTGTCAGTTGAGGAATGTCTGGGTTGTTTCCCATTTCTAGTTATTACAAATAAAGCTGCTATGAATATAGTTGAGGAGATGTCCTTATGGTTTGGTGAGGAATCGTTTGGATGTGTGTCCAAGAGTGGTATGGCTGGGTGTTAAGGTAGAGCTATTTCAAGTTTTTTAAGATATTGCCACACTGATTCCCATAGTGGTTCTACAAGTTTTCACTCCCACCAACCATGGAGGAGTGTCCCCCTTTCTCCACAGCCTCGCCAGCATGTGCTGTCATTTGAGTTTTTGATCTTAGCCATTCTGACAGGTGTGAGACAAAATCTCAGACTGAGTTGCATTTTTCTGATGATTAAGGATGTTGAACATTTCTTCAAGTGTCTCTCAGCCGTTAGAAATTCCTCTTTTGTGAATTCTTGGTTTGCCTCTGTTCACTATTTTTTGATTGGATTATTTGTTTTTTTTGTTGTTTAATCTCTTGAGTTCTTTATAAATTTTGGATATTAGCCCTCTGTTGGATGTGGGGTTTGTAGAGATCTTTTCCGAATTTATAGGTTGCCATTTTGTTCTAATGACGTGTCCTTTGCCGTGCAGAAGCTTTTCAGTTTCATGAGGTCCCATTTATTGATTGTTGGTTTTAGAGCCTGAGCTATTGGTGTTCTGTTCAGGAAGTTGTCACCTGTGACAATGAATTTGAGGCTTTTCCCCAGTTTCTCTTCTATTAGGTTTAATATGTTGGCTTTTTGTTAAGGTCTTTGATCCACTTAGATTTAAGTTTTGTGTAAGGTAATAAATATGGATCTATTTTCACTATTTTACATATTGACATCCAGTTAGACCAACTCTCTTTTTTCCACTGTACAGTTTTGGCTTCTTTGTCAAAAATTAAATGAAAATAGGTGTGTGGGTTTATTTCTGGGTCTTCAATTCGATTTCATTGATCCACTGGTCTGTTTCTGTACCAGTACCATGCAGTTTTTATTACTATTGCTTTGTAGTATAGCTTGAAATCTGGGGTGGTGATAACTCCAGATATATATATATATATATATATTTTAAATATTTTTATTTCTTCCAGTTACATATCAATTACAATCCCCTCCCTACTCCTCCTCCGGTCCCACCCTTCCACCTTTTTCCCTCTCATACTCCCCCATCTGCTTCCTTTTTTTTTTTTTTAAGTTTAAGGTATATCTTTCTCTCCCAACAGTTGCTAACAAAAGGCCAAAACTTCACATTTCATTTTTAAGCATTACCTAGGTACTATACCTTAGAGTTAACCTTAATTTTGTATCAATATGCAAAGATCAATACCAATGTAGCCAAATATAATCTTAATTTTGTATCAATATACAAAGAGGGAGGAAGGGAGGGAAGGAAGGAGGGAGGGAGGGAAGAGAGGAGGGAGGGAGGGATGGGCCAGGAGGAGAGGAGGGAGGAAACTATGTTCTAGAAGTAACTTGAGAAAATAAATTGATTTTGAAAAGAAAGGGTAAATAAGCTTAAAAATATAATAAAAATAAAATATAAAACTTTCAAATTATAATTTTCCAAAGGCATGAAGGGAAAAATGGTCTTAATTTCAGGTTAGAATGTTAGACTGCAGGTTGCCACATAACTCACACACACTTGGATATCAGCTTAAAAGTTTCTTTATATATATATATATGAATACATATATTTTCATTGTTTGACATTAAAAAGGCAGTTAAGAGGTTTAAAATGTTGTAAATAAATCAAGGTTTACTACAGTTCAACCTGGTTTTCAAAACCTCTAAGAGTTGAAGTAATTTGGAGCTAAAGTAAAATATTTGAGAAGGATGGTGTTAACCCATGCCTTTAACTCCAGCAGAGACAGGAGGATCACTATAGAGTTAGTTGTCTTGTAAATTCTAGAGTTACAATGAACAGGGTGGTAATGGTGCACACCCTTAATCCCATCACTTGAGAGGGATACACCCTTAATCTCAACACACTGGAAACAGAAACCCGTAGATCTCTGAGTTCAAGGCCAGCCTGACACAAAGCCAGCTCCAAATAGAGAAAAACTTAGATCCAGGGGTGGTAGTGCACATCTTTAATCCCAACAGTTGGGAGGCACATACCTTTGATCCCAATACTTAGAATTCAGAGGCAGGCACATAGGATTTGACATGATTTAAGTTTAAAAGCTACTCACAAAAGGCATACTGAAATTCAAAGTGAATTGTCCTTTGAGCTCTAAATATATACACTTAAAGGTATGTTTGCTTCCAAAATATCAAAATAATTTCTTTCTTAATCTCAATTGAAAGATAATATTTTTTATATTGTCAAAAAACCCAGATGTATTTTTATTGTAGAGAATTGATTTAGCTATTCTGGGTTTTTTGTTATTCCATATGAAGTTGAGAATTGTTCTTTCAAGGTCTGTAAAGAATTGTGTTGGTATTTTGATAGGAATTGCATTGACTCTGTATATTGCTTTTGGTAGAATGGCCATTTTTATTATGTTGATCCTACCTATCCATGAGCATGGGGATCTTTCTATCTTCTGATGTCTTCTTCAATTTCTTTCTTCAAGGACTTGAAGTTCTTGTCATACGGGTCTTTCACTTGTTTGGTTAGAGTTACCCCCAGGTATTTCATGTTGTTTGTGGGTATTGTGAAGGGTGTTGTTTCCCTGATTTCTTTCTCTGCCCATTTATCTTTTGTATAAAGAAGGGCTACCGATTTTTTGAATTAATTTTGTACCCAGCCACCTTGCAGAAGGTGTTTATCAATTGTAGGAGTTTTCTTGTGGAATTTTTGGGGTCACTTATGCATACTCACATCATCAGCAAACAGGGACACTCTGACTTCTTCCTTTCCCATTTGTATCCCCTTGATCAATTTTAGTTGTCTTATTGCTGTAGCTAGAACTTTAAGTACTATTTTGAAGAGATATGAGGAGAGTGGACATCCATGTCTTGTCCCTGAATTTAGGGGAAATGCTTTACATTTCTCTCCATTTAATTTGATGTTGGCCACTGGCTTGCTGTATATTACGTTTATTATTTCTAGGTAAGGTCCTTGTATGCCAGCTCTCTGCAGGACTTTCAGCATGAAGGGGTGTTGGATTTTGTCAAATCCTTTTTCAGCATCTAGGGAGATGATCATGCAGATTTTTTTTCTTTAAGCTTGTTTATATGGTGGATTAAGTTCATGGATTTTTGTATGTTGAACCATCCCTGCATTCCTGGGATGAAGCCTACTTGATCATGGTGTGTGATACGTTAGATGTGTTCTTGGATTTTGTTTGCAAGTATTTTATTGAGTATTTTTGCATCTATGTTCATGAGGGAAATTGGTCTGAAATTCTCTTTCTTTGTTGGATCTTTGTGTAGTTTAGGTATCAGGGTGACTGTGCTTCATTAGAATGAGTTTGGCAGTGTTCCTTCTGTTTCTATTTTGTGGAAGAGTTTGAAGAGTATTGGTATTAGCTCTTCTTGAAGGTCTGGTAGAATTCTGTGCTGAAACCATCTGGCCCTGGGCTTTTTTTGGTTGGCAGACTTTAATGACTGCTTCTATTTCCTTAGGGCTTATAGGACTGTTTAATTTGTTATCCTGATCTTGATTTTTAATTTTTTAAAATTTATTTTGTATACAGTGTTCTGTCTGCATGTATATTTACAGACTAAAAGAGGCATTAGATCATTATGGGTGGTTTTGAGCCACCAAGTGGTTGCTGGAAATTGAACTCAGTACTTCTGGAAGAACAGCCAGTTTTCTTAACCTCTGAGCCATCTCCCCAGCAGTCAACCTGACCTTGATTTAGCATTGGTAGGTGGAATTTATCAAGATAATTTTCCATTTCGCTTAGGTTTTCAAATTTTGTGGAGTACAGCTTTTTGAAGTAAGACCTAAAGATTCTTTGGATTTCCTTGATGTCTGTTATTATTTCTCTCTTTTCATTTCTGATTTTGTTGATTTGGGTATTTTCCCTCTGCCTTTTAGTTAGTTTTCCTAAGAGTTTGTCTATTTTGTTGATTTTCTCAAAGAACCAACTCTTGGTTTCTTTGATTCTGTGTATTATTATTTTTGTTTCTAAGTGGTTTCTTTCAGCCCTGTGTTTGATGATTTCCTGCCATCTGATCCTCTGGGAGTGTTTGCTTCTTTTTTTTCCCTAGTGCTTCCCGTTCTGCTGTTAATTTGCTAATATGAGCTGTCAAAATTTTCTTTTTGAAGGCACTTAGTGCTATGAACTTTCCTGGTAGCACTGCTTTCCTTGCATTCCATAGGTTTGGGTATGTTGTGTCTTCCTTTTTGTTGCATTTTAGGAAATCTTTGATTTTATTCTTTATTTCTTCCCTGACCCAGTAGTCATTGAGTAGACAGTTGTTTAGTTTCCATAAATGTGTAGGCTTTCTGCTATTTCTGTTGTTGTTGAAGTCCAGCTTTAATCCATGGTGGTTTGATAAGATACAAGGGATTATTTCAATTTTCTTGTATCTGTTGAAGTTTGCTTTGTGTCCAACTATATGATCAATTTTGGAGAACTTTCTTGGATTCTTTTTTTTTTCAGGACAGGGTTTTTCTGTATATCCTTGAATGACCTGGACTCACTGTGTAGATCAGGCTGGCCTTGAACTCACAGAAATCCACCTGCCCCTGCTTCCAGAGTGCTGGGATTAAAGGCATGCAACACCATGCCTGGCAATTACAGACAGCTGTGAACTGCAATGTGGGTTCTGGGATTTGAACCCAGGTCCTTTGGAAGAGCAGTCAGTGCTCTTAACTGCTGAGCCATCTCTCCAGTCCCCTTTCTTGTATTCTTCATTCAAGTATATTACTCAAAATGGCTCTGATGGAGTCTTTGAGGGACTCTCAAACTTTCCTCTGAAATTTGAAATGGCAGACTGCCATCATTTGCAAGCTTATCATCCACTCTCCCACAGGATAACCCATTAAGGTCTGAGCACTTGATTGGTTTTCTACCCCTAAATTCCAAATACTTCTACAGTTATCCAAAGTCTTTGATTCACTTGGACTTGACTTTTTTTTTTATAATTTATTTTTTATTTCTTCAAGTTAGATCTCAATCACAATCCGCTCCCCACTCTTCCCTCCTGTCCCACCCTTCCACCCTCTTCCCCCTCAATGCCCCCATCCTCTACCTTTTTTCTTTTTAGTTTAAGGTATATCTTTCCCCCCCAACTGATCCCCCTTTCAGTCCAACAAATGGTTCTTTCTCTTATAACAATAAATATAATACAAAACAACAGAAATAAATAGGCTACAATTATGAGAGTTATATGGCTTAGCATACATTCCCAATGTCCAGTCCATATGTATTTGGCACCTGACTTTAACATTCAACTGTAGACAGAATGCTGTCCAAAAAGGACAAAACTTGGAAGCAGGTAAGTCGACAGCCTAGCTCTGCCAAGACAGGGTAGGTAAGTCCTTCATAATTCCTGCTCTACAATCAATGTCTGTCAGAGAAACAGGCCAAAAGGCTGAAGATTGATGCTGTAATGTATGTAGAGAAAATGGGAACTGTCCAGACAGCCACTGGTGTGTCATTTCTTAGTTTTGGAAGCTGCAGGCCCTGTAATTCCTATATAATCATATATACTTATCCCTGTCTGGTCTCTGATGTGGTTGAAGAATAGATAGTTAGGGTCTCATAGTTAAATTTTGAGTTGTTTAGGAATCAAGAGGGTGCTCTGGATCTAAGAAGATGTTTTTAAAATTGTGATGCAAGTTAGTATGAAATCTGAGTTAGATATAGAACTTTAAACTCATGGAGATGGATTTGACTTTTATGCAAGGTGATAAATATGGACCTATTTACACTGAACGTGTAGACATTCAGTTAGACCAGCACCATTTGTTGAAAATAGTATCTTTTTTCCATTGTATAGTTTTGGTATCTTTGTCAAAAATTAAGTGTCCATGTGTGTTTAGTTTTATTTCTAGGTCCTTGATTCAATTCCATTGGTCAACCTGTCTGTTTTTATGCCAATACCATGTGGTTTTTATTACTATTGCTTTGTGGTACAGCTTTAAGTCAGGGATGGTGATACCTACAGAGGTTCTTTTGTTGTATAGGATTGTTTTTGCTATCCTGGGTTTTTTTATTTTTCCATTTAAAGTTGAAAATTGTTCTTTCAATGTCTGTAAAGAATTGTGTCTAACTTTTGATAGGAATTGCATTGAATCTGTATATTACTTTTGGTAGAATGGCTCTTTTTATTATGTTGATCCTACCTATCCATGAGCGTGGGAGATCTTTTCAACTTCTGATATCTTCTTCAATTTTTTTCTTCAGAGACTTGAAGTTCTTGTCAAACAGGTCTTTCACTTGCTTGGGTAATGTTACCCCAAGGTATTTTATATTGTTTATGGCTATTGCAAAGGGAATTGTTCCCTTAATTTCTTTTTTGGCCCATTTATTATTTGTATAAAGTAAGAGATACTGTTTTTTTGAGTTAATTTTGTATCCAGCCACTTTACTGAAGGTGTTTATCAGCTGTATGAGTTCTCCAGTAGAGTTTTGGGGGTCAGTTATGTATACTATCATATCATCTGCACATAGGGATAATTTGATTTCTTCATTTCCAATTTGTATCCCCTTGACCTCCTTCAGTTGTTTTATTGCTCTAGCCAGAACTTCAAGTACTATTTTGAAGAGATATGGGAGAGTAGGCAACCTTGTCTTGTCCCTGATTTTAGTGGAATTGCTTTAAGTTTCTTTCCTTTAATTTGATGTTGGCTATTGGCTTGCCTTTATTATGTTTACGTATGGGCCTTGTATACCTGAACTATCCAAGTCTTTTATCATGAATGGGTATTGGATTTTGTTAAAGGCTTTTTCAGCATTTATAGAGATGATCATATGGCTTTTTTGGTTCTGTTTGTTTATATGGTGGATTATATTGATGGATTTTCATATGTTGAACCATCCCTGCATTCCTTGTATGAAGCCTACTTGATCATGGTGGATGATATGTTTGATGTGTTCTTGGATTTGGTTTGCCAGCATTTTATGAATATTTTTGCATCAATGGTCATAAGGGACATTGGTCTGAAATTTTCTTTCTTAGTTAAGTCTTTATGTGGTTTAAGTATCAAAGTGATTGTAGCTTCATAGACTGAGCTTGGCAAAGTTCCTTCTGTTTCTACTTTGTGGAATAGTTTGAGAAGTATTGGTATTAGTTCTTCTTTGAATGTCTGTGCTAAAACCATCATCTGTGAGGGAAATCCCAGAGGTGGTACTGCTCATAGTGGGATGGACACTCTCAGATCAATCATTAATCAATAAAATACCCCATTTACATGCCCAAAAGCCATTCTGATGGAGGCCTGCTGGAGGTTCTTCTCACATCCCCCGTGACTCTATAGTTTGTTGCAAGTTGACAAACACTAACTAGCACAGTAGACTTATGAGGATGTTAAGAAAAATTTACTCACTTAACAGGGAAGGGGAGATTTAAAAAGGAGGTGATATGGCAAGGATACACTCTCTTGGAGGGTAGAAGATTAAAATTCTTTCTCTGGGACAAATATACAAGACATAGTGTTTGGTCTGGAATTTGGAGCATACTTTATCCTGAAATATTAGTTTTAGTTTTCAACTGTCTGTGAGCTTGCTGTGTGAAGATCAGTTATGTATTTTAAATGTTAATTAATTACTCCCAGAGGCCTGGTTGCTGTAAACCAAGTAATGTTGTGCTACCTTGTCTTCTAATAATTGTCTCTGATTGGCTTGAATAAATGTTGAGGCCTGAGATTGGGCAAAGACAGAAGTAGGTGGGACTAAGATGCACAAGCTTTTGAAGCAAAGAGGCTCATGAGAAAAGAAGAAGCCAGGAGCAGGTAGGAGAACACACACACACATGATGGAGAAAATGAAAGAAGATCATTCTATATGACCTGGAACATCAGCATAGCATGGAGAATAACAGTCCAAGGGGAGGTATGTATATGTTAGGGGTTTTATTTGGAGAATAGAATAAGTTAGCTTAAATGGGGCAAGATTGCACAATGAAGGCTAAGGCTTGTTAAAATCCATCAGGTGTCTGTATGTGCTCGTTTATAATGGCAGGTTAAGGATTAACACTGCCAACCAATTAACCTTAATATAAATACTTGTAAATAATTAATTCTTTCTACAGCTGTAAGACAAAACAAGTGAAAGTAAATATGTATGTATGTATGTATGTATGTATGTATGTATGTATGTAGAGAATGATCCTTAAGTTTCTTTAGAATGCTGACTTATTTTGTATAAGACTCTTTCTGTAAATATTTAGTGAACTCTTTGCACCAATAAATATGACTGACTTCCAGAAAACAAATTTCTGCTTTGGGAGTTTGTACTATGAAAATGTGAGTAGAATGCACTTCTAAGATTAATTTGTCTTCTGTATTTTCTATACATAGATGAATTTTAATACAGCAATGTGACTACTCAGGCAAGGGGGATCACATCCAAAGACCTTCCAGGTCTATGTGATCCAGCTGGAATGCAGACATACTCTGGAATGCAGACACATTTTGGATTATAGTATAATCTGGCTGGAATACAGACAAGCCCTTAGTATACTTCTTTAAATCCAAACAATGAAGATAAACTTTGTTTATAGAAGGAAACAGCCACGTTTGAAAGTAATATCTAACTGAGGGGCAGACAAAGTGATGAACTGGAGAGAGATTTGACAGAATGAGTGAGAGATAGGATACACTGAACTCTCATGAGAGCAGGACAGGAAAGAACGGCTACTTCATAGCAGTGCAGGGAAAGAGAAGAGAGTATTTTACTGAGAGATTTTTTAAATCAGGACAGTTTTACAAGGACAGGTTGTAGAGAGAACAAGCTAAGCACAGGTTAAGATAGAATTAGCCAGAGAATGAGAAGGAGCCAGAAGATTAAAACATATTGCCAGAGTTAGTTTGAGGCCAGGCAGGACAATTCAGTCAGAATCCAAGAGAAGCTAGTTTGAATCAGTCAGCTTGGAGAGGAGTTTGGGCCAGAACAACTGAAGCAAACTAGCTAGTGAGAGTTCAGAAAGAGCTAGAAAGTCTTGGGAATGGCTTTCATCTCACTCCCTCATCCAAGGAAATAAAAACATTTACAACTATAAATGTCTCATCTCCATCATCTCTTTTTGTTCATGTTTTGCTCCCTTTTTGGGGTGTTAAAATCTCTGTTTATTCAAGTTACATGAAAAAAAATAGCTAAACAAAAATTGTGCCCAGTTGGTTTTTTTCTTCTTTGCATGCCATGGGATCTCTGAAACCAAATCTTTGTTAACAAATATATTTATTAATAAGTATAAACACCCATTACTTAACAACTAACTCTACTAATAACTATCAACTGTTGTATTTGGCCATCAGGGCCTGGTGGGAGGCCTGCAGACCTGGAAGTCCTGACTGGCCTTAGTTGGAGGCCTGACAGGACTTAGATCTCCTGGTGGTAAGGCTTAAGACCAAGGGAAATGTTGTAGTAGACCAGCAGGCCAGGCCAAAAGCTTTAGGTCTCCTAGTGATAAGGTCGGAGAGCAAGGTTGGCCGTTTTTCACCAATAATTAAATACTTCAAGACCTAATGTTTCAACACTTAGGCCTTAGCAGGGCAGACTCTCAACTAAGCTCACCTAAGTTAACTTGACCAACTATTCCCCACCAGCCATGTGGCTTGCTGTACCTTTTGAGCTTTCAGGTACATCTGTCCACTTCTGGGTCTCTTGGAGAAAAGAGAGTTTCCTTTGTCTCTTCCTAGGGTTCCTTTCTTTCTCCCAGGAAGTTCTGCCTTCCTATATTTTTTTCTGCCCAGCTAACTGACCATCAGCAACTTTTATTATCCAATCAGAGAATACCTCAGACAGGGCAGTAACCAGATCTCAGAGCATTGAAATCAGCTTTTGAAAACTATGCATAAGACCTTTCTCCAACAGATCCATCTGGTTTGACTGAGGGACTAGAGAAGGAAGAGATATGAAATGCTGCTGGTTACCTTCACAGAAATTCTTTTTGTTTGATTTCAGTGACAACTCAGCTTTGTTGGTCATGGGTTAAGAGAAACACATGTCTATAAGAAATGCAGGTTAATGGCTGTGTTTACCATTCATTACTTCCTGTTTTCACAATAAGAAAGCAAGACAGGATGTTAAGGGCTTTACCAATAAGAAAATCAAGGTTGTCTCAATGAAGAGTAGCTAAACCAACATTATGGTGTGTGTGTGTGTGTGTGTGTGTGTGTGTGTGTAGAGATGTTGAGAGAGATAGAGAGATAGAGATACAGATGGATAGGTAGGTAGATAGATAGATAGACTATGTCTTTTGAAATTTCATTTACAAAATCATTTATATTGGCCATCAGAAACAGAAGGCATCTGGTCTGGTTTGGGTCTGAAATGGGCTCATTCATGGTCTCATGTGTTTGAACACTTGGTCCACAATGGTGGCACTCTTTTGGGAAGTTGTGACATCTGGCTGATGACACAGAATGTGGAAAGTACCTGGGTCTGCTTGCATTTTGTTCTCTCTTCTTCTTGTTTGAAGCTGCAATACATCATAAGCCCCCACTGTCATAGATAGAGCCACCGCAGAAGCATGGCTTCCCACTATGAAGGCCTGTGTCTCCTCAACCATGACGTGAAACAAATTCCTTCTGCTTCTCTCAGCTCTATGCCACAGTGATGAGAAAAATAATTAATATAACATTCTAAGACCTCAGTCAATTGCATGCTATTTAGCTATATCAAATGTTTTGGAAAAATATGTTGTTGAATAAGGCATTAGTAATATTCCTCATTTGACTTGCTTTTTTCTACACAGTTGATATTGGTTTTTGAATAATTTAATTGAATTTAGTGAAATGATCACACTAATAAATCATTTCTGTCTCACTGGCATCATTATGGGAGTAAATTCACCATAACCACACAAACAATATGCTAAGAAAATTGGACACAATGCTAACTTTTGCTTTTGACTTTTCAAAGAATTTATCTGTGAATAAAACATATATGCCTCTCATTTCTTTTAACAAGTAAATATTAAAACTAGTTAGGGGAAGCTACCATAGAAAAAGAATACGGCAGTTCCCCCCCCCAAAACAGAATTCTAAATAAAATTCCAAGAAAACTCTTTAATCTAATTTTGCCCCAATTTATAGTTACGGATTGTTCTTTACTTGGTTTTGTAATTTCCCTTGTTTTGAATCCTGACTTCTGAAAGATCAAAATATATTTGTATCAGTCTATGGGTCAAGTGTACTGATATAAAACCAATAACCTATTGTTCTACCAGATGTAGGTCACTATAGTTTGTCCTGTAAATTTTCAAGATGTTCATGCATGAAAATTAAACACGCTGCCTTCTCACTTCCTTTATCTTATTCTTTCACTATGTTCTCATTACCTTAAGTGCAGTAGATAACGTTTTAACATGGACTTTGAAAATAAGTCAGCAAACTTGAAGGGAACTCTTGAACCTTCTGGAACATTTTGATCTAATATATGATAAAAATTAATAATTAAGAGGTCTTTTGACTCCTATTTCCTACTTTATATTCTGTCCTCCTTCTGCTTTGTATCTTCCAAACACTTGAGGTCAACAGTTTATTAAATGCAGTTACATCACCACATTCTGACCAAAAAATGATATTTGTAACATTTATGGGAAATTGTATATTGCACAACATTTTTATCTGTTTCTTTGGGGAAAAAAAACTCTGTAAAATTAAGAGCTTGGATTTTTGTCTTAGTTACTTTTCTATTGCTGTAGTAAGACATCGTGACTAAGACAATTTATAAAAGAATGTGCTTATTTGCGGCTTATAGTTTCAGAGTATTAGATCCATGAACATCATAGTGGGGACCATGGCAGCAGGCAGGAAGTAGGCAGGCATGGTGCTGGTGCAATAGTTGATAGCTCACATCTTGAGATACAACCAAGAAACAGATTATACATACATACACACACACACACACACACACACACACACACACACACACACACATATATGGGGGGGGAGGGAGGAGGGAAAGGAGAAGGGAGAGGCAGAGACTGGAAATAAAATAGTGTGGCATTGTTGAAACCTCAAAGACTGCCCCTAGTGACACTCCTCCTCCCAAAAGGCTGCACTTCCTAATTCTTCCCAGACTTTTCTTCCTACTGGGGACTAAATGGAGGGCATTGTCATTCAAACCATCACAGTCTGGAAAGATGACCCATTGATTAAGAATACTTGCTGCTCTTCCAGAGTTTGTTTTGTAGTACTCACAGAGCACCTCACAGCTAACTGTAACTTTAGCATGAGAGGATCTAACACCATATTCTGGTCTTAGAGATCACTCACATACATGTAGCTTGCATGAACGTGTGTGTGTGTATGTGTGTGTGTGTGTGTGTGTGTGTGTACATGCACATAATTAAAAAAAAGAAATCTTCAAAATCCAGAAATATCTCCCTCCAAGCTATGAGACAGTTGGAACTATGTATTTGTGAGAATGCAATATATTTTGAGAAAATCCTTTTTAGGTGTCCTTAGACATGGTACCATGTTGTTAAGAATGAACTTTCTTTAATTCACATCTGCTCATCTCTTTAGATATTTAGACTTAAAACTTTATCTGTTTATCTATGATAATTTCATGATACCCAATGATAATACAATTTGGATTTAAGAAACTATTTTTTCCTACATATGCATAATGAAATATGATCATATCTAACCATTTATTTCCCCTTTTAACTACCCCATATCCTCAAAAATGTTTCCTCTCTTATTTTCTTGATAATATCCTAAGGCCAGTTAGTTCTGTCCATATGGGTGTGGAACCATGCAGTAGAGCATTGGAAACCTACTACATCTTCAGAAAGAATGATTCTACTTCCCTGTGCAGATGTCTACTGTGAATATATGCTCAGTATGAGATGGAGCCTTAACTCATGCCTGGATGCTGGCTGGCTTAATCTTATGAAGTTTATGTTTAAGAAATACAGTTAATGTGATATCTCTATTACACCTACATGACAGCACTTCACAACACTCCTCATCATGTTCCAACTCTTCCATTGTTTTCTCTTCCTATTTTAAGATGTTCCATGAGACTTGTGTGTGTGTGTGTGTGTGTGTGTGTGTGTGTGTGTGTGTGTGTGT
>CAJQZJ010011242.1:2708153-2730669 GCA_907164525.1 Lophiomys imhausi
TGTGTGTGTGTGTGTGTGTGTGTGTGTGTGTGTGTGTGTGTGTGTGTGTATGTATGTATCGATAGGGGTTAATATAGATGTTATTTGTAGGGCTAATAATCAAGTCACATTTTTAGCAGCTATGCATCTCTCCATTAACTGCTCTCAACTGCAAAAAGAAGCTTCTCCGACCAAGGTTGAGAGCATCAAAGGTCTTTGGATACAAACATAAATATTTAGAAAGCAATTTGGCAGCACAACCATTTAGCAAAATAACAATAGCAGGCTCTACCCTAGGGCCAGGATGACAGAACTAGGCATATAATTTTCTCCTGTGGAGTAGATCTCAAATCTAATCATAAAGTGGTTGGTTACCTCATAAAATTTATACTGCTATTGTACTCGTATGCACATCTTGCCCAGCATGTCTGTATTGTAGTCAAAATGTGTACACTCTCAGACCTCATCAAAGTAGCTTCATTGTAAAGTGGATCGTCCTTAAGGCAGGAGCTCACAAGAGTTTAGAGAGCAGAGAATAAATTATTATGGTAACTGTCTTGTTGATTATGGTCATCAACTCTCTCTTTCTGCCATGAACAAACTAGAGAATTAGGAACTCTGGTAATACACTTAGTCAGAGAACCTGGTGCTCTATTGTCTGAGGTAGAAGAAATGAATATTCCAGATCAAGGAGAAAGAAAAGGAAGTGTGAAAAGAGGAAGGGAGGGAAGGAGTAGGTAGAGACAGGGAGGGAAAAAGATGCTTTCCTTCTACCTTCAGTGGATTTTTGTAATACCTGCCAAAATTGGTGATGTATATTTAATAAATCTACTGTCTCAAATGCTAATTGATCAGAAACATCCTCTCAGATACAAACAGAAATACTATTTTACCATTTATCTGCACATATAATAAGCCAATCAAGTTGAAACACAATCATCACAACAATTGTTTTGTGGTTGTTTGTTTGTTTGCTCTTTAAACATTTTACACTGTAATTGCATTCTGTGTCTAAGTCATGCAGCAATGGGAATGTTTACAATTTGTGTTCAAAATGCTCTTTTCATAGCATAGATTTTTTTTCAAAACAGCAGTTACTTCTTCCTTCAATGATTCAAATCTTTGTATGGGAATGAAATGAAATGAAAATAAGTCTTTGCCTTTCTTCCTTCAAGTGGTTGCTGTATAGCTGATTAGTTCATACCTCCTCATCTCCTCCTGGTAATTTACAAAGACAATGTGGGAAGTCAGTTCTGTCATTTTATCATTGATTACATGTTTATGTATATGAGTTTATATTCAATTCAGATTCCTAGAATATTTTGTTTGTTTTGAGGACTCTCTTTATATATCTTGGACTGACTTTTAAACTTTAAGCCTCCTGCCTCTCAGCCTCTTGAGTGCTGGGATTGCAAGTGTGTGTCACCATCTTATATGAATAGCTTAAAGAAATGCTCCCAAATTTGTTAAATGAAGCTTACATTAATTATAAGAATTCACAAAAGAGGAATCCCTGATGGCTGAGAGACACTTGAAGAAATGCTCAACATCCTTAATCATCAGAGAAATGCAACTCAAGACAACTCTGAGATTCCATCTCACACCTGTCAGAATGGCTAAGATCAAAAACTCAAATGACAGCACATGCTGGCAAGGTTGTAGAGAAAGGGGAACACTCCCTCATTGTTGGTGCGAGTGCAAGCTGATACAACCACTATGGAGGTCAGTCTGGCGATATCTTAGAAAACTTGGAATAGCTTTACCACAAGACCCAGCCATACCACTTCTGGGTGTACATCCAAATGATTCCTCACCAAGCCATAAGGATGTTTCCTCATCTATGTTCACAGCAGCCTTATTTGTAATAGCTAGAAACTGGAAACAACCAAGATGTCCCTCAACCGAAGAATGGATTAAAAAACTGTGGTATATCTACACAATGGAATACTATTCAGCTATCAGAAACAATGAAATAATGCAATTTGCAGCCAAATGGATGGAACTAGAGAACTCATTCTGAGTGAGCTAACCCAGACTCAGAAGGATGCACATGGCATCTATTCAATTATAATCAGATTTTAGCCATATAGCACAGGATAACTATACTACAACCAATGCACCAAAGGGAACAGGAACATAGACTTTGTTACCTGTCAATGAGACACTTTGCCCTAGTGGTGCTACCTTGTAGGTCCCCAGTGTATGAGGAGGCTCTTGGCCCTCATATGACTGCTGAACTGGGGCAGGGGACTGATTTGTAGGGACACTCCACTCCAGAGGAGTGGGATGGAAGGGATAGGGGGTTTAGGGTGGGAGTGTGGGACTGGGAGGGGTGGAAAGAGGACACTGTGATGGAGATGTAACCTGAAGTAATAAATAAACATTAAAAAAAATAAGTGTCTATACAGACCTACTAACCCAGCTACCTGGACTCCCTTCCAGTGACATGACTTTCCATTTTATTTTAAGATAACTCCTTCCTTTAGGTAACAGGGAACTACATTTGTCAACAGTAGCAACTGATATATTAAGTATTAATTGAACATATTTAATTCATCCTTCAACTGGAACTGGAATCATCAAAGAGAAAAACCTCTGGATACATCTGTGAGGGAGTTGTATATTAGCTTAACTGATATGGAAAAACCCAATCTAAATGTAGGGATCATCACTTCATAGGATGATGAAGTCTTAGACTAAGAAGACAGACAGAGAGAGAGAGAGAGAGAGAGAGAGAGAGAGAGAGAGAGAGAGCGATACCGAGAGACAGACAGAGAACTGAGCAGAAGTATTCATCTCACTGTTCCATAGATGTCATAGAAGTAATATGATCAGTTACCTAATGTTCCTGGTGATACACATTTCCTTCAGGGATGGACTGTATCTTCAAACTGTGAGCCCAAATAAACCCTTCCCACGTTATGATGTTGTTAGGTATTTTGTCTCACTGATGAGAAAAGTATCTAATACTTATATAACAGCTCTGGTATTTTGATCTCTTCTTCTAGCTAGTGGCTGGAAATATGTACATACATATTAGAGTATGTACACACCCAGTTTGGGAAAATATAGACCTATATAGATTTACTGGTGTAAAAACTGTAACTGCAAATGAGTCATCTCTCGGGATTGGAACACTGCTCAGTTATAGGTATGCATCTGAGATACTGAACATCAACTTCCTGGTGTTCTTTTTATTTTTCCACTCTGTTTCCCTCTGGAGTCACTGGCAAGCTTCAGAAGTATTGGAGTTTGTTACACATTAGAGAGTTACAATGACTCATTATACCTACCCTAGGATCACTGCTGTGTCACAGCTGGAAACAATGAGCCTCAGATATTAAAAAAAAGTACAGCCAAGACAGTGGCAAGGCTGGTCCTGAAAGGACTAATAAGCCAAAGTGATGATTCAGTTAGTGCTTTCAAGATTAGAATATACTAATTAATGCATGAATGCATTATGGCTTTCTATCAAAGTAAACTTTCCTTGAACTTATTTCAAAGTAAACACCCAAGGGTATGACATAGATGCATAAAAATTTGATAATTTAGATATTAAGGAGAGCCAGATGTCCTTTTATGAAATACAACTTTCATATTCTGAGAGCAGTAAGTACTAAAAGATGTGAGCAAGAACAGGAGACATATGAAACAGCCACAATTACATAGTATAGTTTCCTTCTTGAATTTTACTCTAACATCTATATGCTGGGAATTGAAATTATTTTATGCAAATTTTTTTAAATAGGTGTGTTTGAGAAGGAACTGAGTTTACAGCTTTTCATATGTTTAGCCAGATGTTTGCCTAAATCCTTTGTTTTTCTTCCAGATGAACACCTAAACTACAAATCCAACTTTCCCTTATGAGTGATTAGGTGTGATAGTGTGAAATATGGAAGGATGAATGCCTATTCCTGCTTTCCTGGGCCATAAAGTTTGTCTATGTGTGATTTTTTTCTTTCTTCATTTTCTGTCTACTTTCTGAAAATGAGGAAAGAATTCAGAAGGCTTAGAGGTGATATGATCATTGGATAGAAGGAAATTGCACTCTAGGATCTCAGAGTGGAGGTACCCTCAGTAAACACAAATCTAATATGGATGGCTATTGAATAGTACTGATCTACTGAGAAACATTTGACTAAACCAGATGAGTTGAACCTCATACAATTGACAGATGATTTGACTCATTCTTGCTGCATAGCCCTGTTTTTTTTCTAACTCACAACCATCCTGTTTCCTCCTCCAGAGATATATCCCTAATGATGGGAAGATGATTGTGGGTATAATATTCACAGGAAGAATTTTGTGTTTTGACCACAATTTGGTCAAGTATAACCTCAATGATTTAAGATTTTAAAATTCTATCAAAAAGTGCCTGTTTCAGTTTTATTTGGTAAATTAATCTTTTACAGCCTAAATCCCATTCAAACATTTGCAAAAAACTATGTTTTTCCCCAGGTGAACCACTGATAATCATTCAGGAAGAGAGCAACCACTCACAAATTTAAAATGAGAAGGCATATGTTAAGGGACATGAAATAACTTATTTTCTTCTCACCCAGTCAGTTCTTTCTCAAGTGATCAAGTCCATGAGTATAGTTTGGAACATGTTTGCAAATCAACTCACGTAGATAAACTCAGGATAACTGAAAACAGAAAACATTTTTCTTTCTTAAAAATGAGAACTGAAACTAGTATGTTGTCATTCAGTATAGTAAAAGTAAGTTTAATACAATATTAATATGCACAAGAAAGTAAAGCATGCCAGGTGTGGTGGCGCATGCCTTTAATCCCAGCACTCGAGAGGCAGAGATAGGCGGATCTCTGTGAGTTTGAGGCCAGCCTGGTCTACAAAGCGAGCCCAGGATAGCCAGGACTTGGTACAGAGAGAAATCTTGTCTTGAAAAACCAAAAGAAGGAGAAAGAGAAGGAGAAGGAGAAGGAGGAGGTAGAGAAGGAAGAGGAGGAGGAGGAGGAGGAGGAGGAGGAGGAGGTAAAATAACTACCTAGAAATTTTTGTACCACATAATCCAGTATAATTTGACTTAAATCTACACCAATGTAGAAATTGTCTCAAAGATGTGTTCACTGTAGAATGAGGCCTGATCATATTGTAGTAATTAAAACTCTAGAAACCAGGCTATGAAACCAAGTTTATGAACATGAAGGGAATTTCTGGATGTTTAAAGTTTATTTTCTCATAGTTGCGTCCCTCACATGTATGTGAATAGAACCAGAATTTTCCAGATGAAGACATGTGCACAGGAATGGGCTGCTGTACCCCACCATCTACTGCCATTTGTTACTCATTACTTTGGAGTCTCTATTTCAGACTGGCTTGGTTAACTTGATTTTCATTTGCAAGGTTTACTGCATTGAAAACCGTGGCCCTATGAAGTTGAATGTGCAATAACAGAGTCATCTGTTTTTACAGAGAAGAGACCACAGAAAGAGAGCCTCTAACTCTTATCCCCACCCCAACACATTAGTTGTTTATTTTATTTAATGATAGAAAAAAAAACCCATAGCATGTCACTGTAACTCTTGTTACTCTGAGAGGGAAAGTCAAATATGATAGAAAGATGTCCTGTCAGAATCCTTTAAAGTCCTAGATGCTTGGGAATGTCTTGACAATTAGTATATGAACACTAACTAAAAGGAAAACATTAAACTTCCATTCATTTAAACCAATGTTGTTTGAGATTTTTTTCTTAAACTAATGAGTGAGGTTAACCTCAGTTAGCACAATAATAGAACCTTTTCATTTATAATCTGCCAAAGCTGGGTAATCTCACTGTCTTCACCACTGCCAATCATTCTTACTTTTCTTGTTCTTTTCTCTTAAAGGAAGAATTTCCTCCATTAAAGTTTGCTTTCCTGATGTCTAAGCACTCATTTTCAGGTGCAGTGCTTGAAGACACTGGTTCTTGTAGAAAAAAAATATGGCTAATTAAATTGTTTAACCAGTATTTATATCATCTTTAATTGGTCAGCAGTGTTAATCCTTAACCTGCCATTATAAATGAATACACACAGACACCGGGTGGATCTTAACAAGCCTAGGCCTGGGTTGTGCAATCCTAGCCCATCTAAGCTAGCTCATAATTGTCCAAATATGACCCCATATACACATATGTCCCTTTGGACTATTATTCTTCATGCTAAGCCAATGTTTCAGATCGCGTGGAAGGATCTTCTTTAATCTACCCCATGGCGTGTCTTCCTTGTTTACTCCTGGCTTTTTCTCCGGCAACCTTCCTTCTCCCAAGATGCTCTGTATCTCTCTAAAAAGCCTGCAAACCTTAGTCCTGCCTACCTTTATCTTTGCCCAATCTCCTGGCCTCAGCATTTATTTAACCAATCAGAGTCAATTAAGTAACAGACAACAAACAGGATCAATTAACATTTAGAATGCCTAACACCACCCATCAGGTTCCCCAGCAACATGTCCTTCCAAAGGCTGAGCACTGGAAGCCTTTGCTAAGCCCTGACTGTTCTGCCCGTTGTTAGGAAAGTTCATTGCTCAAGATTATGAAAAGTACAATGGCTGTAATCCTAAATGTGTTCAGTTGCAAAATTAGAAAGGATTAGGGAGACTCATAGAAAAGAATTTAAGTTGTATAGGAGTTAAAAAGCAATTGTAATCTTTCTACTGCAGTTAATGATCCCCAAATGAACAGGCATGTTGCCTGGTAGGACAGCACCCATTTGACATCAACTCTATGAATTTAATATTTAGTATTGTTCCTTACTGACCGTGTGCAATTCTGGTTTTTAAGTTTTCTTTTACTCATGGATTAAGTAAAATAAGTATGTGATTAGCTTTTAAAGATTTTTTTTTTTTCAGGACAGAGTTTCTCTCTGTAGACCTTCCTATCCTGGAACTTGCTCTGTAGACCAGGCTGGCCTCAAACTTCCAGAGATGTGATTAAAAAAAAAAATCCATGAAAATGATGTGGCAACTGTTTTTACATTATTCTTTGATAATCATTGAATCTATTATTATTGTTATAAGGAAGGAAGATCAGGAAAGGCTGGTACCATAAGAAATAAGTGAGCTGTATGTGGTAATGTGGGGGAGGTCACACAGAGTCTCACAGGGATGTTATACTGACAAAAGAAGGCAACTTCTAAGACTTCTGTAGGAATCACAAAACCAGGATTTTTGACAAATCACAAGCACTAAAGAACCACAAGGTAATGGAATGGTCACCTAACCCAACATAGATTCTGCTCCCTTATGGTGCTACAATTTTCAAAACAGAAGAGTGTGCTGGCTAGTTTTATGTCCACTTGACACAAGCTGGGGTCACTGGAGTGCAGGGAGACTGAACTGAAAAAAAAATGCCTCAGTAAGGTCTAGGCAAGTCTGAGGGAATTTTCTTAATTAACGATTATTGTGGAAGAGCTGAATCTATTGTAGGTGCAGCCACCTTTGGACTGGTGGTTCTCAATTCCGTAGCAGGGAATCCCCTTCTTCCTCTGAGAAGAAAAAGCATTTTCTCTGTGTGTTTGATGTATAAAATCTGTTTATATCAGATGAACAAAACATCTGATCCGAGGGGGCGAATAAAAAGAAAGAAAGCACATTGAGCCAGCCAGGCTAAGCAAGCCAGGCTGAGGAAGCTGGGCTGAGGAAGCCGGGCTGAGGAAGCCAGGCTGAGGAAGCCAGTTAGCAGCTCCCCTTCATGGTCTCTGCATCATCCCTGCCACCAGGTTTCTGTCCTGACTTCCTTCATGATGAACAGTGACTGGGAAGTACAAGCAGAATAAACCCGTTCCTCCTCAAGTGGCTTTGGCCATGGTGCTTCACTGAAGCAAGAGAAACCCCAGCTAAGAAAAAACTTCTGTAGGAGATAACCAGAAGACCACCGTATTCATATTTCCTGTTGCTTATCCAGCCTTGCCTACTCTTGACCTTGAAGTGAAGAGAGTGCAAGTCTGAACTTTTAGGTAATAATTCTCAAAACATTTTTCAAGCCATATTTTTCTGGTCAGCCTGAACTTCTTTGAGGCTAGTCACCCACAGCTGGAAGAGAATCAGTCTACGGGTTGCTTTGCTTACCCTCAATTGCTCTATTTCCTATCAAGGGCTATTTTCCTTTCCCAAAACACTAAATTTCCTGGTGGATGCTCCAGGATTCAGGAAAGACAGGCAAAAGAGTTACATTACGTAGTTTCTTTGTGAGACTGTAAGAAAAGACTACAAACTTGGTTGCTTAAAAATGATGCAGAATTCTTATTGTTTTATATAGAGGCCAGAAGGGTAAATCAACATGTTGCCATTTATGCTCCTTTTTGACTTACTAGATGAAAATGTTTGTTGTTGTTTTAATTTCTAGGCTCTAGAGTCCTTTAAAAATTGTTTGATTTATGCTGCGAGTGGTAGTGCATGCCTTTAATCCCAGCACTTGAAAGGCAGAAGCAGGTGGATCTCTGAGTTCGAGGCCTGCTCATCTATAGAATGAGTTCCAGGACAGCAAGGGCTACACAGAGAAACCCTGTCTCAAAAGCCAAGCAAAACAGAACAAACAAACAAACAAACAACAACCCCAAAATTGTTTCACTTTTAAATAGGCGGCGTCTTAACAGATATTTCTCTAGTTGAAAACAAGAATTCCCATAGGTTTTTCAGTGTACAATCTTCAAATTATAATTTCTTTTGATTACCATACCTTTTAGTTACTACTATCAAATATTTGAGAAACAGCTTCAGTACATAAAACTACTAAAATAGTTATCACCTAAAGTAGTTGCCTCACACTTCAATAACAAAAATTAAGATATTGACAATATGTAAGTTTATGTGTTTATGAACACTGTTGGTGTCCAGATGGTGGCACTGTTTTCCAAGGTTGTGAACCAGTTAGGAAACAGCCTTGCTGGAGAAGTAATTTTCTGGGAGCAGGCTTGAAGGTGTCATAACCAGTTCCCTACACACCCTGGTACCAGAGCTCCATCCTGCTTCTACCACCATGTTTTTTCCATCATGATAGCTGTGTCCTTTCTGTGCTGTAAGCCGGGGTAAACCCTTCCCTCTCGAAGTTGCATCTTGTCACGCATTTGGCCACACTGAGGGGAAGAGTAACTTGCATAAATAGTGTATTCTATTTAAATAGAAATGACAACAGTTAGTTGTGGAATGTGACTTTTATATGATTTCGACTCCATTTAGTGCTGAGGAAATAATGTAAATATCAGAGAGCTGCATGCTTCCTCCGTAAGGACTAATGGAGGTGACTATGGAGTGATATGCACACAAAGCAATTGAAGGAAGACTATAAGGTATTTGATTTTCACATATATTACAAATAGAATTAGTTCTGGCAATATAATTCAAAGAAATAAAAACTATGCAATATTTTACATTTTTTAAACAGTGAAGCTCCTGATTTTATTTAAAATATATATATATTAATTAATTTTTTATTTCTTCAAGTTACACCTCCATTGCAATCCTCTCCCTACTCCCCCCTCCAGTCCCACACTTCCACCATCTTCCCCCTCAACCCACCCATCCCCTTCCTTTTTTTTTTTTTAAGTTTAAGGTATATCCTTTTCCCCCCAACAGCTTCCCCTTTCAGTCCAACCAATGGCTTTTTCTCTTATAACAATAAATACAATACAAAACAACAGAAATAATTAGGCCACAATTATGAGAGTTATATGACTTAGCATACATTCCCAATGTCCAGTCCATATGTTTTTACATTTTTTTTAGATCCAGATAATTGTGCTCTAAACTTATATTCTACTTGGAACTGAATGCTCACAATAAGTTTTAAGGATTCTTTTGTTTTTTGTATATGATATTTATTACATACCTAGAACATATAAGAAATTCATATTTGTAAATGGCCCACTACCTAATTAACATTTAATTCCCATCCCTTCAGCATGGAATTACCTATTTATTCAATGGCAAAGAAGAAAATAGTTTTCTCATACAGAAGAAGTATAGAAAGTTCTGTTTTCATCTGCCCCCTTCATGTACCACTTTGCTACCTTCTGTTGATTACAAATGATGAGAATATGAGCATACACTCTGCTGATTATCTAATCAACAATCTCCTTGGTTGATAATCACGCTAATCACAGAATATATATGTTTAGACTTTCCATCCCAAGACACTATTAAGTTTCTGTTGTGTTGTTACTCTACACATCCGCAGGTAAATCTAGTTAATTTAGATTCCTTTGTCAACAGAGGTCTTTTTGAAGACTTTTGGGGGAGCTGAGAGCACATATAAAGAAGTCTCGTCTTTCTTAATTATCCTAAACAGTTTATGACAATTAGTAGTAAAAGGCTGAAACATCACATTCCATTTTTTTCTTTACCTCCTAACCCTTCCATCCCATTTCTCTGGGGTGGGGTGTCCTTATATAACAGTCCCTCATCTCAGTTGAGAGGTCGTATGAGGGCCAAGAGCCTCTTTATTCATTGGGGATCTACGAAGCAGTACCAGGAGAGAGAACTACTAAACAAACAAACCAATAAGCATACAATAGATAAAAAAGACTAAAAAATAGAAAAAATATAACTAATATATAAAAATAAATAAAAAATAAAAATTAAAAATAAGAAGTCTATGTACAAGTTCCCTTTGGTGTGTTAGTTATAGTATCGATACCTTCTACTGTATAGCTAAAATCCTACTATAAGTGAATAGATGCCATATGTGTCCTTCTGAGTCTGGGTTAGTTCACTCAGGATGAGCTTTTCTAGTTCCATCCATTTGGCTGCAAATTGCATAATTTCATTGTTCCTGATAGCTGAATAATATTCCATTGTATAGATGTACCACAGTTTTTTAACCCATTCTTCGGTTGAGGGACATCTGGGTTGTTTCCAGTTTCTAGCTATTACAAATAAGGCTGCTATAAACATAAATGAGGAAACTTCCTTATGATTCCATGAAGAGGCATTTGGGTGTATACCCAAAAGTGGTATGGCTGGGTCCTGAGGCAGAGCTATTACAAGTTTTTTAAGATATCGCCAGACTGACCTCCATAGTGGTTGCACAAGCCTGCATTCCCACCAGTAATGGAGTAGGGTACCCCTTTCTCCACACCCTCGCCAGCATGTGCTGTCATTTGAGTTTTTGATCTTAGCCATTCTGACAGGTGTGAGATGGAATCTCAGAGTCATCTTGAGTTGCATTTCTCTGATGATTAAGGATGTTGAGCATTTCTTCAAATGTCTCTCAGCCATTAGTGATTCCTCCTTTGTGAATTCTCTATTTAGCTCTGTCCCCCATTTTTTGATTGGATTATTTGGTTTCTTGGCATTTAATTTCTTGAGTTCTTTGTAGATTTTGGATATTAGCCTTCTGTCAGATGTGGGGTTGGTGAAGATTTTCTCCCAGTCTGTAGGCTGCAAACTAATGGTTATGCAAGCTGGTCATTCAGTTAGGTACTATGGCAGCCTATTATAGTTACTTTCTAAGCTAATCAGAAATAAACTGGCAAGAGACAAGCAACATCTGCTTACCCTAATATAAGAGATAGATAGGGCCTCTTCAAAAACCTCAAGAGATCTGCAGAATATGACATTCAAAGATGTTTTCGTAACTTTAGATTTTTTTTATATCAAGACATATCAACTCCTGACAGCACCCCCTATTCTCCTCCAAGTAGAAGATGAGCATCGAAGAATCTCCAGTGGGAGATGATTGAATTAGTTGCAAGCCTATCTCTTGGTAGGAAAAGCCCCTTGCCCCAACTGTAGACAGAATGCTGTCCAAAAAGGACAAAACCTGGAAGCAGGTAAGTCGACAGCCTAGCTCTGCCAAGACAGGGTAGGTAAGTCCTTCATAACCCCTGCTCTACAATCAATATCTGTCAGAGAAACGGGGCCAAATGACTGAAGATCGATGCTGTAATGTATGCAGAGAAAATGGAAACTGTCCAGGCAGCCACAGGTATGTCATTTCTTAGTTTAGGAAGCTGCAGGCCCTGTACTTCCTATAAAATCACATATATTTATCCCTCTCAGGTCTCTGAGGTGGTTGAAGAACAGATAGCTAGAGTCTCATAATTTAATTTTGAGTTTTTTAGGAGTCAAGAGGGTGTTATAGATCTAAGAAGATACTTTTAAAATTGTGTTGCAAGTTAGTATGAATGTTGAGTCAGATATAGACTTTTAAACTCATGGAGATGTTTAGATAGTAGAATGTTAAAGTCAGGTACCAAATACATATGGACTGGTCATTGGGAATGTACGTTAAGCCATATAACCCTCATAACTGTGGCCTAATTACCTCTGTTGTACTGTATTGTATTTGTTATTATAAGAGAAAGTGCCATTTGTTGGACTGAAAGGGGAAACTGTAGGGGGAAATAAGATATACCTTAAACTTAAAAGGAAAAAAAAAAAAGGGAAGAGGATGGGGGGTTGGGGGTGGGAGGGTGGGACTGGAGGGGTAATAGGGAGGGGACTGCGATTGAGATGTAACTTGAAGAAATAAAAAATAAAGAAAAAAAAAAGAAGTCTCGTCACGAAAAGTAATTGTAAACCTTCTGGGAATGTGTGGATCATTTCTCCCCTAGAGCAGTAGCCAGACAAAGTAGTAATACTTCTTTTTCTCATGGGAGATAATTGTCTAAAATATCTCTGATTCCTTTTTACGTGCATGTGTTACTTTAAAAATCATTTTTGTCATTGTTCTATGAATGCCTATTTTATTGAGAGAAAAGAGACAAGGCAAATATTGTCAATTAACTTTTTGGTAGCTCCTCAGATAGTGAGCTTCAGAGGCACTTAAGAAATTCTATCTAGACAAGAAGGCTCCAGATTACTAAATATAGGGGGTAAGGGGGAGACTAAAAGGCTCCAGCTAAACTCAGATTTCTACATGTCCCATGTCAGAAACCACAACTTGGATAGTATTTCACCCAAGGCTACGGGACAGCAGAGGCATATGGGTGCAAATTCCACTCTCATTCGCAGGCTCTTTCTCTGTCAACTGGCTGCAAAATTGCCTCTGGAAGCCTATAAGATTTATCTCTGAGGAATATGTTCAGTCACAATTAATTTAAAAATCTCATTAGAACACGCAGGCTGCCGTCTTTCTATTAAGGTTTTCATAGAATATATATTCAGATGGACAAATTGTAGAATTCTTGTTTCTCTGGATTATTCAGGTAAACTTATCAATACTGGCTTCTGTATAGTAATGTTCTCAACCTGCCTACTAACTAGTCCCCAAGCAGTTAGCATTTACTAAACTGGATCACACTGAGTCTGTTTAGGTCACTATTTTAGTGGTGACAATGTCTCTAGGGGACCAATAACATACTTGATATATAGTCTGTGCAAAACATTTTGTTGCTGAGGACTTTCTAATTTTGGCTCTCTGCTTGTACAAATATTTTGTTGTGATTTTCCCAAAGATTTATTACTTTGATTATTATTCACATCCATGGAGGAGGAGGAGGAGGACAAGGAAGAGGATGAAGAGGAGGAGCCAGAGACCCAAAAAGGGAGAAAAACAAAATGCTTCTATTGTAGCCCTTGGAATAATATTGCCAGTCTCCTATGTAGGGTATCTGCTATTTTAACAGTGACCTTCACTCCCCACCCTGTTCTAAACTATCTCCAACATTACCATGCAGTATACCATATTCTCTGGTCCCTCTAATTTGCTACTGTGTTCTATCCTTTGGGACCCAAGTCAGACTGGAAGGAGAGAGGGTCATGTGAGGACACCTCTTACTCTTGCTTCTTGACAATAATTTTGGAATAACACTTTGCAAAGATCACTGGCCTTTGAAATGCTGAGGACTTTCTTTGACTCTCTGTAAGTCCTTGGTAACTCAGGAGAAGGATGACATCAGAATACTTATCACCATCATCACCGGATCATTATAATAATCTTCATGGTTGCTCTTACTGTCAAAAATTAACCCTCATCAAACTATCTTTTACTGAGCCTGTCAATTGTTTGTCATTTGCGTCCTGACCACGACTTTCCTACTGCCCTTTGAAGGAGCATGATCTAATGACAGCAGGTGTAACTGGCAAAGTGTATTTAAAACAAAGCTCTAAGGGAGGCGGCAAATATGGCACACTTTCAGCTGATACTCATTTGAAACAGTCTTTTAGGGTTGATCAGGGTACATTAAGGATGTGTTCATCATATTGCCTTTTGTGCTCTTCTTCAATGGAGACGATCTCTAGAAAATCTACTCCATGTTCAGTCTCATCAGAACTAGACTCCCTGCCATGCTATGTAGATTATGTTATCACAAATACAGTCATGGTAATAATGAAAGACAATGGCTTTATATGTTTTTAATGCAAGAACACTATCTTTAGAAGCATTCAGATGACAGTAATAAGGAATGCCCCACTAAGGGTGCAAAGCACATCAAAAAATTGTACTAGTGAACTCACCAGGATGGGAACTACAATTTTCATTTTCTTCCTGGTGCTTGAAGACAGCACCCACATTCCTGTTAGGCTGAAATTTTGTTATTTACTTACTCTAGAGGACTAGGAAGATCTAGGTGCTAAATTCTCCAAAAGGAGCATTATACAAGCAGTTAGGAATTCATTAAAACTAATCATACGTGATCTGTGAAAAATCAGTAAGAAGTTTCCAGACATGTTCAATAAGCAGCCCATGGATCACATGTAGCCAGTGATAGCAATCAGTGTGACCCAACACAAAATTGTAAACTTGCTTATTTAAAACATCAGGGTTTTTTTTTCATAGACTAGTAACTAGATTGTAAGATTCTTGAGTGATGTTTGTAGGTGGCACATTCAGTCTGTCATATTGCAGTGCCAAAAGGCTAAGCATGCTTGATTCAAGAACAAAATAAAATCCCAAGTATAAAAGTCTATATTAAAAATTATATGAAGCTTATGTATGGACTGGACATTGGGAATGTATGTTATGCCTTACAATTTTCATAATTGTGGCCTAATTATTTTTATTGTTTTGTATTGTATTTATCATTATAAGAAAAAGACTTGTTTACTGGGCTAAAAGGTGGAACTGTTGGGGGGGAAAGATACACCTTAAATTAAAAAAAAAGCAGATAGAAAAGTGAGGGGGAAGAGGGTAGGAGGATGGGACCGGGAGGGGGAGGGGGGGACTGTGATGGAGATGTAACTTGAAGAAATAAATGTAAAAAAATGTTTTATTCTTTTTTTAAGTTTGTTTATCATTTCAATTTACATCTCCATCAGAGTCCCCCTCCCTCCACCCCTCCCGGACCCACCCTCTCACCTCTCCCCCTTCTCCCACCTATCCTACTCCTCTGGTATGGGGTGCCCTAGATAGCAGCCCTGTTCAGTTCAGCAGCCATATGAGGGTTAAGAGCTTCCTCTTGCACTGGGGGCCTACATGGCAGCTCCACTAGAGCAATGTGGCCAACTAACAAGTAGCAAAGTCTATGTTCCTGTTCTATTCAGTCTGTTGATTTTAGGATAGTTATCCTGTACTAAATGACTAAAATCTAGTTATAAGTGAATAGATGCCATGTGCATCTTTCTGGGTCTGTGTTAGCTCACTCAGGATGAACTTTTCTAGTTCCATCCATTTGGCTGTAAATTGCATGATTTCCTTGTTTCTGATGGCTGAGTAGTATTTCATTGTGTAGATGTACAACAGTTTTTTAATCCATTCCTCGGTTGAGAGACATCTGGGTTGTTTCCAGTTTTTAGCTATTACAAATAAGGCTGCTATGAACACAGATGAGGAAACTTCCATGTGATTTGGTGAGGAATCATTTGGATGTATACCCAGAAGTGGTATGGCTGGGTCTTGAGGTAGAGCTATTCCAGGTTTTCTAAGATATCGCCAGACTGATTTCCATAGTGGTTGTACAAGCTTGCACTACCACCAGCAATGGAGGAGTGTTCCTGTTTCTTCACAACCTCACCAGCATGTGCCATCATTTGAGGTTTTGAACTTCTGACAGGTGTGAGATGGAATCTCAGAGTTGTCTTGAGTTGCATTTCTCTGATGATTAAGAATGTTGAATATTTCTTCAAGTGTCTCTCAGCCATTAGAGATTCCTCTTTTGTGAATTCTCAGTTTAGCTCTGTTTCCCATTTTTGGTTGGATTATTTGGTTTCTTGGTGTTTAATTTCTTGAGTTCTTTACAAATTTTGGATATTAGCCCTCTGTCAGATGTGGGGTTGGTGAAGATCTTTTCCCAATCTGTAGGTTGCCATTTTGTTCTAATGACAGTGTCTTTTGCCTTACAGAAGCTTTTCAGTTTCATGAGGTCCCATTTATTGATCGTTGATCTAGAACCTGAGCTATTGGTGTTCTGTTCAGGTAGTTGTCATCTGTGCCAATGAGTTAGAGCCTTTTCCCCACTTTTTCTTCTATTAGATTTAGTGTGTTGAGCTTCATGTTAAGTCTTGATCCACTTGGATTTAAGTTTAGTGCAAGGTGATAAATATGGGTCTATTTGTATTATTTTACATGTTGACATCCAGTTAGACCAGCACCATATGTTGAAGATGCTGTCCTTTTTCCATTGTACGGTTTTGGCTTCTTTATCAAAAATTAAGTGACCATGTGTGGGTGGGTTTATTTCTGGGTCTTCAATTCGATTCCATTGATCCACTGGTCTGTTTCTATACCAGTGCCATGCTGTTTTTATTACTATTCTGTGTAGTACAGCTTGAAATCTGGGGTGGTGATACCTCCAGATGTAGTTGTATTGTAGAGGATTGATTTAGCTATCCTGGTTTTTGTTATTCCATATGAAGTTGAGAATTGTTCTTTTGAGGGCCATATAGAATTGTGCTGGTATTTTGATAGGAATTGCATTGAATCTGTATATTGCTTTTGGTAGAATGGCCACTTTTTATTATGTTGATCCTACCAATCCATAAGCATGGGAGATCTTGCCATTTTCTGATGTTTTCTTCAATTTTTTAATGTTTTATTCTTAAAAATTAAAACTATATGAAGCTTTATGGCAAGTATATAACCACCCTTGTTGCACATTCTCCTTTTTGGCTGGGGAGCCAGACAGAAAAGACAGGATGAAATTTGCAATGTTATCACTTATGTGCAGTCTACTTGGGGACTGACTTTTGTGTAATCTAACTGCATAATTTAGACTGCTTGATGCAGCTGGATCCAAGTCTCAACAAGCTATAAGAAGAAATAGGCAAGATTCAGGGAAATTTGTTTAATTTCTGCCACAAAGACAAAGAAAAATATATTGACTATACATGAAGGAAAATGAAAAATAATTAAAATTTGTAATTACAAAAAGCCAACTAAACCCAAGGAATCCCTACAAGTGGGATCACACAAATAATAAGACATGAAAAAAGTATACCAAAAGTATCAATATTATTTTAGAATAGAAATTATTTAGGCATAAATGAATTAACCCCACTAGTCAAATGGAATAGATTGACAGAATTCATTGTAGAAATAAGCAACACAATGTACAACTGTATCCTGTCTGCAAGAGATTTACTAAAGTAATAAAACATATTAAAGTAAATATAATTGAATTATGTATAGGTTGAAGATGAAAGAATAAAAATGGTATTCTAAATATATATGTATAATCAGCAGAGACTTCAAGTTTCTATACTGTCAGAAAAAAACTCTTTAAGTCAAAACTATTAATACAGACTGAAAGAATATTATATGAAGATAATAGGCAATTCACTACTAAATATAGCAAGTCTGAACATATAGAGACACTAAAATAAGGGCTCCTAAATTCTCTAGGCAAAAATTGACACAATTGGATGGGGGAATAGATACTTGCTCAATAAGATTATTTCTTGTGTACTTGAGGAAACAGATTCTGTTGTTGGAATGTAGTGTTCTGCTTACTAGGTCCAGTTATCTAAGTTTTGTTAACTTATTGATCTTGTCTTGTTATTCTATAACCTGAGTAATATTGTTTTCAGGACAATGTTTCCGTGTAAAGCCTGGTCTGGCCTCTACTTCACAATCTTTGCGACCTCTTGAATTCTGGGGTTGCAAGAGTGTACCATCACAAAGCTAATGAAAGTCAATAAATTTAAAGCTATTAACATCATAAAATTGTGAAAATAGGATAAGATTAAAACATTTTAATAGCAAATGTATCAAACTGTGCATGAAAACTAAACACCATACTTTAAATATGATTTTAAAGTCATAAATTTCCTTGAAATTGATGAAAATGAAAACATAATATGATGGGGTGGTGTTAAGCATTGATGGAGTGGTGTTAAGCATTCTAAATGTTGATTGGTCCTGTTTGCTGTCTGTTACTTACTTTGTCTCTGATTGGTTAAATAAATGCTGAGGCCTCAAGATTGGGCAAAGACAGAGGTAGGCAGGACTAAGGTTCATGAGCTTTTACAGGGAGACACAGAGCATTTTGGGAAGAAGAAGGCTGGAGGAAAGCCAGGCGTAAACAAGGAAGACACGCCATAGGGTAGATTAAAGAAGATCCTTCCACGTGGCCTGGAACATCAGCTTAGCATGGAGAATAATAGTCGAAAGGGACGTATGTATATATGGGGTCATATATGGGTATTAAAATTATGAGCTAGCTTAGATGGGCTAGGATTGCACAACTCAGGCCTAGGCTTGTTAAAATCCACTCGGGGTCTACATGTATTCATTTATAATGGCAGGTTAAGGATTAACATCGCTGACCAATTAAAGATAATATAAATACTGGGTAAGTCATTTAATTAGCCATTATTTTTTTCTGCAATAATATTCACACGCTTGAAAGATGAAGCAAGAACATTGCTAAGAGGAACATTTATTGCCAAGAAACAAGCAGAAATGATAGATTTTTCTATCATAAACAAAAGAGAGGGCCGCAAGACAGTAGAAAAAAGTCAGGGCAACTGTTAGTACTTTATTTTTAAAATATCAACAAAATTGAGAAATCTTCATCATGGAAAATAGGCAGAAGACTCAGAGCTCTCAGAACAACTGATTTTACAGAAATAAGCTGAATTATACATGAATATAGTAAGTATCTTGTTTTTTTGAGATGAGGGTCTCACCGTGTAGCCCAGGACATATTCGGATTGCAGTCATTTTGCCCAGTCTCTAACCTCCTATAATTACAGACACACTACAGCAAATAACTTAAAGTCAATAGGTCAAATGACCTACATAGGACAGACAAATTCCAAGAAATATGCAGCCCAACAAGGCCTAAAGAGCTGAGAGAGACTCAGAGGAGATGGGAGATAAAGGAGAATAAGGGTCAGAAACACACATCTTCAATAAACCTGAATCCTATGCCACAAAAAGGAAATAAGAAATACAAACT
This sequence comes from Lophiomys imhausi, assembly GCA_907164525.1. Taxonomy (NCBI): domain Eukaryota; kingdom Metazoa; phylum Chordata; class Mammalia; order Rodentia; family Muridae; genus Lophiomys; species Lophiomys imhausi. The sequence continues at coordinate 2,727,408 of CAJQZJ010011242.1, forward strand.
TTGCACGGACCCACAACTGAGACTGAATCAACAACTTCAAAAACAGAAACATAAAACAAGAACCAAAACAAGCCACCTCCCTTCCCTAACCATAAATCTTTATCTAAATCTTCCAAAAATTAAGGGAGATGATCTATTTGTGAATAAATTCTGAAAAGCTGGCCATAGTCTGATACCTCGGGGAGGCAAAGATATTACAAGGAAAGCAAGGGACAGGCCAACATTCCTGATAAATACCAATGCATTATCTTCAGTGAAATGGTAGGAAACAAAATTAAATGATACATGTAAAGACATTATTCATCAAGATCTTACCCCTGCATGCAAGGATGACTTATTGCATGAAAATAAATCAAAACAGTGAGTGAACCATATTTAGAAATGAAAAATGGCACCTAAATTATCATCTATTTGATGTAGGGTTAAAGCATGTGACAAATTTAACTAAGGAAAACCCTTAGTGAACTCTAAGTGTAAGAACTATGTTGAGATAACAAAGGCTATCCATGAAAAATCCACAGTGAACATCATACTCAATGGTGTAACACAGTAACAGTTTCTCTGAATATTAAGAACAAGAAAAGGATGTCCATTTTATGCCAGGATACTTGTTCAATTGAAAGAAACCAATGGACCCTGCTGTAAAGAAAAGCTTCTGTGGTGCAGGATAAGAGGTACATTTATTTGTATGTATAAGAATAAGGAAGAAGATTGATGCTCTAATGTATGGAGAGAAATTGGGAACTGTCCAGGCAGCAAGTTTTATGTCATTTCTCAGTTTTGGAAGCTGCTGGCCCTGCTGGCCCATATAATCAGAAATATTTATCCTTCTCAGGTCTCTGATGTGGTTGAAGACTAGATAGTTATAGTCTCATAGTTAAACTTTGAGTTGTTTAGGAATTAAGAGGGTGTTCTGGATCTAAGATGTTTTTAAAATGGTGGTGCAAGTTAGGATGGAAGCTGAGTTGGATATAGAACTTTAAGCTCATGGAGATGGTTGCATAGTAGTATGTTAAATTCAGTTGCCAAATACGTATGGACTGGACATTGGAAATGTATACTAAGCCTTATAATTTTCACAATTGTGACCTAATTATTTTTGTTGTTTTGTATTGTATTTGTTGTTTTAAGAGAAAGAGCCATTTGTTGGACTGAAAGGGGGAGCTGTTGGGGAGAAATAGATATACTTCAAACTTAAAAAAAATAAAAGGAAGTGGATAAGGGATGTTTGAGGGAAGAGGGTGGGAGGATGGGAACGGAGGGGGAAGTAGGGAGGGGATTGTGATTGAGATGTAACTTGAAGAAATAAAAACCAAAAACAAAAAAAACCCCAAACCTCAAAAAAAAAAAAAAAAGGAATAAAGAAGTGTGATGGGGTGGTGTTAAGCATTCTAAATGTTGATTGGTACTGCTTGCTGTCTGTTACTTACTTTGTCCCTGATTGGTTAAATAAATGCTGACGCCTCGAGAATGGGCAAAGACAGAGGTAGGCAGGACTAAGATTCACGGGCTTTTACAGGGAGACACAGAGCATTTTGAGAAGAAGGCTGGAGGAAAGCCAGGAGTAAACAAGGAAGACTGGAACACTGGCATAGAGAAAGTAGTCGAAAGGGACATATGTATATATGGGGTCATATTTGGGTAATAAAATTATGAGCTAGCTTAGATGGGCTAGGATTGCACAACTCAGGCCTGGGCTTGTTAAAATCCATCTGGTGTCTATGTGTATTCATTTATAATGGCAGGTTAAGGATTAACACGGAGAACCAATTAAAGATACTATAAATACTGGTTAAATAATTTAATTAGTTATTTTTTTTCATCATAGTGTGCTGCTATAGTAAAATGACTGATAGGAAACCATCACAAAAAACCCACAACTAGTCAGAATAAGATAACAACTTATCGTGAGGTGTCAAGCCCCAAATGGACACATTCACAATTCCTGAACCTAAGACTCAAGGGACATCATTGAAGAGGGGATGGAAAGATTTTGTGAACCAGTGGAACTGGAAGTCTGTTGTGAGATTGTGTCACCAAGAAATGACAGAGAAGATACACCCACAATACCACAACAATATGGTTGCCTAAACAAGATTAAATCAATGACAACACTAAATAGATATGCTAACCCAAAAGGGGAAACATCCTGGGACCTCGATCTCTAGACACAGAATTACAGGTAAGTAATTTACAAGAGAAAAATGAACAAGAAGCAGTGAGTCTTTTCCATGAATGAGGCCCATAATTGGTGTCACAGTTCAAGTGGCTAGACTAGATATATACAAGAATCAGTAAATGGACTCTGCAAGTTCTCCCTCCCTCCCTCCCTCTTTCTCTCTCCCTCCTTCATCTCTCTCCGTCTCTATCTCTCATACTCACAGAGAAATAGATTTGTAATTAGTCAAAGAAACTCACAGTTGTAGAAAACAGAAGTCAACCCTCAGTAGGGATTTTTGTCCATGTACTAACAATCTAAAAAGTAAATTAAGAGAACAATTTCACTTTTAATGGCATCAAAAAGCATAGCATACTTAAGAATTAAGTCAGTCAAGGAAGAAAATTTGTACATTTGAAATTATAAACTGTTATTTAAAGGCAGTAAAGAAGATACACTCTCTTGAAAAGATCATGGTATGCTCATGGGCTGGAAAACAATATTGATAATACACTTATACAACCCAAAGTAATCTACAATGCCAGTGCAATTTCTGTCCAAATTTAATGCCTTGTTTTCTTCAGAAACAAAAATTCCTGTTAACATTTTTAATTTGAGGTCTTACAGTTATTTTCAATTGAAAATATGGACTGAGGATGTAGCTCAATATGTAAAGTGCTTGGCTAGCAAGCATGAAGGCCTACTTTGATTCTCTGGGTAAGTTTAATGATCACCTTTGACTTTCTCTCTATTAATAAAAATATTTGAATCCTGCTTGACATTATGTTAGTTTATTTAATCAATATAGTTAAATTCCTTTACCAAGTTCTACAATCTCCTCAGGCATAAATTTTTGAGCAGGTTTAGACTTGCAGGCATTGATTCCCTCTTAGAAAGTGGGCTTCAGATAGAAATATTTTTAAAGATGGAAATCAATTTTTCTCAATTAAAACATCTCATTAAAAACTGACTTTTGGGATTATAAGTGTCACTATTGTCTCACATTGTCTCAAAATGTACCTCAAAACTTAAACTCTCTGTTTGCTTCTTCTTCTTCTTCTTCTTCTTCTTCTTCTTCTTCTTCTTCTTCTTCTTCTTCTTCTT